>OZ010601.1:61837049-61864549 GCA_963932145.1 Acanthosepion lycidas | reverse complement strand
GTCCAATGAAATGCTAATGGATAAAACACACCACAAAAATACTTTTCCAGTTTGTCATATTTTTCTAAATACACACACACACACACACACACTTGCTTTAGTGTATGGGAATGCTGCAGACCCAAGATCATTAAGCACTTCCTCTGCATTAGATCTCTTTGTGGGGTCTAATCATTCTTTTGCTGTTGACCACTATCAATTACTCACTAATACCTACTTTTATTCTGCAGATTTTAGTTGGTGAGTGCATTATATAGATACTAACTAGCTACCCTTGCAGTTAGGCATTAGGCTCATATCACCAAAAGATCACTGTTGACACCTGATGACTGCTTAAAAGTGTATGTAAAACTGTCAGTTTTAGTGTACATTGAGGTCAACACCCAGCAGTAACGATTATGTTCAAAATTATTCTAGGGGCTATTGAGTAGAAATAATTGTGGATCTAAATGCAGTTTTGTTGATATTTTATAGTGTTGTTTGTTAACTTTTTTTTACTTATGAATGCATGCATAAACAAGTAAACATAATAATAACAATCAAGAACAAATAATCAATAAGTAAAAAAAAAAGTTACTACTCACCCAATAACCATTAAAATAATACAATAGATATACCCATAATGCACCATTGACCAGCATATATAAATAGCTGAGCCAAAACCTAACACACATGGCCTGAAGGTAAGAGGACCAGAGGGAAACAGTGATCAACTTACCTAACAGTTTTGTGTTATGGCAGTAAGTGAACTGAAAGGGAGAGTAAGGGGATAAAAATTGCTTAAAGCTACAAAGAATAATGAAGCCATAATTGACCATTTCCTTAAGGGACATGACATATAAAAGAAAGAATTATCTTACCTGGATTTTTCTTCTAAAAGTTTGTTAAGATTAATAACCAGCCCATCATGCTGCTTTCGAATTAGATTCCTTTGGGGCCTGTCATAAGAAAAATATACAAGGATTGGTTTTATAAAAATGAATTTGATCACCCTTCTTATCTACTATTACATTAGAATGTTATTATTGTTGACAAATAAATGAGATTGTCCACACAATATTTGTCAGTATAAAAGAAATATTAAGTACTACTTCTGTCCTTTAATTCTTCATGATCTCCATAACTTATTAGAGTTATAGATACAGCACATGTATTACAACCAAAGTATCAATGGTGTGTCCACTCCTCTTATGGCTGGTTTGGAATTCAGAGTTTCCTTCACCTGAACTGATTGCTACTCCAAGGTAAAGAGAGCACAGTCTGCCCTGCTATTTTTTTTATTTTTAATCATTTCACTCCAAGCAAGGTAACAATGCCACTAGAACACAGGGAGTTACAGGGGGTGATAGACTGAGAATGGGGAGGATTGAGGAAAGCACAAAAAAAACAGAATGGGTTGCAAGAAGACATAATATGGCGATTGATGTTGCAATTATCAGGGAAGCAAGAAATTGGAAGGGAGTTTCACAGGTGGGAAGTACGAGAAAAGAAACTGTTAGAGTAGAAGTGACGTCTTCATCTGTTTAGTCGAGCATTAAAATGGTAAGACCTAGTTGCCAATCTAGTAGCATCCTTAAATTCATGTAGTCAGGGTAGTAGGGAAAAAGCTTACCAGAGCTGTTGCCATGAAAATAGTGTAAAGACAGAAGGAGTCCACATTATAGTGAGAGAGCGACTGAAGTAGAGATGCTTGGTCACGATTGATTACATTACAGGCCCTTCTTTAGATTTTGTCAAGAATTGCAAGATGTACAGCAGGAGCATTTAATCTATAGTTGGCAGAAAGTGGATTCAAACCTTTTCCAAGGTCATTCATGCAAAGTGAAAAAAAACAACTGACTGGAGTTTGAACTCGGCATGCTGATTTAAGTTTCCATCCCAATAACAGTTACATTATTCTTGCCACCAATACTTGTTAAATTTTTATATTTCGTATACTAAATAGGACAACTATTAGGAAAGGTATGAACCCATTTCATCTCCCTCTAGCTATGTCTTAAATAGCAGAGTAGACTGAACTTTGGGTAGCAATCAGTCTAAGAGAAGGAAAACTCTGAATTTCAAACTATAGAAAAGGCAACAGAAAACTACTCTACTATTTTTCCCCACCAAGAAAGCATGGCAATTCACAGATATTAAAAAAAAGTTGATATCTGTGGTGAGCTATGTCAATATCATGAAGGAACATAGAAAAAATGTGGTACTATATTATCTCATAACACTTGATATAGTTTTAAATTTTGTTTAGCAAACTCTAATGTGGAGTAATGGATAGCGGCTCAGATTGAGAAATCAGAGAGCTGAGTTTGATTTCTAGTTGAATCCATTACATTCACTTATGTGCTAATATGCTTGGGAAAGGTATGAATCCTCTTCTTCTCCCTCCAGCTATGGGTAAATAGCAGGACAGACCGGGTTCTGTAGCCTTGGATGGCAACTGGTCTACTGCAGAAAGAAATGGCAACCTACTGCGGGAAAAAAATCTGCCTCGTCAGTCATGTATTCAAAGATACATGATTGACTATGTGCGTATCATGCATGGCACATAACTGACTGAATGTTATTCAAATGAAGACCGTCCTACATAGTACAGTGTAATAAAATAAATTTCAAGAAAGCAAGAGTAATTAATTGAGAAATTTGCTATACCATAATCAAATTTTACATCATTAAATATTTTGCTGTGAAGGTTCATTGAAGATCATTACTACTGTAACGAGTTCCAATCTTATTCAATATCTCTGTAAATAATTCCATCAAGTTTTTTTTTGTGTATTATACAGTCATTTGAAAAATCTAGTTAGGATACAGCCGTATGCTGTGCTACTTGAAATGCCTAAAATTAGAATCATCTGTACCACAACAAATGTATACGATTGGAACATTGTTAGAGAGGATTTTGAAGGAGGCTGTCTTTATTTTAGATATTTAGTTTGGATTGCTTGTTGAAGTGTTTGGTATCACTATGGCAAGACCAAGAGTTCTCTGAGACCATTAAAAAGTAGTAGATTCATATAAACCTGGGAAGGGATTTAAAAAGTGTTCCATGCAATTAGAAATCATCTATTCCACTGTCCAGAAAATAAATCTTTCAGAAAATAATAATCCAAAAAATAATTTGGAAGTGGAAGAAATTTAAAACAACTGCCAATATGCCCCAAAGGCTGCTCTAACAAGTTCAGTCCAAGAGTAAACTGCAAGATGCTTAAAGAAGTCACCTTAAATATCATGGTACCTCTTGTGCATAGTATGTCAAAGTATCTACCATTAGAAAAAGACTGCACAAGCTTGATTTGCATGGGAAGTTTGTGTTATATTCCGTGCTAAGGGAATAAACACATAACACCAGGTGGACACTAGAAGAAGGTTTATTGTACACAACAAGTACAATATGAAATACAGTACAGTTATACACACAAGTCAATCTAGTAGTAAGTGCCACTAATTGGAAGGTCGGACGTGTTTGCATTGTCTTTCTCACTCGTCCTTTCCAAGTCTCTCATAGACAACTTTATAGATACTTGCTACCTATAGTGTAATCATTCATAGGGGTGACTGGTTATTCCATTACATCAGTTTGCAAGTAAGAAATGCTTGCTGTTAAAAAACAAACAAAAAATACTTCAAAGCAAAACTAAAATTTTCCAAAGAACACATGGAGAAAAACCAAGACTTTTGGAATAATGTGCTTTGAACAGTTAAACCCATAACAGAATTATTTGGGCACAGTAACAGAAAGTATGTTTGGTGCCAATTGAAGACAACATCTGAGCTTAAGAACCTCAAAAAATCCATTATTTGGAGCTGTTTTGCAGCATCAGTGCCTGGCCATCTCACCATCATAGAATCCACCATAAATTCTTTATAGCACCAAAGAATGCTTGAGATACCATCTGTCAGAAAATTGAAGCTGAAGTGGACCATACAACAGGACAATGACTTTAAACATTCCAGTAAATCCACCAAGGAACAATTCAAAATAAAAATGAGTGTTCTGGAATGGCAAAGTCAAAACCCAGATATTAATCCTATTGAGAATGTTAATGTAATTATTGCCCTTGCCTTTTGGTGGTTGTTTAGTGCCACTAGGTGGCTTCTATAAAATGCTGGCAGCCATACTGAAAATGTGGCATTTGTTCGATTGTCAATATTCAGACTAACAGGGGGATTACCTTATTGCAGATGCAATTGATTCATTGAAGATTAAGAGATGATGCAGGCTTGATGAATGTAATCTTCTGCTCTGAAGATTGCGTTCAAGCATGAATTGGACTTAAGCCACTCAGTGTCAACCTCAGTGTCCATTTTTATATATTTTTAAAAAATAACTACATATTTCTTGGAGTGCTCTAACTTTTACATGACTGCACTTGTAACTTATTAAAAGCTAAAAAGCTGTATGTCCAAAAATGATACTACACATGAGAGACAGAAGCAACACTTTGATCCTCAGTAAAGGTCTTAAAAATTCTCTATCTTAAGAAAAAGTTCTGGTCAATATATAAATAATCCTATCAGGACATTTCTTTTTTTAACTATGCTAAATTTCTTTTCTCGTTTTTTTTATTTTATTTTATTCCATAAAGAGTTAATTATTTCACCTTCTTTTCTCTCTCTGTGAACATACATGTAACATGCATATTTACTGTTATTTGATTCTTTTAGGAGTAGAATAAATGTATTCTGCTTACAAAAGAGAATTGTTGTCTTTTTCCAATCTAAGTTGTTCATCTCTTAAAGTGCATATCTTGTCTTCTAGTTCACTTAAGACAGCTGCTTTGCTGGCAATATCCATTTCATTTTGGGAATGGGCTGCTTCCACGGCCGCTGCAGCAAGACACAAAACCATGTGACAATGAATGCAAAAAAAAAAAAAAATTAAAAAAGAGTTCAAAGAGATGGTTACAAAACCAAAACAAACATAAAATGGAGGTGATAGGTTGACAGTGTTGTGACAAGGTGATAAACAAACAAAAGACAAGATGTGTTGTCAAATATCAGAATCAAACTTAGCAAAACTAAGAAAAAAATAACCAAGCCCTAGAATTTGAATTAAGCCAAAAGCTTATTTTTATTTCTGATCTATGTTGTTTACTGTCATAGACTGGCAGTTTGAGTAATTATGATGAAAAGCAATGAAAAGTGAAAGAAATACTGACTAAAAATTAAGTTTGCAATGTTCCACTTGATAGAAATTTAAGATAATATTACTACTATTGGTTAATGAAGCTGTGGTCTGATTAATTATGATAAAAAGAAATTAGAACTAAGATAAAAGAAGAAGCTGGAGAAAATTAATTATGATTGACATTGCTGGGACCCTAACAGGTGCTAACACACCTGGTCAGGGTGGACCTGCAAACAACAGCAGTTAAGAGGTGGTTTCACACACTTCAAAATTTACAATCTCCTAATCAGAGGCTTTGCTGCCAGATGTAGTTTATTGTCATACCAAAGATTATCCAGTCATTAATAGATTGGAAATAAAGATTTTTAGAGAAACTGAAACTTGCATCAAGAAGTTTAGTTAATCATCTCAGCTGTTCTTTAATTTTTACATCTGCATGTTTTTTTTAGTGACAAGGTGACTAATTAAGAAAACAAGATAGCTCAAAAAGTGTTGTCAAGTGTCAGTGTAAAACCAAGAAAAGAATGACCAAGTCCTAGAGTTTGAGTTAAGCCGAAAGCTTATTTTTATTTCTGCTATAACTTACTTTTGGCAGTTATAATATTATATCTCACTTAGGTTACTTGCCACAAAGTCATCATTTCCTTCGCCTCAACTGACTCACTTTGAGTTCTTTATTTAAGGCGTCCTGCTGAGTTCATTTGTGCTACCAGAGGTGTCTAATTTACTCCAAAACATCCCTGCTTTTGAGATTTTTTTTTTCATTAGTAAATATTTTATTTTATTTTTTAGTATTCACCCCCTCTGCTTTCTGGTAATTTTGTCAATGTACTGAATTCTGTATTTCTTTCATTTTGGGTCAACCACTAGTATTTCTGTACATTTCCTTTTTCTGGTAATCATACTTGTACATTCAATAAATATTTTGGGTGTTGGTACATCAAAAATATCATACAGTACTTGCATAAGTTCTTTCTTTCTTACCGGTCTTTCTTCTGTAAACCTTTTCTTTAACTAATTCCAGTGTTTTTTGTGATCCCATTATTTTCCTTTTACTAGATACTGTATATACTTGTGTAATGCTCGATCGTGCATATTGTGTGACCCCCCCCCCCAAATTTTCAATTATAAAAAATAATTTTATCATGTATCTTGTATATCATGTGAGTTCTTTTTTTGAGAGACCAAATTATAGACTAATCTCTTTTCCTCTGTTGCTTTATCGCATCTTCTAGTTAAAAAAGTAAAAGAGAATGATAACAGTATCATTAGTAATGCTATACTCATTGTGTAAATCCAAACAGCCATAAACAACTGAATGAGAAACAGCCATTTTGCTATGAACAACCGAATCAGATAACAACAGCTATTTTACTTGCATTTCAACCATTGTACAATAGTGAACAATTACTGCAGTTATGTTACAAATTATGTTAAGTAGAATAGGACTGATATATTTTTATATTATACCCTTATTCGCTATGGAGAAAAGATCAACAAGGAAATACTGCTAAATTTAAGTTGCAAGTTTTAGCTAATTTTATATTTCATGTATGATGTGCCCCCCACTTAAAATTAACTTCAAAGTTAGGTCTTCAAAAGTTGCATGATATGTGAGTATATATGGTATATCATTTTTCCAATTCCCACATTTCTTTACCATTTTTATATACTCTGAAAAACACTTTTGCCAATTCTGAAAAATTTTGTGTCCTTTTTGTTATCCATTCTTATTCTTTTTTGTCCTCGTAACAACTTCTTGAACAGTAATTTTTTCTTGTGAACATCAATTCTGCCAGTGACATGCCTGTGGGCGTACTGGGATTTGGTATTATCTGGCATACTCTCAAGAATTTTTGCAATGCTTCTTTGCTTACTTTTTCATTACTTGCTTTTTTTCAAAGCTCTTTTAAAAGTACCCACAAACTGTTCAGCTTTTCTATTTGACTTTGGGTGATATGGTGAGGTAGTAATATGTTCAATTGAGAACATTTTACAAAATTCTTTAAATTCGTAAGCAGTGAATTGTGTACTGTTATCCAAGAACATGACATCCAGAATGCCATTATCTTGCAAACAGTTCTTGTAAAAAATTCACTGTAACTGTGGAAGTTGTTTTTTTACACTTACAAATTTCAGACCACTTAGTAAAGCTATCCACTAGCACAAGATAATGTGACCCATTTATTGGACCTGTGGAATCTATGTGCTGTCTTGACCACAGAGTATCTGTGTTTGGCCAAGGTTGTAATTTTGCAGTAGGCAATTTTGCTGCCAGAGCACAACCTCTGCAGGCTTTTACTAATTTTTCAATGCCTTGATCCATTTTGGTCCAGTATACATAACTTCTCATAAGAGATTCCATCCTTGAAATTCCTGGATGTCCACTATGAAATTCATTTAATATCTGCTTTTGTAATATGATGGGTATTACTACTCTTTGTGAAAACATCAATACTCTGTTACATAATGAGTAAGCATTCAAGTCTGGATTGCATTCTAAAAATCACCTATTTTTCTTACTTTCTTTTAATTGTTTTTTATTTTCAAAATAAACATGTCTTGTTCTGCTTTTACTTTTATCTCTTCCAGGGTAACTGGTAGTTCACATACTACATTGCATAATATATTTTTTTAATTTCTATTTCATTTTTTAATGCTGCAGTAACAGTGTCCTCAGTAATGTTTGGTGTTAATCTTGATAAACCATCAGCATGTCTTTAATTTTTACAAAGTTAGTATTCCATCCTGAAATTGTAATTTAATGATGGTACCCCAGTGTTGTAATCTATTTGCTGTATACATAGGAATTCCTTTTTTCAAACCATAAATTGATAATAGTAGTTAGAGTCTGTCTGTAAACAAAAACTCCTGTGTATAAATTTGTGAAAATTTTAACTGCAAATATTGATAACGCCTTTTTTCAATCTGGCTGTAGGTTTTTTTCTGCCAGTAGTAGTGAACATGAAGCACGTGTGACTGCTTTCATGTTACTGTTATCACATTTATGTAGAATTACTGTTCCTATACCATAGTAACTAACATTTGAAGCCAATATGATTTCTGCTTTTGGATTGTAGTGTGCTAATGATAAGTCTGACATTAGTATTTTCTTCATTTCTTCAAATGCTTTCTGACACTTATTAGTCCAGTTCCACTGTATGCCCATTTAAACAAATTGTTCAGCAGAGCTCTCAAATTCTACATATTACGTATATAGATTTGATAAAGTTTGCTAGTCCCAGAAACACTTGTAACCTAGTAATGTTTGTTGGAGGAGCATATTCTTCATTGCACTTGCCCTCGACAGATCTGGTTGACGACCATTTTTGTCAATGATTTATCCTAGGTACTTGATTTTAGGGAAAAACAATTTGCACTTTTCTTCATTGAGTTTAAACCAGTAATCTCGTATTTTTTCAAAAACACTTTTCAGATGCCCAATATGATGTTCCTTTGATACACTTTTAATTAATATATATTCCAGATAAGCAACTGTGAAATCACAATCTGCAAGCATAGTATCCATAGCTTGTTGAAATATAGCTGGAGCCACTTTTATCCTAAAAGGAAGTCAGTTGACCTTATACAATCACTTGTTTGTATTTATAGTTATTAACTCTGAACATTCTTCTTCAACCTCTATTTGCAAATACGCTTCAAATATATCCAGCTTCAAAAAATTTTTTCCACCATTTAAATTTGAAAAAATTTCCTCTGAATTTGTTAATGGGTAGTTATAGAATTCTAAACATTTGTTTAACTCTGTGGAAAAATCAGTACAAATACAAATTTTATTATTTTTTTTCTTTACATAAGCTGCTGGTGCTGCCCATTTTGAGTGGTCAGTCTTTTCAATTTCTATTTTTTCAAGTCTAATTCTTCATTGACTTGATCCAGTGATGTGAACAGTACACTACATTTCAGTTTAAACACTGGTGTCAACCCACTTTTCAATTGGAATTTTGCTTTGATTTTGGAACGATGATCCAACTCATCTGACAGAGCATCCAGAAAACATTTTTTCAATTCTTCCTTTAAATTTTTACACCATTTTTTTTTTTAAACAGGTAGCTTGTCCACTTAGATTTTTGCAATAAATATTTATAGAGAAATCTCACAACTCAAATGATTCCATCCAGACAGTACTGAATAGGTTTGTAGTATTTTTGAACACATAAGCCTTAGCTTTTATACACTTGTTACGAAATGAAATGCTACAAGTTATTTCACCAATAAAAAATAATTTCTTACTCCCACATACCATGTGTGATTTTAGAAGTTCTTTTTAATGTTTTCCATTTGCTTTCCATGTGGCTTCATTGATTATTGTGATATCACTATCAGTGTCTAGTTGCATTTTTACATCCACATTATTGATTTTCACATACACAAATTCTGTTTGGCTTTCTGTAATTTTTTTCTGTCGCAACACTGTGTATGAAATTTTTTCTGTGAGAACTTTTCCTTGCTTCAGATTTATAGTGTTGCACTTTGAATTCTTAAAGGGACAGTTGTCTCCAAGATGTAACCTTTCACATCTGAAACAGGGATTAATTTTTCTTTTTCCACGTTTTCCTTTAGCTTGTATGTATGTACATTCTTTTTCTTCAATTTCTTCTGTATCATGTCTCAGATTTAGGACTCTTTGACATTCATCTTATATTCCTTGTAGTGTTAGTTTTTGATTTTGTTCAACTTTCATTAGAATTCTAACACATATTTCTGTCTTTTTTTACCATTAACCCATGAATGAAAATTAACCCTTTAAATATATCCAGAGTCAGTTCATTTAATTTGAGCCTGTCACATTCCTTGTTAACAAAATCTTCATCTTTTTTTTTTTTGTCAGATTCATACACTATCAACAAGTATTGAGTAATGAACTTTTCTTGCTAAAAATTTTATTTAGAATATTTACTGTTTCTTCAAAGCAAATTTCTCCTGTTTTTTTTTTTTTTTTTTTTTTTTTTGCCAGTCCAAAATCACAGTACATTTAATATTCTAACAGTGCTACAAAAGTCATTTTTTTCATCTTCCCAGTTGCTGAATTCTTCTCTGAAAATTTGTTTATATCTTCTAAAATAAGCAGAAATGGTAATTCCATTATCTGAAATGTATGTGAATTCTGCTAAGGCATTTGCCACTGAATCAGGAGTGAAAAATCTTGGGGAATTTTCTGTTTTCTTCTGTATAATTTCAATTAAATCATTTTGTTTCTGGAGTTCTAACAACTGCTGCTGTTGTTGCTGTATTTTTATCACTTGGGCTAATAATTCTTCCATATTTAAAAAATATGTCTTTTTGTTCTTTTTTTTCTCTTTTACACACACCAAAGAAAAAAATTAAACCAACATGGTTCTAATTTCTCATAGCCACTGTTATTATATGTGCTAAAGCAATAAGAACTTTTCCAACTCCATGTGTTTCGATCCCTTGTTGACACTGTTATAATTCACTCCTAGCAGTTATAATATTATGTCTTGCTTAGGCTACTTGTTGTGATGTCATCAATTCTTTCTCCTTCACTGACTCCAACAGACTTCTACTGACTCACTTTGAGTTTTTTATTTAAGGCATTTTGCTTAGTTCATTCGTGTTACTAGGGGTGTCTTATTTACTCCACAAAAATTTCTGATCTATATTATTTATTGTCATAGACTGACAGTCTGAGAAATTATGATGAAAAGGAACTAAAATTAAGATGAAAGAAATACTAGTTAAAAATTAACAATTCACAATGCTTCACTTGATAATACTACTACCTTAATTTCTGATGAAAAATTCTGAATGAAAATTAAAGGCAAGAAAGTGGAAATTTTTACTCAGCTTACAAAACAAATTTGAAACAAAGATTGCAACTATACTCCGTAGAATAGACAATAAAACATAAAATAGGCATGTGTTGATAACAATTGCTTACAAAAGGTATTTGATATGCTGGCAATATTTGTTCTTTGGGAATCAGTGTAATGTTTAAAATTAGAACAGTTTTCATCACAAGATAAAATTTGTTTATATTTTGATTTTTCTTTTTTTTTTTTTAATAAGGTTTTCTCTTTTCATTCTTAATGAAAGACAATATTTTATTTTTATTTTCATGGTTTATTAATATAATGAAATATAATAAATTCATCAAACAGAAAAGTCTGATAGATTAATTAACACCTTAAAATGTATTATTGGGTATATCTAGTTATCACCTTTTCCCAAAAATGTTTTTGCAACAGAAATTAGAAGCAACATGCAATAGCAAAACATTCAATTGATTTCTATTCTTTAATATTGTGAAAAATTAAATATTTTAGTAACACTGAGATTTTAATGGATAATATAGAACAACTTTAAAAAGAAAAATTTGCATCAAACAAAGTTCCATTTTCTTGATTGTGAAGCTCTCTGTAGCTGAGTAGTCAAATCATGTTGGATCAGACAGAGTTCCTCCTGAAAAAGAGGATGCAGGTTTGAATCCTGCCAGAGGGCACATTTTTTTATTAAGTTTTCTTGAGTCTGTAGGCCAGTAGAGAAAATACTCTTTAAAATAAACAGAGCACTAACTCAAATAAGAGTATCCACTAAAAATAATGTTTGAAGTAATAAAAATATGTTGGATTAAATATAAAATCTATTAACTCTTTAAAAATATATATGTGTGATATGTAAGGTTGAGTCATAAGTAATTTTAATTTTTGGGAAAACAACTGTAAGGACAAATATATCATTCAAACTTCTTTAAACACTGTGTCCCCTCAGGATGTAGGTGATCATGGCTCTCCACATGTTGTTGTCCCTTGTAGCTCTTAATAAACTTTCTCTTTCTGTTATTTATCCTCAGCCCTGTCCTGCCATCCATTTAGTCAAACTCACTAAGTATGTTATAGTGATTTTCTAAGCACTACTTAGATGTGGCACAAGGCCAAAAGTATGGAGCATCCAGTGAGAATCAAATACACTACTCAGTTGTAATTGTTCTAGCTAGACAAACTTGCTAACCATTACATCACACCGAGGTGCCCAAACTGATTTTCCAAGTGTAGCTTAGATGTAGCACAAAGCTGAAAGTAGGGAGCACCCAGTGAGGATTGAACTCATTACTCAGTCGTAATTGTTCTAGCAAGACAAGCTTGCTAACCACCTTGAAGTGCCCAACTCACTAAGTATGTTATATGTTGTTTTCCTCTGTCCCGTGAGTATCAGATTTTCCAAGCACTCCTTCCTCATTGTGTGCCACAGAAACCACAACTGTTTCTTCCTGATGTTAAGTATTAATTTTCTTTTTGTTTCCATTTCCTCTAAAAATTTGTCATTGCTCACGTGTTCAGCTCATGGTATCCTCAGCATTCTTCTGGTACAGATTGAAATTTGAGTAGGAGGCGGTATGGGTCAGTGTCACAAAGGAATATATTAACACCGCTACCTCAAAAGTCCAAAGAAAGGGAAGGACAGAAAATTAAAGGAAAAAAAAAAAAGTAAAGGAAGTAACAGTGTTCAATCCTGGTATGCCCTTCATCAAACATTTTGAAAATAAGTTATCTAAGATGATAGTCCAAGATGCTTAACCTGAAAAGCAGAAGAAGGAATTATTCAAAAGAGGTATCTGAAACTTAATTTTTACAATACTATTTTAAATTCTACTTTGAGTTTCTCTGCCACTTTTAGTGTACATTTTATGAAATTAAACATGAATCATCCTAATTACTGATTCTATGTGACAGTTAAGAATAAATTTGGAGTACACTAATATAGCTTAGTGTTGCAAGGCAGTGGCAGCATACAAAGTGGATTAAGGGAAAACATGTTCTTCTCCATAACAATGCAAAGTTGCATCCAGCAAGATTAATACAGGACCAAATTTTGGAACTCAATTGATCTATTCTTCCACACTTGCCATAATCATCTGACCTTGCACCAAACAATTATTACCTTTTTTAAAACTGTCAATGGACTTGAGAAGCCTAATTTTCTGAAAAAGGGTTTTAAGAAATATTAATAATACAGTGGAACCTCGGTTCACAAATTTAATTCATTCCTGAAGGCTGTTGATAACCCAAAATGTTTGTAAACCCAAACTATTTTTCCAATAGGAATCAATTTAGAGAAAAAATGACACAGTACAATAAAATTAGAAAAGAAAAAGCATTGGCACAACACACACATGAATATATACAACATGATGTTAACTCGGTTCGGCTATGTTTTGTTCGAGAAGCAAAATTTTGTTTGATAACCAAGGCATTTTCATCTTGAATTTTCTCTTTGGAAACCAATTTGTTCGACATGTGAGACATTTGGGAACTGAGGCTCCACTGTATATCTCCTTTTAGCAACTTTTATACCATCTACAACAATTGGTCTGTTCTAACCCCCCCCCCTCCCCAATGACCATATTTAACCTGACCCTGCACCAACAGATATTACCTATTTTGATTGCTGAAAAATGCTTTTATAGTGAAAACCAGGTTCAGGATTTTGTCAAAAGGTTTTTCACATCAAAAACTGTGATATTTTACTCAAAATGCATCAAAGTGCTGCCTGGTAAGTGTCAACAAGTCATGGCAAATAATGATGAATAAATAATTGAATAATATGCAATTGTACTTTATTTTTTTGAAGAATAAAGTTGATAAACATAAACGGAAATTATTTATGACTCAACCTAATAATTTTAGAAACATGAAAGCATTTTGTAGGCACCAAAAAAAAAAAAAAAAAAAAAAAAAGCTTACATCAATGATATTAATGTGTAAATAAACAACTAACATAAAACGACACAGAATGTGACAAATTTAAAATACTGTCTCACCATTAATTTCCACTTTGATGGACAAAGGAAGGGTTTTAATGGTGTGAAAAAGGGAAAATGTCGTAATAGCTTCTTTTTCAAGTTCTTCATGGAGTTGCAAGCGACAATTGTCCTGTTTTTGAAAAAAAAAGCATAAAAAATTTGAAGTCACTTGAGCCATATTTTCCTTGAATTATTTATTTATACAGTTGTTATAATTCATTATTTTGTAATGTGACTATTTTAGTTGAAAAAGGATTTACAGAGCTGGATACCCATGTTAAAAGCTTTTATTTGCATGCATACATTTCAGGAAGTAGCAACAGTAGAAATATTAGGTTGGTGCAAAAATAATGTCGTTTTCTCACATATGTTACTAGACATTATTTTTGCACCAACCTAATAACTAAACAACAAAACTCACAGCTTATAAAACATCAAGAATAGACAAAGTCATTCTAGTATACAGAAATACATACGCGACGAGAAATTACAATTGTTCACATTTGATAATCTAGTATTTAATCAGAGAATCTCTTGTGCATTCAGGTATTGAAAGTTTCCGACATATCTTACTATGGGAAAACAAGATATAAATATTTTATATATCAAGAAAAATTTTGGCAAAGTTTATAACAAAGTGAAAAAAATGTTTGTGTTATGCATTTCATCCTTTAGTCTGATGAAGTCCTAAAGGATGAAACAGGGTCACAAAAGTCTTTTCCACTTTATCATAGATGATATATCTTATAACACATCAAGTGGTTGTCTGTAATATTTACATTTTTCTTTATATTTGAGTTATCTCCTTTGCATTGGTAACGCCAGGTGGCAGTATATTTGTTATCACAATAATTGTTCTAAGATGTTTAAATCCAGTAACTGAAGCCAAATTCCATGAAAGAGCAGAGTACCACAAAAGTAATTTGGAGAGGAAAAAAAAAAGAATACATTTAAAAATTTATGTGTAAATCTAATTGGAAGGATTTAACAAAATCAAAATATGCCATCATTTTTTTGTGGCATAAGTATATGCATATTATATATCCAAAATTTCTTCCTATTAAAGGGTGTTCCAATAAAGCATCTAGTGATTTTTTTCTTTTTCTTTCAGATTTGGCAGACATTTAGGTGATATAATTTTCACACATAATTGCCATGACTTAAAGATGATGATCCAATAGATGAATAAATAAATTTTCACCAATAACACTGATTTGTTTACTGGTGACTTTGATCCGTCTTAATGAAACACCCTTTATAAACATTATATTTAATGGGTATATGTGTTCGAGTGGAGATCCCTGATTTTTTAAGCAATGAAATTGATATCTACCAGTCCAGGTAATCTAAAATTTATATTAAGGAAAATATGCATCTTGGTAGAGATTGAATAAGCATTTCCTTTATTCTGGAAAAAAGCTCTCAAAAGGTCCCAACGAGTGATGTGCATTTCTTAAAAACGATAATTGAGCCTTGCCCTGTTTTCAAGTCTCTTGTGACTGAACAAATAACCATCCCTGATATTTGTAGATGCAGGATCATATTTAATGGCTTTTAAGACTGACCTCTTCCTCATCATATTTAGCAGTATTTAAGACCCACTATTTCCAAACCATATTTAATGGCATTTAAGAGCTACAGTTCCTGGACATATTTAATGGAATATAAGAAACATCTTTTTTCCTAAAATATTAAAATTCCATAAAATTGTAATAAATGCATAAAAAGAAACTTGTTTTGAACTAGGCCAGGTAGAGAAATGGGATTACCTTTGTGCCTTTTCTATAAATACTTTCATGGTAATTGTTCTGATGAACGTTTTGCTATGCTACCTACCCTTTATGAATTAAAGCACAGTAATAGATTGGCAACAACGTCTCATCATTTTACAGTTGTAATGGCTAGATGTAACCATAAATTCTATGATAATAGTTTCTTCTATCGCACTTCTCGCTTGTGGAACTTTCAGCTACTTGCTTCGCAGTGAACTTTTATCTTCAAAAATGCAAATGCAATGTTAATCATTATCTTCTGTCTTCTTAATATTTGTTCTTTTATTGTCCTCTCTCCTTAATATTTTTTCTCATATTCTTTAAAACTCAGTAACCTCTTGTGTCTTAGTGGCTTTATTGTCTTGCTTGGAATAAAATGATAAAAAAAAACTTGACTTTCATTCACCCCTTTTGTATTCTTTCACTAATGACTACAACAAACATTAAATTCTGGTATAAAATGTGTTAGTTCCAATGTCTGAGAGATCATTGAGGTGGCATGCTGGGTCCTTCAAGGTATCTCTTTTCAAAGTAATACCCTTAGGAAAGTTATAAATCAATCTCTTCTCTCCCCAACTATGGATTAATAGTGGGACAGACAGGATTCTTTAGACTTGGTTGGCAACCTGCCTAAGAGAAGGACAACTCTTAATTCAAAACATAGCTCATGCTATGCAGCCATTGACAAAATGTCAAAGTTCACAATGACTATAATTTCAACTGCAGTTGACCTACAACTGCATCAATGTATTATTTATTATTAGCCACAGGACACCTTAAAGGTAAGATGTGTTTAGTCTGCAAAGAACCATACATCACATTAAAGACAATACACAGCATACAAATGTCTTAAGCTTATTTGAAAACACACAAACATAATTCTATCAAACCAGCAAAGACCTCCTCAAAATGTAAAACTCTCAGCCTTTCACATGAACTTTGTATAGACCTATATATGAAAAAGGACATCTCTACACACACCTTCATTGATTCCTTTTGTATTTTTTCTATTTAGTTCAATAACAACAGACCTGTTACCTCTCCCAGTTGACTCCAAGGAGACTTGCGGTTTTGAACTCTTTACTCGAGTCTCCCAATTCATAACTAGTGTTCTCTCGGTTAACATTTAAGTGTTGGTTTTCCACTGAGTTTCCCATGATCCTCCCTGTAAATAAACTGTTGACCTTTCTCCACTAAAAAAACAAAAAGCTGCCAAATGAAAATACTTCCTATTCAATCTGCATGTGTTTTGAAATTCATTTCACCATTTTGGGCCATAAATTAGTTAAATTATTGCAGAAATAACATTTTCCAATAACAGATTTACCAAATCAGGGTTTGTTTTCAAGTGAAACATTCGCCTGAAATGAGTTAATCACGTCTCCATTGGAAAGAACTGCAGTGAATTCAAAGAATGATGTTTTGGAGGAAACATTTTGGTGCTGTTTTTGGCATCATGTTTCTCCTTGGTTTTCTTAAGTTAGAGATCTAAATCCTTAGGTTTTAAGATTTTGGAGTTGACAGGTCTGTAATAATAAGTATAGAATTTCCAGTAATATTCAACATACCATTCAATGACTTTTTTCTGAATATTCTCTGCTAAAATGGGCTTATATGCTATCAAATAAGAAGTATTTTCTTTAAAGAATATTTCAGTCAGACTCCTCCTGCTATCCTCTACCTTTACAAGAGCCAGATGAGACTGAAAATGGAGTTCTGCTGGCATATCAGTCAGTTCAGGCTGAAAATGGTGTTCTGCTGCCTAGTCTTCACTTTCCAGTCTTGATAGAATTCAAGTGTCTCTGTGTCCTTGTGGGTGAAAATTATTTTCCACCCTACAGTCTCTTTCTCATAGATGAAATGTCACAAAGCTCTAACTGCTCTATTGCTATTTCCAGACAAACTACATTCCTTAGTTAATCCAATTCTAACCTTCATGGCTAAGACCCACCATGTCATACACATTGTACTTTCATATTAAGATGATGTAATTCCACTCAAGCAGCTTCATTTCACAAACTGCTGCTTTGTAGAACTGACTCTTAAGAGAATGTTCTCTGATCACTACAATCTTAACCTGTTCAAGCATATGGTCAACCATTATCTTCCCCATATAAACTGTGCATCATACTTTGTAACACTCTACCTCGAGTGGCTCTTGGGCATTGTACAGGGTGAAAATCACTATAAAAAAATAAATAAATAAAAGTAATTATAAAGCAGGCAGATTCCATAACTTTAACAAAAAAAAAAAAGAAAGAAAAAAAAGACGTATGTCCAGAAAGACTAAAAGAGTTTTTGCTTTCAATTGCATTCTGAAGGACAGTCTCCTCCTCAATGGGTTCAAGTCAGTCTCTTTACAAGATGGGAAAATAGTTTTTGTTTGTCTCTTTTCGTTTCAAGAATTTATTTTATTTTGTCAAAATAAGCAGCTCTTGAGTCTCTAACCTTGCTTCAAGAATTCGTTTAGAGACAAGAAGACAAGAAGAGTAATCCAGTGAGAAAATTTGTTATTGTATTGGCAATCGTATTTTTATAACGAAAGAAAATAACAGAATAAGATAATAAAACAATTTACCAAAGTCTGCAGGCAACTAATTACATTATTGATGTTGTCACTGATTTTCTTATGCTGATCGATTTCTTTGTTCTGCAGGTGAAAATCTGTTGGCGGGGAAAAGAAGACGTTTAAAAAAAAAATGACAAGGAAAGACTCACTAGAATAGATTCTTTAATATTTTTGGTTTTGCACACCTGGTAAATTAAATATACCTTTCTTCTTTTTAGAAATTAATAACAAATATAAATAATAATACTAAATATTAACAATAGATTTTTATAAAATTGAATATTGTTCATTTTTATGAAAATTTCAGCAATCAAGTTTTTTTTTTTACACAAACAACTGGAGCGGATTTCCATTTTATTAGATTGGTGCAAAAATAATGACGTAATAATGTCGTTTTTTGACGTTAAAAAATACGTCAAAAAACGACATTATTACGTCATTATTTTTGCACCAACCTAATAACTTAAAATAGTCTTCAGTACTTAAAAATTTTAAGTTAAAATTTTTAAGTACTGAAGACTGACTATTAGAGAGATTTAAGATTAAGAAAAGTTAAGAATGGTTGGGCAAGAAGACCAACCAATCTGTTAAAAAAAATGAATCTTTTTTTAACTTAAGAAATTAGAAAAAAATTTTCTTTCTTTCACTTTTAAAATGATTATATTATTATTTTTTTACGAGAGCGGCAAAAAGGTAAATGGCACAAGTGGAAAATCTACATATTCTGACAGTAGTTATCTGTTTTTTTTTTGTATACATCTATCCTTGGATTGGAAGCAAATCTTCTTTTTCCCTTTCTTTACTTAAACTACTCGTACAATTTTTTCCTATTTTTTCTCATCTGTGCCATTATTACCGTTCACCACATCCACTTAGTTCAGTATTCTTTCCAACACTAACCGCAATGAATTTTTTTTTAAATTATATGTTCGTTTAAAAAAAAAGAAGAGAAAAATCAAAAATACTTCCTTATCTTGCCTAAATAATTATATTTTCTCAAGAGTACGTTTACATTTTTTATTTTATTGATTTAAAGAAGAAATTAATGAACACCATGCATGAATTTAAAAATTAAAAATCTAAGAGCATGGTTCATTCAGTGTGTGCAGCAGATGCAAATGTGGTTTTTAGAAAGTAACATTATTATTTTTTTTTTTACAATTTAAAACATCAAAATTTGAAAAGAAATAACTTCATCAGAAACTATGATATGGATTGTAATCTCAGTCTTAAAACACAAAGAAAAAATATTTATTTACTAAACTTTCAAAATTTGATAATTTTGACGGCATACAAAATATTCTTGTAAAAATAGTACGTATTTTTATTTTAGTAAAATGTTTTTTTTTGCAGCAGTAAAATTAGGAAAAACAAAAACACGAATAACGCCCCTTTTCTGCGCGCAGACAAAATAAAAGATTAAAAAAAAAATGTAGTATGTACCTTTACTAATTCAGTACGTGTGTAAGGTTTAAAATGACTTTTAAAATGAAATGAAAAAGCTTTCTTGAAGCTTTCAATTTAGCTTTAATTGAATTTATAAGTTACTATTTCCAGTAAGCAAAATGCTCTGTGACGTATTTCAAAGAGAAATTATATTGATCTGAATCGATTTTTTTTAGTAAAATCAACCAAAACTGTCATTTTTGACACATTTGTAAACAAAAGTTAATTCTCGGTTTGAAAAAATCTTGCAAAAATAAAATAAAATATATATTTCTGAAATGTTATCTGAGGAAAATTAGAAAATTATAATTAATATGATTTGAAACAAATACTTATAGCATAAAATGTCGTATACAATCATTTCTCAACTACAGGGTATTGTTTTTCTGATGTGTTAATTGATTTCGACAGCGGATTGACAGCCGAACGTGTTCATAGTTAAGTATGGTGGAGCAGACGATAAAGTTGGAGGGGTTTTTTTTTTCCCTGTAAGGGGGAGCAACTCTTAAAATTCGTGACCTTTTAATGATAGGCTTATCGGTTTATATATCCATACTTCAGAAATTCTGCACGTAATGAAACATACAAAAACACATCAGAAATCTTTTATAAATATTCGGGATCGTCAGATTAGTTTTTTTTAACTAACAATATTTCCTAAGAATTATCACACTGAAAATGAAATTTAAAATATTTTTACAAATTTTTATTTTATGAATTATTCAATTTATTTAAAATTGTAAAAAAAAATGAAAACAAATCTTGTAAAAATTAATTTTTCGTCGAAATTTTATTTCAGACAATTTACTCTTTAACATATATTATTATTCATAAAAGCAATTAAAAGCTTCTCTAATTAAATAATGTCTTTTATTGCATTTTTTATTTTCGATAAAACCCGGATCTTTTTTGCCACAAAAAAAAAAAAAAAATCAGTGATTTAAATTCTTAAAATAATTCTCCTTTTTTTTTTTTTTTTTTTATAAACTAAAATAGTCACTAAAATTTATTTCGTTGAATTTCTCAAGTTTTCATAAAATTAAGGGGCTGAAACACATGTAAATAATAAAAGAAAATAAGAAATAATTTCATTGCTGGTGATTAAGTCCTGAAAATTTCGTTTAAATCCGACAATTATTTGATTTTTACAAGAATTTCCAAATTAATATGGCTGTCACCACTAAAATTTGCTATGCTAAAAAAAAAAAATAAAATAAAAGAGTACAACCACTGACGCAAGCGGCAAGAAAAACAAGTTTGTTTTTTTTTTAATCAAAATTTCGAATGTTCTAAAAAGAATAAAAAATTTAATTAAATAACCAGAAAATACTTTTTTATTGACTATAAAACAAAAACTGTTTTCAATTCATCATATGCTTATTTTTTTGTGGAGGTATGGGTACAATGTACATTGTATTGATTGTCACAGCAAACTCATCTTAGAATTTCCTTGTTAGTTGTATACTAGTCATTTAAAAAGGTTCTTAATTACGAAATATAACGTTTAAATAAACGTTCTTGGAACAATTTTTCGAACTGTACAAAAAAAGAATAGATAATTTTAAAATATTAAAATTACATTAAAAAGAAAATAAATCTTTAAAAAAAAAAAAATTACATTCATATTTCATTACAACCATTTTTTCACAACACTAAAAAGTAGGTATGTTCATGAGATCAATAAAAAAATAGCATACCATGAATAAAAAAGGCCTTAAACTTGATTAAAATAATTTTTTATCGTCTTAATGTTAATGTTATTATCAAGAGGAATGATCAAAGTATTTTTTGAAGATTTTTTTAGATTTTTTTACTAATTTCTAGCACGTCCAAAATTTTCGTTAAAAATCTTCATTTTTTTTTAATTGGAAAAATTGACAGAAAATCGATAATCTCCCGTTTTTTTAACTTTTGTTTACATTAAGTCTACTGAATATTTTATTAAAAACTGTCAAAAAAATATTCCAGTTTTATTTTTTGATTCATCAAGGTTTTTACTGCTTTAAATTAATTTTTCAATCGATTTGATCTTTCTGGTGATTTTAAAAATGTAAATTTATTAAGTAATTTAAGGTATTTAGATGTTTTCAGATTTCAAGAAATAAAAGACCGGTTAAGATTGGCTTAATTTTTTCTAGAATTTTCGTTTTTATATTAACATTCAATTAATTATAAAAAAAAATATCCAAAATAGACTGGCACAGTGACGAAACGTTATTCAGCATTTTTTTTTACCAAATTTGATTTGATCACGTTGCCATATTGTCATAGATTATATATAGCTAAGCATAAAAATAAAAAATATATATTATTTTTAAAATATTTTTCTACTAATGAAAATTCGTATTAGGAGAAAAAAAAGAAGATAAATTTAAAATAAAAAAAACTTCATGTTTCCTGCGACTTTAACAATGAGATTTTTAAAAAACAATGAAATTATTTCTTAAAATGCCCCCATACATTTAAAAAAAAAATCTAATAACTATCAAGTCTAACTTTTAATAACAAAGTTTATACTTTAAAGTTTACTTTGTCTATTTTTTTTCTCTTTTGTAGTGCTCATTTAAATTACATACATTACATACCTATCTCTTTTAGTTGGTGCACTGAACTGGCGACCCAAGCCGGATTTTTGGTTAAATCTTGTATGTTCAAAGCAGGTACTCTGTTATCACTTGTAACTCCTAGGTTAGCAAGGATTTTTAAAGAGTCCTTTCTAACAACACTCGCAGACATTTTCCTACGAAATACTGTCTTCTTTACTTACAAGCTGATAGAAATATACCCGTTACTAGGGGTAACCATAACTAACACCTGGGTTAAATCAAGAAACCTGGAATAGCCTCCCTTGCTTTTAATAATGATTACATTTCATTCGAAACACCTGAGAGTATAATTGCAGTTGAAAAAATGCTTTCCAAGTTCGACAAAACCAACGATCAAAAAGTAAAAATAAAATCAAAGCATTTTATTGAAAATTCTAGTTTATTAAATAAATTTTGGTGACAATTAAAACAAGGTTAAATAAAATATTAAATTTCACTCCTTATTTGTCAATTTGTGCATGCTAATTTTTTGCTAAAAAGAAAGTCAATAACTTCGATTTAAGGGAATATTTAAAGCTTCTCTGTACAACCAAAAAAATCCGATACTACTTCTGTGTGCCGTGTGCCGTGTCCCTTTAGGACGTTGGCAACCATGTCTCTCTACATTCTACAATTTCCTGTCTTTGTACTTATTAAATTTTGTTTGTCTTTGTATTTACAGTGTAACCCCGAAGAGTTGTCGGGACCGGAGAAGAAGTCTCTTATGTCCGGGTTTCTCTTATATCAGGGTTTGGTCTAATTTATATACATTAACACAGGCTCTAATTTGGGACCAGAGAACATATCTCTTATATCCGTGTTTCTCTTATATCCGGGTCTCTTATATCCGGGTTACACTTTTTTATCCTTCCTAAACCCTGTTCTGCATAGCTGGCGCTAGCGCCCCACACCGAGAAAACTTTGTTACGGGGGCCCCCTTTCTACTAAATGTCGATTTCAAAATTTCCCAACCTTGGGGCCAGAAACCCTCGAAGGAAAATTGGGTGGGGGAGATCAGTTCTTTTTACCAAAAATCAGGGAATTATGAAATTTAAATGAAAATTTCAGTACATATTCATTAATTATTTACTTTTATAATTATAGGTTTTTTATTTTAAAAAAATCTGAGAAAATGTTATTCTTTTTGTAATAATCACCAATATTTTCATGACTAAATTTTATGGAAATTAGCCCTTCTTCATCCCTTCACCCCAGTAGGCATGGGGCCTCCCACACAGTTGAGAGGTTTAGGATAGTAAGCAATGGCCCTATCGATTATTATAGTTCATGATTAACAGTATGATTTAGGTAGAAAAAAGTAACAAGTACAAAAAGCAAAAGAAATAAAAAATAAAAACGCTGCTGAAACTAGCCCTTTTTGGCCTTCAACCTCGTCAGGGGGTTCCTGCATAGTACACACTGCACTGGCCATGCAGATACAATATATTATTAGTTGATGACTGATAATGTGATGTCAGTTTAATAATAATTTAAAAAATGGTGTATGGCCATAAAACAGTGCTGAAAAAAATGTCAGAGGACACAACAGCATCCCCCCCACACTTTCAGGGCTTTTGAGGTTAAGACATGCCAGCCCTCCTGTTCTGCAACCCATTTATTGAAGCTTGCTAGTTAGGTTATAAGTTGTTTTCTTCTGTACCTCTTGCCTTCAATCTGTCCTGTGAGTATCAAATTTTCCAAGTCTTCTTTCCTCATTATGTGCCCTAGAAATTTCAACTCTCTCTCTCTTCCTGGTATTAAGTATAAATGCCCTTTTTGTTTCAATTTTCTCTAAAACTTTGTCGTTGCTCACATGTTCGGTCCATGGTATCTTCAACATAGTTCTGTAGAAACACATTTCAAGTCCCTTCATCATCTTAGGAGATTGTCCAGCACTCACTGTCATATAGGAGGACTGATATTGCATAACAGTTCAGTACACTTTACTTTCTAACAAATTTTCTTATTTCTTTACTTTGTTTAGCTTTTGGAAAGCATCTTTGGCTATCCCAATACTGCATTTTCTGTCTTTTGTTAGATATTTAAATTGTTGTACTTGCTTGATTTTGATATCTTCAATTTGTAATTTGTAATGTTGGGTTTTTCCTTTTGCTAACAACCATGTATTCTTTCTTGCAATTGTCATTTCTTCTTGCTTTTCTTCACTACCTTCTGTAGGAGTTTTTGTAGTCTCCTTTCTGTGTCTGTTTTCAAAACTATGTCATCTGCATACCTTATGGTTTTAAGATTTCTGCCACCAATGATAAATCCTAGTAGAATTTCTAATTCTCTCAGAATTGCCTTACTGTATAGATTTAGTAAGTCTGGTGAAAAGACAAGAATGTCTCTTACACCCTATTTCTATTTTTGTATATTTACTGAATTCATTTTCTATCTGTATACAGGTCATTTGCTGCCAGTATAGGTTCTGGATTATTCTAATATCCTTCCCAGGTGTGTCAAGGTTGCCTAGCAGTTTCAACAGTTCTTTGTGACATACTTTATTAAAAGATTTTGCATAATCTATCAGCTGATTTTAAATGATAATCACACACACACACACACACACATATATATATATATATATATATATACAAAAGTCACCAGCCACTTTAAACTAGTGTAAATTCCTAATAATTGCTAACTTACAAATAGATGTTTCACATCACTTTTATACAGCTAAAACATTGACCATATTGAAGTCATTTTCATGCATAATTATCTTTTTTAGCAAGAATTCAGTATGGTTCTGTAGCTGTTCCACTGGACTTAGGGTTGAAAGATATATTACATAAGACTGGCCGCTAAAAAGTCCAAGCAACACAAAGATGACAAGATATGTGGTAAACTCAACAACTCAGTTATTTAAACTGCCCATTAGATCTGTCCTGATCCTAGCATTCCCAAATTGGACCAGAAGTCCTTATCATCATTATTGATGTTGTTATAACATCCCTATTCCTAAGGTAATTTATTTTCTTTATTAATTTATAACTTTTCCAAATTACAAAATAATGACAAATCAGTTTGTTTTGGTTACAGTTCAAGGGCGATAACACACTCAATTTTCTAAAATCAAACAGATATTTTGGAGTTTGTATTTTTCGTCCTTGCCTTGTTTTTCCAGTACTTTCCTTTGTATCATTATTTGTTTGAAGATCCTTTTAATGATTACTAATTGGTTTATTTCTTAAAAGTCTATTTTCAAAACCTGAAAATGAAATATCTTCTCTATTTCTTCAGAAATCCCCTTCATTAGTTGTCACAATATACAACCTGTTGTTAGTGTCTGCTGACTTGACCATTTCCTTCAGTGTGCCAATATTTCTTTTTATCTAAGTTTATTACAACTCTATCTCCTCTTTCTAGAGTTGGTAAATTTCAGGCACCATGGAATCTGTTAAAATTCTTTTCCATTCTGGTTTTTGCCAGTTTATCTTTCTTTCTGATTTGTGTGAAATCAGGCCATTTTGGTAGTAACTTTTTGGGATGTAAAGGTAATGTGGTTCTTTTCCTCCCCATAAATAATCCAGTGGGACTGACACCTCTGGCTTGAATTGACATTGGTATGCTATTAATGCTTGAAATGTGTCTGATTGTTCCAAAATTTTTGTAGCTATTTTAACAGCACTTTCTGCTTCTCCATTTGTTTGAGGATAATGTGAACTTGATGTTATGTGTTTAAATCCATAACTGCCTGCAAAATCTTTGAAAGTGTAACTTCAGAATTGTTTCCCATTATCAATGACAAGTTCAGTAGGAATTCCCCAATGTGAGAAGAAATTTTTCAACTTCCTTATCAATCATTTGCTTGTCACTGGATTAAGCATTGTTATTTCTATATATCTTGAGAAATAATCTATTGCAGCAATATATTGGTGTCCTTGATGAGTGAAAATGTTTGTAGCAATTCTTTGTCATGGACTTTGAGGAAGTGGTGTTACTTTTAATTTTTCCTTTTTATTTCTTGGACAGTGTACGTTACAAAATGAGTATTTTTTTTAGATACTGCTCCAACTCTTGAGATATTTTAGGCCACCACACAAATTCTTCTTCTCCTTCTCAGCATTTGTTTAGTCCCAAGTGACTATTATGAAGTTTCCTTAATATTTCTGATCTAAGTCTTTCAGGAATGACAATTCTGTCCTGAAACCATAGTAAATTGTTATAAACTGATGATTCATTCAGACTTGGAAAATATGGCATTATACCTTATTTTATTCTTCCTTCTTTGTGTGTCCATCTATTTAATGTAAGATATATTATTTTCTGTAATACAGTGTCCTGTTGAGTAGCTATTTCTTATATGATGTTGGTCTGGTTCTTGCCACGCAGTCTGTGTATACACTCATATCTTTGCTGGTATTACTATCAGTGTCAGATAAAGGACTTCTTGATAGTGTATCGGGTACAACTACTAGCTTCCCTGGGATGTGTTCTGCTACTGGGTTATATTTTCTCAGTTTTATAAGAAGTCTTTGAGATTGTAATGGAGCATTTTACAGATCATGTGTGCTTATTAGCAGTATAAGTGTTTTATTGCCTGTTAACAGTTTAAAGGATTTGAGTCCAGTGACGTATCTGATAAACGTCTCACATGCCCATACACAACTCTTTCTCAATTTGTGCATATTTCCTTTCAGTGCATGAGGTAAATGCTATTATTTTTAGATTTCCATCTATTTCTTGAAATAGAGCTGCTCTGAGACTATAACTGCTAGTGTCAGCACTAACTACTCTAGATCTGGTTAGATCATAGTAGGATAGAATTGGTGCTTGAGTTAGTAATTCCTTTATTCTTTTAAAAGAATTCTCTTGTGGGTAATCCCACACAAATACAGTGTCATTTTTCAATAATTCGGTCATTGGTTGTATTGTTTCAGACAAGTTTGGTAAGAATTTTCCTAAGTATCTGACCATGCTGATTATACAACGTAATTCAGTTAAATTTGTAGGTGCAGGCAACTCTTGAAAAGCTTTTAGTTTTTCCTTGATAGGTTGAATTCTGTCTCCAGAAATTATGTGTCCAAAATATTCTACTTGTGTTTTTCTCAATTGACACTTTTCTTTATTAAGCTTGAGTTCAGCTTTTTGTAAGGTTTTAAGAACAGCTTTTAGTCTTTTGTCGTGTTCTTCTATATTTCTACCATAAATTAGAACATCATCAATAATTTTTTCAGCTCATTAAATATTTTTCAATAATTCTTTTTTGAAA
>OZ010601.1:61814549-61822049 GCA_963932145.1 Acanthosepion lycidas | reverse complement strand
TGTGACGGAGTGAAACAATAGTGCTTGTTGATAGCAGTTTGGGGAAGAATGGATGCAGTGTTGAATGTTGACTGGTCTGTGGAGATTTTTTCTTGCCAATAAACATTGGTCAAAGGTTTAGGCACATCATCTCACAAGTCCCCTAAGAGTGAGAGGTAGAGGAGGAAAGGTGAAAATAGGGGATAGTAATACGTTGGAATAGGTAAAATTCTAGCGATAGTTTTAATAGTAATTGGGAATGTTATTTTTGGTTTACTATAAAAAGTCTAGAGCTGAATTGCATGTATTTATGTTGGGGTTATCACTACTAATTCTGTAATCAATGAAAGTGTTTTGTGGATTAATAAATTTAGAAGTGGTGATTTCCTCTAAAAAAAATAAGGGATACTAATATAACCTTTTATAATCAAATTTTGACGTAATCCTGGACTGTATAGCGTGTAGAATAAGTATGGGTGTAAAACAATTTATCTGAAAATGTTACCAGTAATATATATGAAAAAAATTTTTTTAAATCATAATATAATTAGTGGAGAGGTACATAAGAGGGTAGGGAATATATCAAAGGAGGTGATTTAAAATTTTAAAACCTTATAGTTATGAAATTAAGAATTTAACAAGATTGTAGTGTTAGATCCTTAGTATGCCTACAAAAAACGGTGGTTTCATATCTTTGTTCTAATAATTGAGTGTTGTTTAAAAGTTTAATGATACATACTTTCTCCTGTAAACATAAGAAGCAAGATTCATTCAGAGAATTGCAAGGTCTGGCTTGTCTTAGGATTTTCTATTTAAACTTAAGTGCTTTTCCTTCTTCCTTCAGTTTCCAAAAATTCGAAACCACTGTATAAGGATACATCAAAATATTTTCTTTTCACCCACCTTGAATGGGAATAGAGTTTTATTCCTTTTTTTCTGATTAGGATTGGGTTCCTGGTCCCTTCTTTTGTCTCTTCATTCTCTTTCACTCCCAGTAACCCTTTGCGTCTTTGTTGTATTATCACCTTGTTTGGGAGTGAATCGATTAAAAAAATAATGTCCAAACAAGTTTCATTAAATTCAACAAACAGGGTCTGTCTGTTCAATTTTTTTATTGTACTTTTCCAATTTTAGATTAAGATGTTGTATATCAAGATCAAAATTTTGGATAAATTGTTTGAAGTTCATATTTGTTCATTTTTTTTTTAAGGGAGGTTATTAAGTTTATTTTTTGACTAGATATGAAAACTATAAAAATGATATATTAAATCGTTTTGATTATAAAAATAAAGGAAATAAAACATGTCAGGTTCGTAAATTAAAATTTTTTAAAAATTGATAGTCATTCCAGCATTTTATACACAATGCAATTATACATTTTTTGCACTAATTTGACACATTTTTTTATTCGAGAATTATGCATGCAGACAGTACAGCTTGGTCCTCTAAATTTATTTGCAAACAAATACTCCAGGAAATGACATATTCTCATAAATCTTAGTAAATAGTAACCTCATGAATCTTAGAGTTGCTAATTTGACTTGAATAATAAATGAATGAAGCATGTATCACTGAAGAAAGTTTAAATTCTCAATTGATGATATATCCAACATCCAGTGAAACAATTATGGTTGTTATTTAAAGGTTATATCAAATTTAGCACAAGTGCTTTTCTTGACTACCTTGTCAAATAGTTCTTTTACTTTTTCTTCTGAATTTGTCCTCAATAGAGTGTCATAACTGATATTAATGGTCTCAAAAGGAATTGGCAAACTAAATTCAAATCTCACAGAAGCAGTTTCTATTCATTTTAAATTAAATGCATTGAGAAAGGAATTAATCCACTCTTTCCTAAACTAAAATCCTTTGACGGATATCTTGACAAATGTCTTGTCTTTGATAAATGATATAGAGTGGGTGAGTGGGTGAGTGAACATTTTGGTAAACCACTCTCCCATAAATATCTTACCATCCAAGTAATAGCTGTAAAATGCTCTTCTCTCTATTGTCAATTTAACAGGACCTATTCCATAGTAATAGTGAAATTATCTGTTTCTATACAAGAAATATTGAGTATTCATTGTGCAAACTGTATCATTGTCATTTGAAATTTATAAAATTCTTCTCTTAAAAAAGTTTTTCAGGAAAGTAAGCTTCTTAAATTTACTCACTGTTATTGCTCTCTGTATCATTGATGGGAGTTTTCTTCCAAACCTTTTGTTTAAGGTAGTGTGGAAAGATAGCATCTTGATTATATTATTTTCCTTGAAGCACTGCTTGAAAATAAAGTGTATGAAGGCAGAATCATAATTAATAGACCAAGCTGTTGACTGTATAAAAGCAAATCTCAAAAGGAAAAAATCTTATTAAACAAATTCCTGCCCAACATGAATCCATATTTTATTTATTGCTCAAAATTAGATATAACAAATTTAGTATAGGACATAAGGAAAATGAAAATAGAATAAGCTGCTTTAGGGGTAGTTTCACTGAACATGGCAAAATGTTACAAAACCAAAAAAATTAACCAAAAAATCAAGTTGTGCTCTAAAATAGACTTATCAGATTAAGACTTTCATATGGATTTCTTGCATGGAACCAAAGAGAAATATCTAAACTGTCAACTGTATACAAACACTTTCTCAAATGGCTTTGAGTGAATGAAGCATGTAGATCTTAGTGATGACCATCCTTCAAACTTCTTGGGCTTGTACCACAGAAATCACAACGTATTGTAACAGAAGCCACATCACTTGAAAATTTTTAACATCAGCAACAAATAAAAATAAATAACAAAAGGATCAAATTTTCACCATCACTAAAAATAGATGGATAATAAAAATTTCCAAGCAAACTAAGCCATAGTTTGACCAACCAATCAGAAAGCTTTCACAACCAGGATGTAAGAAAAGAAATAAACAAATAATAAAGAAATCAAAATTTACCCATTTATAAAAAGATAGTTCAACCAACCAATTAGACTATGAGCCAATAAGAAGCAGAGCACACCTTTTCAAAGCAGCTCTATCGATGTGTATATAAACGAATGGAAAATCAACCAAAACTAATTTTGCTCACTCTCTGATGCTGCAGTCATTGTAACATACCCAGGGACAAAATACAATATTTGCACATCTGGCTCCCAACATTACACAGCTACACCATCTTTGTTGCATACCTTCTTTCACTATATAGTTGAAAAGCAACTAGTACATTTTGATACATACATACATACATTCATACATATATATATATATATATATATATATATTCTTCCTTCCAGACTCTCTCTCTTATATGCCAGGACTTTTACACTTGAACTCTTGAAACTTCAACTTTTACCTTATTTATTTTGTATTTATCAACACTCTGTGCATTATCTTTATTCATTACACATGGCCGTTATACATGCAAACCACTTATACTGATACTAGCAGCATGGCCCGGTGTTGCCCGTGCTTGATTCAAAAATCGTATGACTCATACAGCAATTGCTATTACTTGACTTATATATATATATATGCATATTTCATTTTCTAGTGAAGCTTAAATAAATGTAAAACATTCCAAACAGTGTCAACTGTCAGATACTTGTAGAAAATAGCAAAATCTTAGATAATATGTTGAACACTTGTATATCAGTTATGTAATAAATATTTTTGTTACTCTATGTCATTTTTAGAATCCAAGATACTTTGTCTCATCATAATGGCTCACCCTGTATTACTTCAAATGTTATTATAGTGGACTAGCAGCATGGCGTTGCCCGTGCTTGATTCAAAAATTGTACGACTCATACAGCAATTGCTATCACTTGACTTAAAATATTTTTACCCTTCCTTGCCTTTAAAGGAGTGCCCTTTGCCATGCTGATGTTGCTACATGCCTTACTTCTTGCCTATCTCACACTGCAAATTTTTTCTAAGCTCTATACTAAACATTAAATCTGTTATGAAAAAAGAACTAAACAAAATGAACACAAAACGATCAGCTTTAAAAAAGGACATGTAACTGGAAAAACCGAATGAAAAAAGAATGTTAACAACAAATACTTTTTCACACCCAACCCAACTGTGGAATCAGAATCAACATTGAGTTTAAACAAGCAAATGAGCCAATTGGAGTAAAGTGCCATGTAGATTTAAATTTTTCCCACTTGTGACGAATGCAGCTATCAATATTTTTTGCATGCTAGCATGCTAGTTAACATTCATGTCAGTCAGCTGTTGGCTCTCACGCTGACCAATAGAATCTTCCTGCCTATTCGTGGCAGCCAGCTATAGGCTCTCACTCTAGCCAGTAGAAAATGGCTGCAAACTACATGAAAACTGCCGTAGAAACATGAAAAAAATCAATTATTTCCACTATCGATGGAAGTTGGGAAATGCAGAGTCAGTCTTGGCCTTCTCACTAACTTGGAGCATGTGCATGCAAATTTTGGTACAAATCTGTTGAAAATTGCAGCCATGCATTCGTTACACACGCACACACACATCCTGCCTTTTATAGATAGAGATATGGTGGGAACAAACATTATAAGATAAACAAGTCATCCATAATTGATAATGCTTATAACTCTTATAATATCACATGTAACTTGAAGAGAGAATAATAACATAATCAAGATGTTGACATTCCACACTACTTAAACAGAGATTTATCCCTTGCTTCTGGTTTAGGATTGGGTTTCTGGTTCCTTGTAGAGTCCAGAAGAAATTAATTATTCTGCAGAAGTTAAAGTGATATAGACTCTCCAGACACCAGAAGTTAAAGTGGCAAAGGTTCCTCAGGTATCAGTAGTTAAAGTGAGAAAGAGAAATTTTAACCAGCTTATATTTGGTTCATTGGGCAAATGTAAGTTGAAAGGAAGGGAGACAAGCATCCTGCTACTGCTGCTTGCAACCATTCATTAAGTTTGGAGAATGAAAATAACTGAATTAGTTAACACTTTGCATTCTGTTTCACTCCCAGTAGCCCTGTGCATCCTAGTGGCATTATCACCTTACTTGGGCTGAATTGATTAAAAAAATAAAAATAGAAAGACTTTGAACAAAAGGTTAGGAAGGGACTACACCCCATCAATACTGGAAGGAGTGATAACAACTAATGTACTTGAGAAACTGATTTCCTTGAAAAATTGTTTTAATAGCTTTATAAATTTCAATCAAAAGCTCCACTGACAACTCAGTCAATGAATGTTGTTTTAAAAAGTGATGATTAGTATTTTAATAAAAACCCAGATATGAAAGAGAATTTATACATTTTCTTTGTCTTTAGGAATTTATAAAAAAAATATTAAACATTATTTATTTATTAGATTGTTTATTTACAACATTCTAAAAATGCAAACCCTAAAAATGTGAAGTATTTAATACAATGATATGTTTATCATTTATCAATTTATAAAAAATAAATATGAAAAATAAATTCTTTTATTGACAAATTTTAAAAAAATGTCCGTCAAATATGAACATTTAAATTAACAGATAATGATGAATAACCGTAATTATAAATTTTGAAAAATTAATTTTTCTGGGCATTTCCTTCTTACAGCAATTCATTGATATTTTTTATAAAATTATGAATAAAAATTGTTTACATATTTATAAAATGGCAAATAACATTACATTGCAGATGCTTTGCATATTTTGATAAATCTTTGAATAAAAAGATTACTTTTCACATTTATTTCTTTATAAAATGGTAAAAAATAAATCTTTCTAAGTGGATCGTCAGGGAAGGTTGACTGAAAAGGTAAAAAAGAACGGTATACCTATAGTCAATAAACAAAAAACCTACCCACATGACCAAATAAAAACAAAAAAAAACAAACAAACAACGGGGGAGGGTAGTGGAGAACCATTTATTCAAATAGAGAAAAAAAAAGGCTGGGGGGTTAGGGAGAAACTCTGACAACAGAGTTTTTTTTTTTATTTGGTCACGTGGTTAGGTTTTTTTGTTTATTGACTATAAGTATTCCGTTCTTTTTTACCTTTTCAGCCAGCCTTCCCTGATGATCTGCTTAGGTGAAACCTTGGTAGGTTTGTCCGGCTCTCTAGGTTTAACTATATATATATGTGTGTGTGTGTGTGTGTATGTATGTATGTATGAGTTAAAGATCAAATGCAGATCAAATATGAATTCGAATCCAACAAATGTATATCAATCTAATGTGTTTCACTTTTATTAAAGTTTCATTAGAGATTGAAAGAAAAGAGACAAAGAGACAGAAACACATTCAATATGTATTTTTTCTGAGAAAATTTGTTGAATATCTAGGCCAGTAGCTGGAGTTGGATAAAAAATACTTTTTAATTAAAAAAAGAGCATCTACTTGAATATGAGTATCCATCAAAAATAAAGTTTAAACAAAATAATGTAAATATAAAAATATGTCAGATTTAATCCATTTCCAAAAAATATTTTTCTATATAATAATTTAATTTCAGTTTTGTGCATAAACATGTGAACTGATTAAAATAATGCTTATTGAATGATATATATATATAAATATGTCTAAAAATTTATTATTATAAATATTTGTAAATATATATATATATATATATATATATATATATATATTTACAAATATTTATAATAATAAATATGTCTAAAAATTTATTATTATAAATATTTGTAAATATATATATATATATATATATATATATATATATATTTACAAATATTTATAATAATAAATATGTCTAAAAATTTATTATTATAATTATTTGTAAATATATATATATATATATATATTTACAAATATTTATAATAATAAATATGTCTAAAAATTTATTATTATAATTATTTGTAAATATATATATATATATATATATATTTACAAATATTTATAATAATAAATATGTCTAAAAATTTATTATTATAAATATTTGTAAATATATATATATATATATATATATATATTTACAAATATTTATAATAATAAATATGTCTAAAAATTTATTATTATAAATATTTGTAAATATATATATATATATATATATATATATATATATATATATATATTTACAAATATTTATAATAATAAATATGTCTAAAAATTTATTATTATAAATATTTGTAAATATATATATATATATATATATATATATATATATATATATATATATATATATATATTATTTGCAAATATACATGTATGTGATTTGTAAATAAACATACATTCCCACTAAAATAAAGTTTATAGCAGTAATATTTATTTACTATTTGTGAAGGTATATATAAATATATAAACATTATTTTATATATATATATATATATATATATATATATATATATATATATATATATATATATATATGCATACACAAGTTTCATTAAAGACAACTGACAAGCTACTGTGATTAACCTTTTTATATAATTTTTCTTGTGTTCATATAAATGTTTTCTTTTCTGGACATACAGAAAAGAAAACACTTATAGGAACACAAAAAAAATTTTAATCACAGTTCCTTTTCAGTCATCTTTAATGAAACTTGCATAAAATAGAGATTGCTACCA
>OZ010601.1:61737049-61809549 GCA_963932145.1 Acanthosepion lycidas | reverse complement strand
GGCAACAGAAATGTGGTTTCACTGAAGGATTCTAGGAATACCATAGATGGAACATGTGCGCAATGATGATGTTTTAAGAACAAAAAGGACACTTTTAATTAAAATCAGAAAGAAACAGTTGAAAGTTCTGGAATGCTTAATGAGGAAAAAGATTCTTGGAGAATTTGACACTCACAGGACAGATTGAAGGCAAGAAGGCAAAGGGAAACATCCAGTAACTTATCTAATGAGGGTGGGGAGGTAAATGGATAGAACAGGGACTGGGAGGGATAGTAAGGAGGTAAACTTTGTTAAGAAATACAAAGGATAGGAAGTTTGGAGAGAGTAAAGATGCCCTATGTCCTAAATAGAGGAGGAAGAGGAGGCGGAAAAGAAGAATAGCAACAACAATAACAATAACAATAAAACAACAACTTCTTAAAGAATTTAAAAAATATTGCAAATATTAACATAAAGACATTTTTTTCTAAATGTATATTCACAAATGGTACTCAGCTCTGAAAAGAAGTGTATATGTATCATAATATTCATCTAATATTTTTTCATGAGAATGAAAGAAATCTCTCTCTGTATCATCTCCATTCAGGATATAAGTGATCATTGCGTTCACAGCTTTCTTTCTTTTGTTACTTTAGGCAATACTTGTTTGTTTATGACTCTCCTCTATGGTATTCATTCCTCTAGCCATTTATTAAAACTTGTCAAATAGGTTATCCACTGCTTTTCTTTGCTTCTTAGCCAAAAATAAATAATAGCTGGCAGTGCTCCAACTAATATAAATTCAAGATGATATTACTCTTATAAATAATACTAGTGTATGTCAAAAAAATGGTAACCATAAATATGACTTTGGGGTCAAGAATATGTCAACTGCAATGGGTCTTTTTTTACTCTTGTGTAAATCAGGCATAGGTCTACCTTTATTACTCATTTTTCCTCTTGTACACACCTGACCAATGTCTACCTTTTTGATGCTCATACAAACTAGATTTTTAACTACAAACTAGATGTATAGCTACCTATCTAAAAAAACAAAAGAACAAAATGAAACAATAAGTACTGCCAGTGAGGTGAATGGAAAAGAAGACAAGAATTGTTAATGTAGAATTATTTATATTGCCAATACAGAGGATGTAGGTAGAATATCTTTATGTGGCCAAGGAAAGCTATTTAGAGGAAGAATTGAGTTGGTAAGGCTTGCAGTTGTTGCATTTGTTTGGTCAGTTAAAAGATTTGAGATGTTAGAATATATACTTTGTGTTTATTTTCTCCTCATATATAAAATTTAAGACTGTATATATCTGTTTATAAGACTTATATTTAAGACCAAACTTTGGAGATAAAAAAATTGGGGATCAGTCTATACTTTGTTATTAATTTCATTCCATTAGGTTAAAATCTGTGTATAACAGGAAGAATTACAAACAAATCCTAGCTTCAAACATATTTTCTTTCACCTAGATTTTTTTTCATTTTTGTCTAGATTTTTTTTGTCACTTATATTCTTTCCTTCACATTCTTGTTTTTTCTCTTCCTTTCCCTCATCTTTCCTAATTTTTTCATATTGTTTTATTATTGTTTTTTTGGTTAGAAAAGGAGATTGAGCAGTTGCTACACTCTGATCCTAAGCAGAAAATAATTATGGTCAGACATAAAAACATATCTTTCTCTGTCATATCACACCAAAAAGTTACTTGTTTTTCTTTAAATTCACATTAAACATTACAAGATGAAAAAAATCTATCTTCTCGTTTTTTTTTCAGTCAATTTCTCTACACTTTTTAGCTTCAATTTCTTTCTCTGTTAGTCTTCATTGATTTATTTTAAAGGGTTCTAAAAACATTTATCATCTAAAGTCAAATTTTCATTCTTGTTCTTCTTCCAGTAAAGGAGCTTAACAAAGAATGGGGAAGAAAAAAGAGAAAGAGATTCAAGAAGGGGAAGGAGAAGGAGAAGAAAGAAAAAAATAGAAAAAGAAACCTAAAGAAAAAGGAAATAGAAAAAAAGTGTGAAGGTTGCAGAAAGATGGAGTGAAAGGCAGAGGACTTACAAAGAAGAAGCAAAAAAGATTAGAAAATAAGAAAAAAGAAGATGGGAAGAACATGAATTAGGAAAAAGAAGGAAGAGGAAGTATATTGAGAGGAAGAAAAAGGTATGGGAGAAAAGGAAGATGTGGAGAAGCAAGAAATGTAGGAGGTACAATGGGGGTAGGAAGTAAAAGAAGATGAAGAAGAGGATATGAAAGAAGAGGAAGCAGAAGTGAAGAGGAAGAGAACATTATTGAAGAATGATAAGGGAAGGATTAGAGTGGCAAGAAGAAAGAAAAGAAGAAAAAGAGGAGAGGGCGTGAATGAGAGAAAAAGAAGAAAAGGAAAAGTAAGAAGAGGCAGAAATATAATAATGAGCTGTAGTTCAATCTTCTCATTATTTCTTTATCAATGGGTACCAAATTAAAGACAAAAGATGTCAGTATATTAGGTTTTTTTTTGCATCATTGAATTCTTAAATGTTTCTACTCTTTTTTTCCATTTCCCTATCTCGAAAAGAATTATGAGCAAGCATTAAAAATGTTACATTTAAATTTTTTTCTCAACCAAAATCAATGTAAAAAAAATGTCTTCCCTTTTATAGAATGGGATGATTCACTTTTAGACAATTGATCTTTCTTATTTTATTTATTTATTTTTAAATGTCTGCAAAAAGTTTCTATCAATTTCTTATTGAAGACTAGAGACTGAATAAAAAGTTCAAACTATATATATATATATATATATATATATATATATATATATATATATATATATTCATCTACTGGTAGACAAAATAAATAATTTGTGGTAGTAAAATAAGCATGTCCCTCTCCCCTCTCACTTGTCCATCACAATAAAATAAACATTTTTCAGCTAAATTAGTAAAAGCTAAATTAGTAAAATAAAGCTTTTTGAAGTTGTTACTATATTACAATATTGTTTAATAAATAAACATCTTTAATATGAGTATCCACTAAAAATAGTGATAAATAATAATAAGTAATAAAAATCCGTCAGATTAATAATTAAAAAATCCATCCCCTTTCTTTACAAATTCACCCACAAACACACACACATCTATCTATCTATCTATCTATCTATCTATCTATCTATCTATCTATCTATCTATCTATCTATGTATTTTAAATCAGTTAATTATAATATATATATATATATATTTATAATGAAATGGACAGTTATTTAATATATTTTATGTTTATATGTTATTTTTAGATACAATTTATTTAAGGAAATTCTCTGTTTAATATAGAAGCAGAAATATTTCTTCTCCTGATGATGGCCATTTTGGCTGAAACTAGTTGAGGAATGAAATAAGATGAAATAATAATAAAAAAAATGAAAAAATATTAATCTACAACCCAGTGTGTCTGAAGATTTTAATTTTTTAATATTTTTTATTGTTCAATATATATATATATATATATATATATATATATATATATATATATAACAAAAAACAAACACTCTTAAGCACATCTAATAAAATAGAATTAAAATTTAAAGAAAAAAGTATCTGATATTTTATACAGAATAAATTTTTTATCAACTTCATTTTAACTTTTTTTATTCTCTGTTTTTTGTTGTCATATCCCGTCATGATGTATATATGACCATGACTAACCACAGCTTCCTTTTGCATTAACTGATTCAACCTCTTGTAAAAGATAATGGAGTGGTTTCTTGTTGCTTTCTCCAGGGTTCCGAATTCAGTGTATTCTTTCTTTTAGACTGAATGTTATCCAAGGTTAAACATCTCATTCTGCCCTACTGTTTAACCCATTATTGGGGGAACAAGAAATAATTACATGCTTTTCCCAAGTGTATAAGATTAGAAGTGATTTGGCTGGAATCTGAATTTACTTGCCAATTCCACTTTCTATAGTGATAATGGTTACATTACATGCACATTTTTAGCTTTTCTATAAAAAAAAAATAAATAAACCCTTGCATCTTAGTGGCATTATCACCTTGCTTGAGGTGAAATGATCAAAACAAAATTTATTGGCACTGATAATTGTTTTCTGACTTTGGAAATTATCCAAGATAAAAATAAGTCCTTATTTTTTATGAAAAGAACAAAACACTTTCTTTAATGATAGTTTTACAGATTATTTTTATTAATAAAATAAAAGAATATTATAAAATGTCTAAATTCAATAGAATTTTTCTTAAAATATCATTTCACAAGGGTTATTGTTTTTTTAAATCTTTTTGCAAAAAAGAAAAAAAATGAAAAAAAATCATTGAATGTTTGTTCTTTGTCTGAAATTAACTAATTTCCTATCTTAAACATTCTCTTTAACAATTAGAAACAAAACAAAGATTGTAATCAATTCTTTTGGGGACATTTATGTTTTATTTAAGAATGTATCTGCAAAAAGTAACCTTTTTTTTTTCCAACTTTTTCTTTAATTTTTTCTTTCTAACTTTCATTTTACTTCAAGCATTGTATTCTTCTTTCTTTCTTTCTTTCACTCACAAACTTACTCTCTTTCTTTTTATCTCCTCCTCATTTAAATAAAGAAAAGAAATAACAAATCATTTAATTTTATCCACTTTCAATAACAACTAATTTTCAAACAGCTTTAAAAAGAAGCCACTTAATTCAATCATTTCAAGGAGAAAGAAAAAAACAAAATTCAAAATGGCTGAGAAAGTACAATGTGAGATGCTCTACAAGACTCCTGAAGAGATTACTGCCATGATTGCTGATCATTTCTGAAGAACGACAAATGCAAAACAAAAAGACAAATACGCAGAAGCCATTTTTCTTTTAGTTTATATCTCTTCATACCTCATGTCTTGCAAAATAACAAAGAATTTTATGGGCAGTTTTAGTTTCTTTCTTTCTTTCTTTTTTCCTTGTCTTTTAATTTGTTTTTCCTTTCACTTTTGTATCACTATTGGCTTTTGATTCTTTCTTTTCTTCAAGCAATGATACTCTTTCTATCTTTTGTTCTCTTTTAGCATTGGTTCCTTCTTTTTTTCTTTCTTTTTTCTCTTTTCATTTGTTTCCTCTCTTTTCTCATTTGTCTCCTCTCTTTTTCTCCATTTCCCACTTTTCTCCTTTCCTCCATCTATTGGTAATTTTCCCTTTTGTATGCTTTCCTTTTCTTCTCTCCTTAATGATTTTTCTTCTTTCTGCTGTTTTGTGTGTGTGTGTGTGTGTGTGTGTGTGTGTGTGTGTGTGTGTGAGAGAGAGAGAGAGAGAGAGAGAGATTTTTCAGAAAACTCAGGAAGCAGCATACAAATTACTATTATATATAAGCTGTGTTTTTCAGTCTTATTGAAAAATTCATACAGCAGTTTTGAGCTATGCCAATCTATGACCTATTATAACTGGAAAGGCAGTGGTTACATTCTCTTGAATCTAACCTCTCATTTTTGTTTTTTGCTTTTTATAATTAATACTTTCCTTTTTCATTTATTCTTTGCTCCTTCAATCATTGGCCACTTCTAGTACAAAACACATCACATAAATTTTTTTCCACTTTGTCATTCATTTGCCTAATATATCCATCTGTCTATTTATCTATCTACAAACACACACACAGTTTTCAATGTGCACCTGATGATTACATCAAGAAGGAAGCTCAGAGTTCTATTACCAGTGAAGAACATTGAAATAAAAGTGAAATAAAAGCAATGCTGTTAAAATAATGAATGGGTTTTTCTTTACTTTTTTTTATGTTGGTCAAGTAAATTAGATGAAGGATAACTTTGAATTCAAGGCCAGTTGGATATGAAACTAGCAACTCCACCCTATAAAAACCTACTTACTCCAGAAGCCACAACAGCAACACCTACCATGGGGAGGTTGTGTCCCACATTTATTAAAAGGCAATGACATTAAGGTGGAGCAGGAAACTTTTCAAGCCATTCACATGTATTGCTTTCAACCAAACTATCTTCATGGATTTTATCAATAATCTTCTTTCCTTTTGCTGCTGTGCTGCCCAACTTGAAAAGGAACAACATGCAGTATTCAACATGTAGTGTTTCTGCTGCCATTTTTGTTTCTTTTTTTTCATAAGGCAGGTTAGATCAGTGGTTCTCAACCAAGGTCCATATGGACCTTTGTGATCCATGTAACATTACTGGGGTCCATCCAACATGTCGAGTTTCTGCTGCCATTTTTGTTTCTTTTTTTTCATAAGGCAGGTTAAATCAGTGGTTCTCAACCAAGGTCCATATGGACCTTTGTGATCCATGTAACATTACTGGGGTCCATCCAACATGTCGAGTTTCTGCTGCCATTTTTGTTTCTTTTTTTTCATAAGGCAGGTTAAATCAGTGGTTCTCAACCAAGGTCCATATGGACCTTTGTGATCCATGTAACATTACTGGGGTCCATCCAACATGTCGAGTTTCTGCTGCCATTTTTGTTTCTTTTTTTTCATAAGGCAGGTTAAATCAGTGGTTCTCAACCAAGGTCCATATGGACCTTTGTGATCCATGTAACATTACTGGGGTCCATCCAACATGTCGAGTTTCTGCTGCCATTTTTGTTTCTTTTTTTTCATAAGGCAGGTTAAATCAGTGGTTCTCAACCAAGGTCCATATGGACCTTTGTGATCCATGTAACATTACTGGGGTCCATCCAACATGTCGAGTTTCTGCTGCCATTTTTGTTTCTTTTTTTTCATAAGGCAGGTTAAATCAGTGGTTCTCAACCAAGGTCCATATGGACCTTTGTGATCCATGTAACATTACTGGGGTCCATCCAACATGTCGAGTTTCTGCTGCCATTTTTGTTTCTTTTTTTTCATAAGGCAGGTTAAATCAGTGGTTCTCAACCAAGGTCCATATGGACCTTTGTGATCCATGTAACATTACTGGGGTCCATCCAACATGTCGAGTTTCTGCTGCCATTTTTGTTTCTTTTTTTCATAAGGCAGGTTAAATCAGTGGTTCTTAACCACGGTCCATATGGACCTTTGTGATCCATGTAACATTACTGGGGTTCACACAAAAAATAATAAATTGGGAGTTCACTGTAATATTTTTATATAAATGTTCTATAGAATTTAGTTGTTAAATACAAGTTTATTTTCTTTAAATTAGTTTTACTTCAAAATAAAGCATACACATTTACTATTTCTATAATACAATTCCTAAACTTATCTATTAGTAAAAAATAAAATAGGCTTTTTTTCATTGAATGGTTAAGGGGGACCAACCAAGTGGTCCTTGGGTAAAAATAGTTTGAGAACCACTGGTTTAAAGGAAAACTGAATACAGAAACAGTTACCTGTATTACTAAAGATCAGTAGTAATACCAATGCCAGAACAATTGATGGTTGTGGTTGCTGGGCTTTTTTGAACCTGGACCAGGTCCTCACATTGGATTCCCCACATTAAACTTGTGTCACATCAGTTAAGGATATTGATATTTTTGTTCAAGATCATTCTTATCCCAACTATGTATATCTATGTCATCAGCATATCCATCTTCATCATCATACATTGGTGTTATACTTCACTGCAATTAAATCTCTTTCTGACTCATTCTACATGTCAGTCAGATGGGAACACTAAGAAAGCAAAACACAAAATAAAAAAGTTGTTTTCTGTTCAGGGGCTATGAGCATCACATCCAGTCCACAAAACAAATCCCCACAATAAAATACAATAGCCAATCATGAACATTCCTACCAGAAAAAAGATAAACCCTGGGACCACAAGATTTGGTTGTATTTACTAATAATAACCAACACATTTGCAGGCCAAAAGCACAAAGGTGCACTGCCATCATCACCACCATGATTACCACATGCTTTCACCACCCATCAACACCTTAACTATCTACACCAAGCCTTTCTGCCATCACCACTGTGACCCCCATCTCATTGATACCACATTCAACTAGAATGAAACAGACATCCTGCTCAATCAACCTTAACTTTCTACTTCAGTCCTCCTTCGTCATTACCACCATGACCGCATCTCATTGATACCACATTCAACAAGAATCCAACAGAGACATCCAGCTTGATCAGTCTTCACTAGCCAGCTCCAGGCCTCCCTTGTCATCACCATCATGATGCCATCTTGTTGATACCACATTTAAGCAGAATTCAGCAGAGACATTTCACTTGACTGACTCCAGGCTTCCTTTGTTGTCACCACCATGTCCCCAGTCGTTGATCTCTGATTCAACCAGACATTCCACTTGATCAATGTTCACTATATACACCTAATCCCTTGTCACCATTGCTGTAACCTCGGCAACTAATACGCCTTACCACAAATTAACCTACCAACCCACCTTACTAGGCACAGGTGTTGATTTCAACCTTAAAAGCATGCATTAAATCCAATCAACTACTAATCCACCCCAGACCTGTCATCTGACTCCAACTTTGATCTTGGCAAACTAACTCAAGAAATTCAAATAACTATGTATATATTCTGAATTTGATGAATACATGCTTTTGAAAAATTAATCCTTGTTTGTTTCTTTACTTTGCAACTAAACGCTCGTTATATGAATGGTCTCAAAAGGAAAAGCAGAAATGATGTTTTCCATTAATGGATCCATTTGGAATATGGTCTGGAAGGCTTAGTTTTTTTTTTTTTAAAAAAAGAGCAGTGGGAATTTTTGCATATCTCATAAAGAAAGATGGTTGTGAAAGACTTCTGTTGTGGATAAATCATTGTGTCTGAATTATATTTTCAAAGAAAGACCTAGAGAATTATCCATCAAATAGAACATACAAACATTCCTAAATATGATAAATAGGAGTTAGGCACAAATTAGAACAAGAAAATTAACAGAGTTCACTCTGTTAATTTTCTTGTTTCTGATTTTCTGAAACAAATTTTAGCAAACCTAGAGATATTTGCCTGCAATAAGCGATAGTGTGAAAAAGATGTTTTTTTAACTACATTCACTTTTTGGCAATGTTTATTGTTTTAAAAAGCTTGATTTGAATTTGAATAATACCTGAATACATGATGAAAGTGGATTTATACATTTTTTGTTCTTGAGAATTGACAACAAGGTGTCCAATTATTATGACCTTGTACCAAAACTAAGCTAGGGTTCACCATGGGTTAAGAAGTTTGTTTCAGAGATCATTATTACTGAGTTGAATATTCACTAGGTGCCCCATTGCTATGACCTTGTACTAAAACAAAGCTAAGATTAACAAGTAAGATTGAATGGATCATCATGTGTTAGGAAGTTGGTTTCAGCGATCATTATTACTGAGTTCAATCCTCACTAGGTACCTCATACTTGTAGTCTTCTATCATAAAAGACTAAGTTATTTTTAGATGAGGCATTATCAATACATTCTGACTTATTTGTGCTAAAAATCAAACAACATTGGATTTAAAGTTCTAAAAATTCACCACCTTTAGAACAATGGCATAGTGGATATAAGCATTGGTTAGTCAAATGTTACTCTCATTTAATGGTTATGAGTTCAATCTCTGTATCAGGTAATACAAAAATATACTCTGATTTCACAGGAATGAACAAGAACTGGCATCATATAGACAAATACAATGTAATATTCAACATATAAAATATCTAAAAAATAATGGACACCTTAAGATAGCCAGTGTGTATTTGGTTGAAATGTCATATCTGTGATAATCCAAGAACAATAGTTTGAATAAGTCAAAATATATTAAGCTAAGAAAATAATATTTTTTTATACTATTCCAAGAAAAAATGTTCTAACATATACATTATTTTTGCTGGACTCTTGAATCATTTGTCTTTTTTCTTTTATTTTCTAATTCTCTTTTCCTTAAATTTTTCCTAAAAAAATAAAAATTGTAACGTATGCTTAAAATTATAAAATAATTCTGATATGAGTATAGGTAAAAAAGTATTACTTAAAAAAATCTGTTGTATTTTCTCTTTTTTTCATGTGGCATTGATCAGCTGTAGTTAGGCTGAGCCAATGTCTTTCATAAAGGGAAAAAAACTTCATGAACAAAAGATTAGAGAGAAAGAGAAAAAAAAAGGTGTGAAAATTGTTGTTGAGCAAAAATGGAAGCAGGCAAGTATGTAATAACTTTGCCAGGAACAATTTATTGGCCACCTTCTCCAGGAGACGTCAGAAACCAAATATGGCTTGTGCTTAAATCCAGACAACTCCCCACTGTTAATGAAATTTGATGAACAAGATTTCAAAAATCTGTAGAACTAGAGCTGGGCTTTCAGTTCAGTTCAAGAGCCGTGACATGCAGAGGAGACTTTAATCAATAACATTGTGCATTGTATGAAATATTCGCATATCTAAATCCAGAGTTCTCCATGAGCTATTGGTTTTGTTATTTTATAAAAATACTTATTTTGTCTTTATTGGTAGGAAACCTGAGGCAAATGGCATTGCCAACAATGTCTTTGGTGAGACACTGGGGAGGGTCAAGGTCATGAGAGTGAAAGAAGGTTAACACTTAAAATAGAACACCTGCTGGCATTGCTTAGATTAAAAGGTACTTTTTTATTTTAATGAAAATAAAATAATCTAAAGTGGCTGAGAATGAAGAATGATAAATTATAGAAACCAATTCCTTGTGATTATACTACAGATAGAAATATATTTATTCTTTGATATATTTTGACTAATTTATTTCTTAGCTGAAATTTTGGTGGACACATAATAAGGAAAGAAAGCTCAGAGTAATTAACACTCACAGGACACAAAAGCAAAAGAAACAGAATACAGATGGAGGAACAAGCACAACAAAGAGATAGAGGGGGTCATAAAGTAGAAAGTATTGTAAAGAGCAACAAAAGACAGGAAATTGTGAAGAGCCATAATTACCCAAGACATAGAGAAAGACAGAGAAATCATGTAATAATTAACCTTTAGCACTCTGTATGAGACTATTTTCACCAAGTAAATGTTAGTACTGCCAATGCAAGCTGAATTTGAATTTCTTGATTGTGTAGTCATATCCTTCTATGGCAACATCTAAAATAATCTTGACTGAAATTGAGAGTCAGGCTACTGCAATTTCAAATATATAGAACCAATATATAAAACACTATATTTTGAGGGGATTCCATATATGGTAAAATGGGAAGTAATATTTATAAATGATGCAGAGTGCTAAATGTTAAGTTAAATGGTGTAAATTTTAAACAAAGATATAATTTGAATTTTTTAATTTATTCAAACTATTGTTCTTATCTTTGATTGTCATAGATTTTATCAAATATAGGTTTTGTCAACATTGTTACTCAGATTCCAACTCGTTGCCAGGATGGACTGCACCCCCAAAAAATCATGATCTCCACCCATTGTGAAAATGATGTGAACAGATTTTAGTGTGATAATTTTACTCATAGTCCCACCACCTGACTCAAAGCCTGCTCTCTGACTTTAAACACCCTAGCAACAGGCATGTTCTGACTCATTACAATTTTTAATAAAGCTTACTATATGTATAATTTAGTGCTTTATGTCTTTTTGCATTAATAAATTTGCCTTCTCTGTGAGTGTTTCCTTATTTTTCTTGTACCACATTTTATCATTTGTAGAATATGACATGATTGTACCATCCTTTCTGCTATCCCATTTGATTGAGGATGATATAGAGATGTCTTGTAAGGTGTACATCTTATTTTCCTTAGCTATGAATTGTTCTTCATGTTTGTTTTAAGAAGAATTAAAATCAAACGAGAATCTCTTTAAATATAGTTATCTCCAATTTTTATCATGGAAATTTGACACCTTAGTAAAAAAGAATAGCTATAAAACTTAATTTTATAGTCAATTTTTTTCTGCTATTTCTGAAGTCAGGTTTGTCTGATAATTTTCTTCAAAATCAGTTTAAATTATGTGCAATTAATTAACATATTTTCTTGTGTATAATATGATTTGAGTATAATAGGGAATAAATTGAGTATAATACAATCCCATAGTACAGCCAGCACTATGTATTTGTTTGAAGTTATACCATTAAAATCTGAATGTCATAAATATATTTCACTAAAATATTAATTCAATTGCTTTTAATTTAAATGATGCATCATTTGCAGCATGTTTGGTTTTCCTATCTGAATGCATATTGTTTCTTTTTTTTTTTAAATATTTTTAAATCCACATAAATTATTGTAATATTTTGTGGTTTAAAATTATAGCTACCAGTGTATACTATTTATACAGTATATGTTGGGTTTTTTTTTACACATCTGTTTTGTATTGTTTTATTTTTCTCAAATCATTTGAAGTTTTCAAACTGGATACTTTGTGTCAACAAACACAGGAATATGAAACTGCAACTTCACAGGATGAGAATTATTGCCCTATATTTGATGTGAAAAAACTAAAAAAAAAGAATACAATACAATAGTTAGGCCTTTGTTGTAACATTAATGTTATCAAAACATGAAAGGTCTTGTTTATTTCTTTCATTAATTTTCTTTTAATCAATTTCAACAAATATTCTGTCATTGAGAGAAAAGACGTTCAATTATGTAGATTCCCAAAAAACAAATATTGCTGACATATCAAATAATTTTTATAAACAATTGTTATTAACACCTAACTATTTTGTTTTTTTATTATCTATTGTGTTGGGTGTATTTGCAATCTTGCAGTTGCAAATATGAGATTTTTTAAGTTGAGTAAAATTTTCTGAAAATGTGTATTAGTACATAATACAACCATCACTTTTTTGCCTTTAACCTATGTTCAAAATTTCTCATATTATGCACAAGAAAATACAGTATTTCACATAAACACATGATAGTGTAATTTTAAGTCAAAATTCTAAGTGTTTTTAATGTCTGTCTATGTCTCTGAGATGAGGTATTATGATTATTTATATTATTTACATTATTCGGATTGTTATCCTCATCTTCATTGACATATTCACAACAATTCAACCTTTGTAAACTCTGGTCTTCTTCAGGCGATTGGAATTTCAAACCAAACCCTTTATTTCATCCACCAAGATAGGTTGTTTTAGTTCCACGTGCCATGCCTCTTCTGGATGTCTCAGTTATTTCCATTTAACTCTACAAGTTTTTTGGTTCACCACTGCTGTAGCCTGGTATTGAACTCACAACTCAAGGCCAGTGAATAAAGTTAGTTAGATCCAGTGACTAGACTCAAAGAGTTGAATAATGTTTTTAATGTGTTTGTGCACATGCCTTTGTATTAGTATATTAGTATCTCTCTTTCTGTCACCTTCCTCTTTTGTATAAATGGTGATGAGCAGTGACAACAAACATTTTGTCACAGTCACTCATTAACTATTTTTTGTCTGGTGATAACACACACAACATTTAATTTTTTTTTACCATATTTAAGATTATAATAGATAGAAAAACAAATTCATAAGTTAAGATTTAAACCTCTGAAGTTGAAACGAAAAAGTATTACCAATGCATATTTCTCTATTATTTGTCTGGCCAAATCACAACAATGCACACACTCATACACAAACATCAAATTTATTCTATACATTATTGTTGACTACTTCATATTTTTCTTCTATGTGCTATGTCCCTTCAGGACATAGGTGATCATGGGTCTCCTCAACTTCCTATCTTGTGTGGCTCTTAGCAGTTTTCTCTCTTTGCTAAGACTCTCCCTACCATTCTACCATCCTTGTCTCACCTCCCTTTCTATTTTTGTATAGTTACTCAATTCATTTTCTTTCCATATGCAGGCAGTTTGCTCCCAGTATAAGTACTAGATTATTTTAACATCTTTTTTAGATAGATATAGTTCTTCTAACAGTATAAATCAATCCTTGTATCAGACTTTATCAAATTCTTTTGGGTAATTTATAAGACATAAGTACATACTCTTCTACATTTGTATTGCTTTCTATGATATTATTCTCATTGTGAATATTGCATTTCTTGTTTTGGTTTCCTTGACAAAGCCTCTATTTCCAGTCTAATTCTGCTTCATGCTCTATTCATCAGGATTCGCATCATTAGTTTGGTTATGTGGCTCATTAAATTGATTGTTCTATGGAGTTTGCATTTGTTTGCACCTAGTCTCTTAGGTAATGTCATGGAGATGGATTTAGTGAGATCCTCTTGTATGTGTCCACTGTTGTATATTTTGTTTTTTATCTCTATGATTTTGTCGAAGCCTAAATCATTTAAGGGTTAGAGCATTTCTGATATGATCCTGTCAGGCCCTGCTGCTTCGGTCCTGTTCTTCTGTTCCAGTGATGATCTTAGTTCATCTTTTAATATTTCTGGACATTCCATATTTCCAGCATAGGTTAGGCACTCCAACATGGTGTATGGCTTAGTAAGCTTGTCTTGCTAGATCAGTTATGACTGAATGGTGAGTTGAATGCCCCATACCTTTGACCATGTGCTACATCTAAGCCACACTGAGAAAATCACCATATATCTGGTATTCTGAGCACTTCAATGTATGGTTAAGCTTGTCTTGCTAGAACAATTACAACCAATAGGGAGTTCGATCATCCCTGAATGCTCCATACTTTTGACCTTGTGCCACATCTAAACGACGCTTAGAAAATCACCATATTTTCCAGGATAGGTTTCTTTCTTGCATTGCAAAAAAGTTCTTTGCTGTATTCACTCCACATTTGGAGTATTTTTCTATTATCAGTGATCTTTACTTTGATTTTATAGAGCCTGGTGGTTGGAACAGTATTATTATTATTATTATTAGTAGTAGTAGTGATAATAGTAGTAGTAGTAGTAGTAGTAGCTTTATATAAGATTTTATAGTTAGAATGACCATAGTGGTTTGTTAATATATTAATTTTAATGAATAATTAAGTGATGTTTGAGCAAAATATGTATCTATGTGTATGTTACTGCAAACCAAATCCTATTAATCAAATTGTGAGAGAGGATGGATTGGTCCATTATTTCCTTGAAAGTGTTTTCAGCTAGAAAAATTACAACTGATTCTGTGCACTCAAGAGAATCAGAAAGGATTTCAAAACATGGAACATCATTAAATTGCTTCAGCTTTAATGTACAACTTAACAAAAGCAGCTGGTCACAGGGTGCCAAAGTTCAAAATAATAAATTAGATAATCAATTGGTTGAATGTAAATTTCTTTGTCTGATGTTCAGAAATGATTTTAAAGAACAAAAAATTGATGGGTAGCTGAATGACACCTTGTCAGCATTAATAAAACACAACCTATTGCATAAAAGCTTACTTTATAGTGATATGACAGCCATATAGAAAATGAATTATTTCTGAACAGTCTCAATATGCCTCAAAATCAAATGCTTGTTTTGTTTTTTATTTTTCATTTAAATTGATTTGGTTTCGTTTGTTTAATGGAATATCAACTCCCTATGGGTTATTTATCAGGTCATCCCATAAGTTCTGTCCAAATTTTAACTTTTTGTTAAAATGAATGAAATTTAAAGAGTATTTTATAATGTCTAATGGAGCTGAACATTATTTTTATGTTTAGATGCATTTAAACTGATCAAATTTTATTTCAGAGAACAATAAAATTAAATTTTGTTTGATTAAAACCCTGCTAACATGGAAGTACCCAAGAATCATTTGAGGCACATAATGCTTTATGAGTTCAAGACAGGAAACTCAGTAGCCAAAGCAGCTAGAAACATTCACTCAATTTATGGAGAGGAATGTGTGAATGAAAGAATTTGCAGAAGATGGTTTTCAAAATTCAGAAATGGATATTTCACCCTTGAAGATGAATATCGAACCGGATGTCCAGTTGAGTTTGATGAAAAGCTTCTTGAAGCAGCCCTTGAAGAAAATCCTGCTTTATCAGTTGAGGAATTGGCAGTGGTTCCCAGTTCAAACCATACAACTATTCATCGTCATCTTCAACAACTTGGAAAAGTTCCTAAACTTGGAAAATGGGTGCCTCATGAATTGTCTGAAAGCAACCTCAAATCCTAAGTTGACATCTGTTCTCTCCATTCTCGCCAACTTGTTTCACCTTTTTTGGATAGACTTGTGACTGGTGATGAAAAATGGATCTTTTATCGAAATGTTAAGCATCATAGACAGTGGCTTGGTAAAGGGGAAGGACTCCAGCCACAGCCGAGAAGGGAACTTCATGGGTAAAAGGTTCTTCTTTCAATCTGGTGGGATCACCAAGGAATAGTCCACTTTGAATTCTTACCATCTAAAGAAACAATTAATGCTCAAATATACTGTCAGCAATTAGAGCGTTTGAACCAAGCTTTGAGGGAAAAAAGACCTGCTCTAGTGAATCAAAAAGAGGTGATGTTTCATCAGGACAATGCACAACCCCACACAGCAAGAATTACATCACAAAAGATCAAAGAACTTGGTTGGGAGAAAATTCCTCATCCACCTTATTCTCCCGATTTTGGTCCTTCAGACTACCATTTGTTTCATAGCTTACAGAATCATTTGGAAGAAACAGCTTTTGTAATAGAGGAAGAGTTTAAAACTGACATTTGTGAGTTCTTTGAATCAAAGCCAAAAGAACTTTACAGTAATGGAATTAGTAAGTTTGTTAATAGATGGAAGGAAGTCATAGATAATCAGGGAAAATACATTGTTGATTGAATCTGTAATTAAATGTAACATTTGGTCACTTGTTTTCTTTATTCAAAATTCAGACACAGCTTATGGGATGACCTGATAATTCTGAAACCAAATTCACTGGATTCGCCAAATTTGCTTGATTACAATTATAATTATGACAGGTTTAGTTTGCATGAGAGTCAAAAAGTTAGACATAGGTGTGGCTTGCATGCGATGATGGCCTAGAGTTGCTGGCACCTCAGGAAAGCTGAACTTCAGTGCAATTACAAGTACAATTTTTAAAATTTTCACAAGAAGGAAAACTGAAAATGTAGAATAATGAATTTATTACAATATACAACTTAATACAAGCTAAAGAAAACATTTGTTCTCCAACCTAAAACATTTTTTTAGGCATTAGATCTAAAAATCTTTTCATGGCACTTTCTAAACCTATCTTTACAAAAGCATTTTCTATTGACAAAATAGCCAAAGAATTTTATGTCTTGAACCATGGATAACCACAAGTATATTTTTATAAACTTTAGTTTTGCAAGATTCAAAACACATGGTATGGTGGCATGATGGTGCCTTCAGCCTTGATGGTGCCCCAGGCAACTGTCCAAGTTGCCAGTAACTTGAGCTAGCCTTGTTTGCATGAGTGTCAAAAAATGTAGACATAGGTTTGGTTTGCATGAGTGTCAAAAATGTAGCCATATCTTTGGTTGGAATGAGAGTTAAAGTGTAAACAGGTTTTGTTTACATGAGAAATAAAATGTTGACAATGCTTTGGTATACATGAAAGTCAAAAATGGCAGACATAGGTTTAGTATGTATAAGAGTCAAATATGGTATACTTAGGCTTGGTTTTGCATGAGATTTAAAATAGCTATACATAGGTATAGTAAACAGGTGGCTTTTTGTTTTTTTTTACCTCTTTGCAGTCCACATATTCATGACAGTGCATTTTTTTTCAAACTTTAGAAATCTATTGTTAGGAAGTACAAATTGAATATTCAATAAATTATTTTCAATGTCCTTTATTTTTTGTTACAGTATTAATTTTCCAGTCATTTTCGGGTTGAATTTTGTCTCATGCTAGTTCCTTAGCTACATTTTATTGTGGTAGGTCACAGATGCCCTACAAAATGAAGAAACTCAGTGGAAAATATAGATATTAAACAAATCAAAAGATATAATCATCTTTTTGCTAGGAAAACTTTATTTATTTAATAAACATATTAGAATAATCCATTAGATACTGAGAAAAAAGTGACTTCATACAGAAATAAAATGAAATGAGTACGCAAAAATGGAAAGGGGCAGAAGACAAGGATGTGTCTTCTTACTGAACTTATGCAATCTTTACATTGAGGCAATATTAAGAGAAGTCCTACCACAATCTTAACAACATAAGTTATGCAAATGGTGTAGATGTTAGACACAGAAAGTAAACTGCAGGAAATCTTAGACAAAGTAGTAAAGGATAGCGAGAAGAAAGGACTAATCTTCAATTTTAAAAAGACAGAATCTATGGTTGTTAACAAGAGAAATATCTCAAGATGTGAGCTATGAATCAGAGATGTCAAAATCAAACAAGTGCAGAAGTTCAAATATCTGGGAAGTGTTTTAATAGAAAGCGGAAATTATAATACTGAAATCTAAAGATACCATGGACTAACTTCCAAAAACTAAGCAAAGTATTAAGAAATCGGAAAATATCATCATAAATAAGGAAAAGAGTGCTGAACTGCCATTTAATATCAATCCTCCAATGTGGTAGTGAATGCTGGACTATTTCTTCAAAGATGAAGAGGAAATTTGAGGCAACAGAGATGTGGTTCTATAGAAGGATGCTAAGAATACCATGGAGAGAACATATAAGCAGCAAGCAGATTTTAAGGATAATGGAGTCAAACATTCATCCTTGCTTTGAATATTGCTGCCACATTTGGTCTGGTGCTCCTGCTATATATTTAGAAATTCCAGATAAAATCCAAAGAAGAAACTGCGATGATATTGGTCCTGATCTGGCATCTTGACTTCAGTCCCTTTCTCACTGCCATAATGTAGCTTTCCTGTGCCTTTTCTATAAATACTTTCATTGAGAAAAGTGGTGTTTTTGGTTTTCTCTGATTGATCAAATATTTCACATGGTGATGCTAATTTGTAACCAATAGATACTTTGATTTAAACAATGTATGTTGTATTGTGAAATCTTTTTGGCATGTTTGTCAATATTGTCTGATATTGGGTAGAAAATAAAGTTTGGGTGTGTTTTAATATGATATGTATGTTGATATGTAATTGTGTTTGAAATAGGGTTTATTTCTTATAATACTATTATATATATATTTATTTATTTACAATAGGATGCACAACCATTGAGTTGCATAAAAAAATCTCACATCATCAAATAACTTATTTTAAATATTTATATCCATCTCATCAGTTGCAGTTGGGATCATAGAATCATTGTGAATGCCATGATCCTTTCATTGGCTGCATAATGTGTACCTCACCAGGGATACACATAGTTTTGAATTCAAAGTTATCCTTTTCTTAAACTGGTTATCAACCATGGCTAGAAAGCCAAGTCTCCTCTGATATTTAACCCATAGCTAGTGGGGAAGAACAGGAAAGATGGATTCACACTTTTCCCAAGGGTATTTGTATAAAAGAGAATATAACAAACTCAACCAGAATTTGAACTCAGCTTGTCAATTTCTTGTTCCTAATCACTAACTTTTACATGACCTTTACATATTTCAAGCATATACTGAGATTTGTATGGTATATTTAACAAATGCATATGAGAATTCACTAAAAATAAAATGCATTGAAAGTGAACTGATCTCACAATTCTTCATGGGCAACCTCAGATCAAGCTCATGGAGAAAGCATTTTTTTCTTGAATTGGCTTTTTTAACAGACTCTTGTCCATAAAAAGACAGTCTTGAAGAGGTTAAGAAAAATCATTTACAGGCACAAAAACAGTGTGAAATTAATAAACAGAATGGTCTTAATAAGCTCAGGAATTTACTTTTTATTTTTCTACCAATGTTCACTCAATACAAAGCCCAAGAGCCACTCAAGGTAGAGGGTTGCTGTGTGGACTTATATTAGTGTAGGAAAGAACAAGTGTTAGGAGTATAGAGCTGAAGCAGACTTTAGAAGGAACCAGAAACCCAATCCTAAACAGGAAACAAGGGATAAGTGTTGTTATGGGACCTTACCCATAATAACATAATGGACTATTCCATACGTAATAAATACTGTGCCTCAAGAGGAAGCAGGGAGTTCAGTCTGAAGTCGGGCGACCGGCTGATCGGATGATCGGTTGAACTCTCTGCTTTCGGGCAGGGAGGAACCCAGACGAGACTATGCCAAAGGGCGGAGTCTCTTTCGGGGTGGTAAACCGACCCTGAACCCCTCTATATGGATTCAAAGGGTATATTTTTGTCCGAGCCCACGGGCTCGGAGATCCCACATGCTCAGAGATCCCACATTAAACCAGTCTTGTGCCACATGATGCCCTCATGGGGGGGGGTGACTAAATACCGTTCAGTCTGAAGTTGGTCGACCGGCTAACTGGCTGATCGGTTGAACTCTCTGCCTTCGGGCGGGGAGGAACCTGAACGAGGCTACGCCGAAGGGCGGAGTCTCTTTCCAGGAGGTAAACCGACCCTAAATCCATTTATATGGGTTCAAAGGGCATATTTTTGGCCGAGCCTACAGTCTCGAAGATCCGGCCTTGTGCCACATCTGGCTTTGTGCCACATGATGCCCTCGTGTGGGCGTGACTAAATACTGTTCAGTCTGAAGTCTGGAGTTAGGTCTATCAGAAGTGTGTCAGTTAGTCAGAGCGAGCGAGTCAGTCAATCGAGTCAGAGGCAGTCCGAATCATAGTCGCGTTCAGACAATTACTACTAAACCTGATTGTTCATACTAACACTTTCTACTTCTCTCTATATATTCCTGTTTGTAATATATCTGTGTTATTCCATATCCATGTTTGAGTTCTTCTTTATTGGTTCTACCTTGAAATATCACCGTGGTACAAGGAACCAGACCTTAACAAGTGTCTACTTCTGTTCAAAAGACCAGCAAGGAGTGTCAACCAGGTAATAGGTGAACCTATCTACTCCTATTGATGGAGGAGAGAAAAATAAATAAAATAAAATAAATGGTTTGTGAATAAAATTTCAGAGTTCAGGTGCAGACGTTAGAAGTACAGAGATGAAGCAGACTTCATGAATTGGAAACCCAATCCTAAACAGGAAACAAGGGATAAACCCAATGGTAGGATTCAGTGAGTTCACGTAAAACTGTTCTTGGAATTTTATGTGCTCAGTGAACCTGTTGCTAGCTGCAATCTAATCAAAATCACTATAAAAATTTTATTTTTATTATTTGTAAAAAATGTTAAAGAACTATGTATAATAGTCTATATTGTTTATTTTTATACACGTTTTGAAATTACTTTATTCTTCCGAAGGCCATATGGCTTGTGAGTTAAAATTTGTGCAAAATTTATGGCCCCAAGCAGTGAATTGCTTAATTAATTTTTTGAATACTTGGAGAGGTTTTTTTTTTTTTTATATATATATATTGGCCAATGAAAAAACAAGTTTTCTGGGCCTTGTGAAAATTTGGCTGGCGCTGATATGATGGTCCCTTTTCAATAAAAGGCAGGAGAAAAAGAATGTGCTGTTGATGAGATTGAATAGAGAATAGCACCCACACTTCAAAGGACAGTTGAGCAGGAGGTCATAAATCAGACCTGACAGGTACAAGTTAGATTCCTAGACAAGAAGATTTTACATTGAGATTACAAGTCAACTTTGCAGCTAACTCAAAAGACCCTCGAGAAACTTTATAACACAAAACCCCTTCGATCTGAGACGTCCTGTTTGTGTATATTGTTATGAACGGAGATGGGTACTATTTGAAAAATTTCTGATTTGAACCATTTTGTAATTCCTTTCTCCAAGTTTTTCTACTTTTGAAGGGATTCATTTTTTGTATTTGAATCCATTTCTCATCTAACACATTTGTAACCTTGTAATCTTGTTTTTGTGGATAATCTCTGTTTTTGATACCTCAGGAAATTGTTATCCTACCGAAAGAGGTGCACAAAAAGAAATTTTTGTACTTTTTGAATTTATATATTGTAAAATAAATGCGTTTTTCTTTTTAAGATTTTAAGCAATGGTTGTCTTGTTTTTTAAGTTGTTCCTATTTTCATGAGTTGCTGTTTCTAACAACGAAGTTTTGTGTCTAGCACACAAACTGGAGTTAGTAGGAAAGCAAAAATTTTATATCTTGCACAAAAATATTTTATGTTATTGTGGCATAATTTTTGTAAAATTGATAATTTTAGATTCTCTACAAATTGTAGTCACATAATTGGTTGAGGATGTAAATTCAGGTGATCAAATAAAGATTAATATGTAATTGCAGGGGCATAGCCAAGATTTTTCTTGGTGGAGTGGGGGGTTAAATTTAAAAAAAAGAAGGCAACTACTTAGCTGTGGCAAGTGTTATTCAAAACCAAGGCTGTTGACTTGGGCCCCACAGCAGGTAATTGATTTTTTTTAATATTATTTTTGCAATGTACACTTTATACAAATAAATTTGTACATTTATATCATAAAGGAATTTATGATAGATTTGACATGGAATAGTAACCATGTAATTTGTGAGCCTTTTAAAACTCAACTTTGTCCACTATATTTTGTTTTTGGCTGCCCATAAGTGCCTTTAATTAAGACTAATATTTTTATCAATCAAACAGTTAGCAGTTTTCATATTTTACGAATAGATTTTTAGTTAAAACTTTTGATTAATATAAAACAAACATTAAACATTTTTTTTATCGAACTCTATATTCAAACATTTTTCTATTGGACTTCAGATCAAAGGCAATAGATTATTATTATTCTAATTTTAATTTCTTTTTATATAGTAACTAGTAATTTTTTTTATTTCAGTATCAGGACCCTAAAATGAAGAGACAACAAGATTTATTTCACTTTTTTTGAAAAATCCTCAAAAGTGAAAGTTTCAGGCAAGAGACAAATGAAGATGAAACAGTCAAATTTAGAGTATGACACTAATGAAAGGTCTGCTGCTGATACCGTGAAAACTAGAGGTGAAACAGTTGAAGCATTAACTCTTCCAGACTTCTGGAGTATGGTACAGTATGAGAACTTCAAGGAAAAGTACAATGGGCTGATTAGTCATAGTAAAAAATTTGTGTGTGGTCTATGTACCAGATTTTTTTCTGAATCCATAAACCTGAAAGGAATTCACATATCAATAGAATGGGTCTGTTGCAATATTGAACCTTCAAGTAGGGATAAAACAATTCAGTAAGCTTCTCTAAGAAAAAAGATGAATATGCATCAAAGGATCACAGTATTTGTGTTAAATGCCTACAAGATTGTGCTGATGATGCAATTACAAAAGCTATGGATAAATTAAATGACAAGTATATAGACTCTACTAATAGAGTTTTCATTATAGTCTACAGTTTAGCAAAGAGAATCTGTCCATTTTCTGATGCTGAAGATGAGATTCAGCTTCAAATGAAAAATAAATTAGACTTAGGCTTTTAACTTCATTCTCGAAAAACTGCTTTAAAATAGATCATATTTCAAAAGAGATAAGGAAAGAAATATTCACTAAAATTATTGAATAAAAATTAAAAATTTGTGTCATCATTGATGAAACTTCCACCATATCCAATAAACCTGTACTTGTAATTTTTTTTAAAGATTGAAGATTGAGATCTATCATCAACAAATTTTTTGGATTTGGTTGAATTGAAAGGATAAGGAGCAGAAACAATATATACATCCCTGTTAAACAGTTTGCACTCTGCTGGATTTGATAATGAATATTTGAGAAATAATTTAATTGCTTTCTGTTTGTCAAGAGCTGAAATACTTATTAAAAGGTGCATAAAGACATTTGAAATATTCAGAGACAGTACTGGGACATTTGCAAAGGAAATTGATGATAGAGTTTATTCTAATGCATTTAAGGATATTCATTTAATTGAAAACCATGGATTCATTTGCCTTCCCTGTAAAAAGTTGCTTCACGTAATAATCAAAAATATGAAAAAAAGGTTGATGGATTTTGATTATTTAACATCCAAAAACAAGTACCAGGAAACAGACAACAAAATTCATGAACTTGCTAGACCCAGATACTTGGAATATTCAAGAAATAATTATTCCCTGGAAAACTGTGGAAGAAAAGCTGAATGGCTTCAGTAAAATTTTTCATCACAACATTCCCATTAATGATTTTCGTGACTACATGAAAAATGTCCTGAAAAACTTTCATAATCCTGTAGTTCCTCAAAGTGTACAAAAAGCAAAAACTTATCAATATGATTGCTATCAGTTCTTCTGAAGCAGAAAGAGGTTTTTCAAGAATTAATATTATCTACTCAGATAAAAGAAGCCGACTTACAGTGGAAAATGCAGTAAACTTGATGACAATCTTATTGGTCTTCCTTTAGATTTATGGGATACCACTCCTTTTGTGAAAACATGGCTTAGAAAAAAATCACAGTGCAGATGATAACAAAGTGAGGCAAAAAAAAAAGCTGAAAACTATAATGACAATCAAGTGGCTATTTGGAAATTTTTAAAATGAAAGATCATGAATAAAAGATTTTAAAGCATTTCTTTTAATTATTTTTCCTTTTAAAATGATAACATGCTATGTAATGCAGATTAAGTTTGGTATTTTTGAATAAGTGCAAGAAAAATTTGCTTTATTCCTAAATTATATCTATATATATATATATAGACTATAGAAAAATGAAGGAACCAATTGCTATTGGGGCCTATTGTTGAGAGAACCTGTTCTTAAAATTTTTGAATCCCACCACTGGATAAACCTCTAGTCCTGTTCAAAAGGAAGTGAACAGTAAAAGGTAAAAACAAGAAAGGAAAAAAGATTGTGGTTATTAATTAAAGCAAGTGTTACTAAAAGAATAGTTTGTTTTTTTTTAACACATGTAATGTAAATTTACTGTTAGTGAATAAAATTTCAGACTTCAGATGCAGATGTTAGGAGTATGAAGCTAAAGCAGGAATGATTAATAAGGTAGTTTTTCCAGATCATTGCTACTGTAGGGTGTTTTATTCTAATTTGGTGTCCCATAATTGTAACATTGTAACCAGTAAAAATAAGGTTTCATTCTTTTGTGATTTCTTTCCTCACATTCTTTTTTTCTCTCCGAGACAATATCACTGATCATTACAAAAGCAATAGTAACACAATACCGTATATGAACTAATCAAGAAGGAAACAGATCTACTTGGACTGGGTTAATTTCAAATCCAGCAGACAATAATGGCTTCCCTACAGAAAAAAAAATTATCCATAGCATCTGATAAGGTGACTTATTATACATTCCTAAAAAATTCCAATGCACTTTCATTACACATGGGGTTTGTCTCTCATTCTGACCTGAGGATACCTGGTAGAAGGAGGCAGAATGTCTGTAAATATCTTCCACTTTGTCTCATTATTTCCACTTTTGTTCAGATATTATTCTGGATGTGTGGATGGTGTAATGGATAATGGCTTGGAATTAAAAACCTGAAAGCTGTGTTTGAATTTCAGACAAATTTGTTACATTCATTGATGTGCAAATACCTCCAAGAAAGGTGTGAATCCATCTTTCTACCCACCAATTATAGTAGGACGAGTAGTTGAAAAAATCATTTTTATCTCCAAAACAATGTTAATGCAATATTAACTCACAAAAAATTGAATTATTCTCACAATCCAAATATGAACAGCAAATAAATTGATAAGCTGTAAAAACAAACCAGTCACTCAGTGTTATATTCCGTAATAATAGGGGCACCTCGACGTGGTGTAATGGTTAGTAAGCTTGTCTCGCTAGAACAATTATGAATGAGTAGTGAGTTCGATCCTCACTGGGTGCCCCTTACTTTTGGCCTTGTGCCACATCCAAGATATGCTTGGAAAATCACTATATTCCGTAATAATAGTTGTCGCAAGTCAATCAGTGAGTGCTACTATTGGAAGGTCGGTAGTTTTTGCAAAAGTCTGAGTTGTACTTAACAGATCCCAGCTAGTATATTTAGCTACCCACCCACGAGGGTTGCATGTGGCAGAAGGCCAGTTTAACATTGATTCTCTGAGCCTGTAGGCTTGGCCAAAAATATTCCCTTTTTGAACCCCCATAAACGGGTTTAGGGTCAGTCTACCTCCCTGAACGAGACTCTACCCTTCAGTGGAGCCTCGTCTAGGTTCCTCTGCCTGAAGGCAGAGAGTTCAACTGTTTAGCTAGAACAGGTCACAGCTAGACCCTGTAGTCTGTTGACTTACAGATACTTATAGGTAGTTACTTCCTATAGTGTAATCACTCATGGAGGTGACAGATTATTCCATTACATCACTCAGTCAATAAGTTATTATACTACATTCAGCAAATACTAATATGCATTTAAGTATATCCTTAAAATTTTACCAAGATTGGTTTATTGTGAAAAGATTGATTTATATAGTTAAATTTGACATATGTATTGTATAATGTTCTCTGCATTTGGTCAATTTGACTTTTATCATGTCTTGTGAATTCAGTGAAATAAGGATCATGGTCATTATTCCACAAATTTATCAGGAAAATTAAGATACAGTCTAATCTGAAATGTAATTATTACTGATTTTTATGTAACAGTTACATTTTTGCAAGAAAAATGATAAAAATAAAGGATATTATTCAACATGAAACGCTAAAGCTCTACTCTTAAAAGCAACATGTGATCAAATTCAGCAATTATGATTGGTCAGGCAAGAAAAATTTAAAACAGTTATAGGAAGTTATAATTAGCTACTTGAATTTAAGTAGATTATTCAGTTTAGAATAATTAGACCCTTGAGAGATGTGTTTTTTGCTAATTTTTAGATTTTTTTTTGCTGATCATTATAGTATAATTATCTCTAAATAACAAAGATTGTTGCCAGGCTTTTTGTCTTGCTGTTTGTTTCTAACAATGGAAAAATGAGGCTTCACTTTGTTGTGGAGCAGAGATTAGTGAATTACTATATATACTCATGTATAAGCCTGCTTTATGTATAGTGCTATTCCTGAATATTTTTGTGAAAAGCTTGACTTTTTCATATAGCTAGGGTATAATGCAACCCTGGCTTCTGAGCAATACTAATAGGCCTACCATAGTCAAATATTGCAGTTCTGGGGATCATCCTAGGCATATTTTATTACAAATAAATGTCCTTCATTCTTTTTTGTACAAATAATACCTAGTAAATGTAAAAAATATAACAAGTAAAATTAAATATAAATAAACAATGGAAGACAGAATGAGGAATGCAACTGAAACATTTACGGTATTGATACATATCCGACAAAATTGTGCTGTTGGAAAAGCATATACCTCAGTGATGTAAACGTGTGTGAACGAAGATGAATGCAAACTGGGGAAAGGAAAAATAATTTATAAATTCTTCATTTATCTAAGGTTTAGATTTTAAGTGGTATACATAGTGAATGGCATTATGCTGTTTATGTAGCAACAGAAATAAAGAATCTAGGCTACAGGAGGCAGGTTAAAGGAGCTTACCTGTACTGTTAAGGTTAGCCAAAGGTACTGTGAGAATTGTAGATCTACCAGGTAGGTTATTATCACCAAGAATGCATGAAAATTAATCTCTTCAAAAATTACCTGTGACCCCCTATATTTATATAAACAACTGATCATCATATCACAGGCTATCCTCAACTATATAACATAATCACCAGACCATTATGATTGCAGAGAGGTCAGTGTTCACTTGGTGCCTCATTGTTTAGGCCTTGTGCCAAACTAAGTTAATATAATAAATACTATAGTAATTTGACATAGATGAATGATTAATAAGATATTTTTTCCAGACTATTTCTACTGTAAGGTGTTTTATCCTTATTGGGTACCCCATAATTGCAACATTGTAACCAATAAAAATAAGGTTTCATCCTTTTGTGATTTCTTTTCTTACTTTCACTTTTTTCTCTATTTTACTGGCTTACAGCTGTATCACATTGAAATACCAGTTCTTGTACAATCACCAAAGTTAAGCAATGTGGAGCCTAGTCAGTACCTAGATGGGTAACTGCTTGGGAATATCAGGTGCTATAAGCTTGGGTGTGTGGGTGGTGTAATGAATAACAGCACAGAATTGTAAATTGAAGAGCTATGTTCCAATTCCAGTTGGATTTGTTATATTCACTTACACACAAATAGCTATAAGAAAGATCTCAATACATTTCTTCTCTCCCCATTCTATGAGTTAATTAGTAGAACTTGTATCAGTAAGTCATTATCATCTCTAAAAAATCCTTATAATCTAAAAATATTTCAACTTTAAATAGCCAGCAAATGGTTGATAAGCTGTGAAAAAATAAATCAGTCAATCAATTTCTATTTTGCCTGTTATATTCAACTATATGAGAGAATTATGAATAATTCTTGGACCAACCAAAAAGAAATTCTAAAGAAGTGCTTATATTTGATAATTTGGCCCTATTTTCAGAAATTAGTTGGAGCAAGGACTTTTCAGCAATCCCTCATACTATCATTTTGTTGTTTGGCCTTTAGATTGCAAGATTGTTATGATTGTGGCAGAAGAGATGTCTTACTCTTGCACTTCCTGTATGCTGCTTGATGTCTTAGAAGAGGTTAATTGTTGCTGCTGGATCTAGAATTATAGAAGCTGTCAATTCAAAACAGTGCCATGAAATTTTAGAAGTCATTGTGCTATAACATCTTTTTGGTAGCATAAAGGGATAAGATTGAATAAGAGCAAGCTGTTTACTGTTAAGAAAATAATATTTTTACTCCACTATACAATATTCATGATATACATTACAGCCATAACATATCTTCTGTGTGCCTTTTCTATAAATATTTTCTTGGTAATTGTTCTGATGAGCTTTCCTCTTTGGATCCTTGATTTTGAAAATTTAAATGCAGTACTAGATCATCAGTTAGTTCTCATCATTTTACAACTGAAATTGCTAGATGTAGCCATAATTTCTATGTTAATAGTTCCTTCTCTTTTGCTTCTTGTTTGTGGAACTCTCTTCTGGTTTCTTACTTTCAAATCAACTTTGATCTTCACAAATTACATGCAATGTCAATCCTTATCTTATGCTTCCTTACTTCCTGTTCTTTTATTGTCTGCTCTCCTTAATAATGCTTTTGTCTCAAATTCATTTGCAGTAACCCCTTGCATCTTAGTGGCTTTATTGCTTGCTTGAAGTAAAAGATTTAAAAAATACTGTTCTACAGATTAATTCCTTTTGCTTCTTGCAAAAGAAGCAGAAATGTGTATGAAGTTTGTCAGATGTTCTACATCTGCAAGTGCAGTGACAAAGATTACTGTTATAATCATGAGTATGGTAGCACAAGAGAACAAATAAAACAACAGCTGACACTGGTGAGGCAAAAGGAAAAGTAGAATTGTAATATAAAAGTAGAATTGTTAATATAAAATTCTTTGTATTGTCAATACAGAAGATGTGAGTGGAATGTTTCTTTGTGGGCAAGGGAAGTGACTTGGAGGAAGAGTAGAGTTGATAGGGCCTGTAGTTGATGCATCTGTCAGTTCAGTTGACCAAGGTCACTGGTGGTGACATTGAGAGCTTGCTGGTTGTGGCATCATTGATGCTTGCCTGTTTGCCATGATTTTCTTTCAGTCATTATGAGTGGTGTTCTTAAAAGCAAATGTCATCTTTTTTTCATGTTTTTTTCTTTGGCAGCAACATTCACGATTGACTTTTATATAAATTTTATGCTTTTTGAGAAGATTTGTTTTGTGAGTCAGATGTGATTCTCAGAGCCCGTGTGGAGAGGACAACTTTTTTTAATTTTTAGTTTAGCTTTCTTAGCGTTCATATTCTAACATATAGAGTGAATTAGAAATAGATCCAATTTGAAGCAGAATATAACACCACCTTTGGTGTTTGAGTAAGGTGTGCATCTCATTTAAGAATTAACAATAATTCTGCCTGTGCTGAGAGCTGACTTAACCATATTTACACCAGGGGCTAATCTGAATTTATTGAGAATTAGAAAAATTAATCATTTTGCTTGTGCCTTAGGGCACCTGGAAATTCCACAATCAAGAAACTCTGGCATCAAATAATGAATTGATGAATCACTCCTTTCTGATCATTAATCTTGAATTCATCTAATCTAAAAATAAAAAAAAATTAGGACTTTTTAAATATCCCAGTACTGCAGTAAAAAATAATATTATGACATCCTTTACTTAAATATCTTTCCCTTTCTGCTTGAAATTTTTTTGACATTTAAGCAAATCTAAACAACTTTGACTGAGACCTGGATGTTTAAAAATAGCTATTTAAACTATTTCCATCTCAAAAGAAATCATTTTCACTTGAATTGACATTTGAACAGACTCTTGTGCCTAATACAAGGCAGTTCTTAATTAGGAAAGGAGATATTTCTCAATATGCAATAAAAAGGCAGTCTTAAAGGGGTTAAGAAAATCATTTACAGACTTAAAAAAGAGGGTGAAATTAATAAACAGAATGATTTTATAATGGTTCAGGAGTTTATTTATTTATTTACTACCGTTCACCCCCAAGAGCCACTCAAGGTAGAAGGCTACTATGTGGACTTATATTAGTGTAAGAAAGAACAAGTGTTAGGAGTATAGAGCTGAAGCAGACTTTAGAAGGAACCAGAAACCCAATCCTAAACAGGAAACAAAGGATAAATCTCTACTCCTGTTCAAAAGACCAGCAAGGATTGTGAACCAGGTAATAGGTGAACCTATCTACTATTGATGGAGGAGAGAAAAATAAATAAAATGAAATAAATGGTTTGTGAATAAAATTTCAGAGTTCAGGTGCAGATGTTAGAAGTACAGAGCTGAATAGAGCATAGAATAGTTTTTTTATATGTGTAATGTAAATTTACTGTCTATGATAAGAATACACTGCAACTATTTTTATTACAAAATGCAAAGAAAATAGGAATAAAATGTTTGTTGGCAGGAATTAAAATGTTACTAATATAATATATCTAGTATACACACAATACCATTTTGGTAAATTCTTCTTGCACACTAAACAAGTTCTAATGGAGAAAATATATACTCTGATTTCAAAGACAACTTACAGAGTATTTTAATTTTTGCTTCCTTACCAGATTTCACATTTTTCATAACCTCTTTTTGCTTTGGAGAATCCATCAGTTTCTGGACAGACACTTTAGTTTTCTTCTTTCTACTGTTTTTGTGTCATTTGCAAACTTCAACAGTTTCTCTTTTGAATTTAACAAAGAAATCTTATTTTTAATAGATAATTTAGTTTTGGAAAATTTCCTAAAAATATAACTCTTACTTCCATCTATTTGGTACCTAAGAGTAATTCTATCAAAGCCACATTTTTCATTGACAGAACCAGATTCAAATGAAGAGTTCAAATTCCAATCAAGACTGTTTATGTTCAGTTTTTGCCCAATGCAGTTTTGGAAAATCAGTAATCCACTCCGCTCTGTATTCTATCCAGTGAGCACATACCTTGAAAATATATTTTAGCATTGCCATTCTAGATTGTTGGCAGAGATTATTACTACTAAGTCAAACCATTCTCCCATAACTACTTGATATACTAAGCAGTAGCAGCAAAAAACTGGTACCCCATAATGAACCTTGACATGATCCAATTACTTATTGAATAAATCAAATGATCACTCACTCAGTCAATCAATAAGACGCACTCACACACACAAACACACACATATGTATAAGGCGGTGACTTGGTGTATTCATATCTACTTGAAAATCACTAAAATTAAAGAGTAAAAAAACAGCCAATAGATATATATCTTATATATATATATATATATATATATATTTCTTATTTATATATATATATATATATATATATATATATATATATATATATATATATATTTCTTATATATATCTATATCTTATATATATATATATATATATATATATATATATTAGGTTGGTGCAAAAATAATGACGTAATAATGTCGTTTTTCGACATTAAAAAATACGTCAAAAAACAACATTATTACGTCATTATTTTTGCACCAACCTAATATATATATTGAATAATTTAGACAAGTTTTGTCTGCTTATTTTCAATAGGATCCATTCATATTCTTGGATATCTTTAAACATTATATTGTATTTGACACAGATGTTTGAGTAAATACCCTGTTTTTTTTTTTAAACAGGGTGAATCACAGCTACCGACCTGTGCATTTGTGAGTCCTAATACAGAAAATATACCCTCTGACAGAAATAATTTCAGATTAAAAATAAAAATTCATTAATTTTTTACACACATACTTGTGTGTGTGTACATATATGTATATATTGGTTACAGAACAAGGAAAGTTCTCTACAGTTTTCTTATTTAATTTAATCCATATTTCAAACCATTTCTTTGATTTACTGTAAGAATTTGAACATAACTCTTTGTCTTTTGAGTGATTTTGTCTTTCATAAGTCATTATCAAAATTGGTAGGGTTATGCCTTAGTCATTTATTTGGTTTCATTGGCAGTTTTGAATGCTGTGTGGTCTTTTGCCTTTTTTTGCTTTTTAATTGTGAAATATATTATGTATGTATGTTTATGGATTTAATTAAATTTTATTGATGCTTGCTTATTTGTATTTTATGGTTAAGCCCTCTTGTATTTTTAGATAGTGCATGCATTTTGGGAGGTAGAGTGGAGTAATGGATAGCAGCTTGGATTGAGGAATCAGAGAGCTGAGTGCAAATTCCATTTGAATCCGTTACATTCACTTACATGCTAATACCCTTGGGAAAGGTATGAATCCTCTTCTTCTCCTCCCAGCTATGGGTAAATAGCAGGACAGACCGGGTTCTATAGCCTTGAATGGCAACTGGTCTACCACAGAAAGAAAAGGTAACTTACAGTAGGAAAAAAAATCTGCCTCGTCAGTCATGTATCGAAAGATACATGATCGCCTAAGTGTGTATCATGCATGATGGCACATAATAACTGACTGTATGAATTTTGAACATATATGAATGATTTTAAAATTTAATATTTTTGTTTTGTCTGTTAAATATTTTAAATCATTTATCCATTTCCTGATGTAAATTATTTACATCATCATAATAAATTTTTAGTTATGAATAAAAAAAACATGAAAAGAAAAAATTATATTATGGGTATTATTACTGGTACACACAACCAAACAACACACACACACACACGCACACACACACATTGGTATATTTAGGCAGCAAGTGTTCTTTTAAAAGTAAAAAAAAACGTATTATTAAAAACAATACACACTAACAATTATAAATTATGATTTAATGCTTAATAATAAGCTTTTTTTACAATGATTGCTTTGTAGTTTGTATTCTTTTCTTTTTTTAATATTCTCTAATCTTAAGTCTCCTCTTGTCTTATAAAAATTCCTCGATCTAATACTTTTTAAGTGTATACAAGTGGTTCAATCAGCAAAGCATTATAGCTTATCAAGCACAATCATTTTCTATTCACCTACTTAGCCGACAAAAACACCCACACTTTTGTATCCAACGTGCCATACCGCATACGAATTTGAACGCAGGAAATTAAAAATAAATAAAAATGTTCAAGGGCGGTAACTGCGATGCTAAATTGTGAAGTATCGCTGATGTCGGCAGTGGCAGACGATCATTAAACGAACAGTGAACTCAGTTTATTTTAGTTTGTAATTTTTTAAAGGATAAATAAGCAGAAGATTTTTCTCTTGGAGTTAAAATATAGTATAATCACCCAGGAGAGTGTCTCTCAAAAAGGAGCTTGGGTATCCTCAAACAAAAGGGGAATTGGAGGGGGCTTCGGCAATTTTCGTCTCTACTTAAAGTGCTAAAAAATTAAAAAGTATCAACTTATCAAGTATGCATGGATCCCCAACTTTAAAATCGGTATTTGGCCATAAACTATTAAATAAAATTATCTATTTAACATTATCTATTGTGTGTCCGTTTTCTAAATAAATATTTTTCAAGATAAAAGAAGAGTTTTATTTTATACAAGGAATTTTTAATCAGATGAAAAACCTTTCACGCTTGTCTACATTAAGGTGAACTTATCACAAGATTAAGTATATTTAAATCAAAGGTTTTAACTCCAGAAGTACTGATAGCAGTAGTTTAAATTAACAATATTACCCTAATATTTTCTACTCATTTGGCGTTAGAGTAGCATAAATCTAGCGACGTTTCTTCTGATGGAAAGGGGTTGTAGGATGGAAAATAATTAATCACCCACAAGGCCGCATAAACGCTTTTGAACTCTATCAAGGCCGGAAAGTGAAAATTAGACAGCCTCAGCCCAGATATGGCAGCAACACTATTTTGCGTCTGGTCTGACTCTTGTAAAGATAAAGTATGATAAGACTAAGAAGAGGAGTCAGGTACTTTCTAAAGTGGTACCAGGAACCAATAATTTTTCAGCATCTCGAGAGAGAGATCCCTTGAAGTCTGAAGTGAACTTGAGCCCCAATAGACGTCCAAGGCAAGGAGCTTCATTGAGAGTGCAAGCGTTCATCGTAACTGAAGAAAATCTAGGGTCTGCTAGGTAATAATGAAATGTTGAAAGCCAGTTCATCTCCCCAGAGGAAAGATCAGTTGCTAGACTCTGATCATTTAGATTTTCGGAGGTGCACCCGTAAACTGTGATATCATCTGCATAGATATTTATTAGTGATCTGAAAATGTGCTTAGGCAGATCGTTAATATAAAGCAGAAAGAGAGCAGAACCGAGGAGAAAAAGCCTTGGTGTGTCTGCATTGCTCTCATGGGCTTCAGTAGACTGGCCATTAACAACGAACTTCATGGAAGGATTTGATAATTGAGAAAACTCTTCGAGCGATTCCAAAGCTGTGTAGCAGCACCTATCCCAAATATTGTCATGGGCCTTTGAGATAGCTAAGGTGATCTCTCTCGTAATATGTTTATTATTGAACATGTCACTTGATTCTACGTGTAATGACAGTTGAAACATAAGCAGTGAACATAGAAGAGCGAAAACCATATTGTTTATTGTTCAGGATGTCGTTTCTGTTGATGTGATCGAGAACTTTCTTGTTGATGAACTCAAAAAATTTCCGTGTCCAGTGGAGCGATATTATGATGAGGATGAACGCTTACCCGCATTCTTGAAAATATTGTATATAGCTGACACCACCCACAGACTTTAGAAAGATATCTTCTTCAGGTAGCGATTATTTAATTTGACCAAATCTGGAGATTCTTAATTGCAACCACAGGAATTTAATCAGGACTAGTAGCCTTCGTAGATTCAGCATCTTTGATGAAACTGGAAACTTCCCTAGCTGAGGTAAAGATATCACAAAGTATATACTCCGTGAGAGGGAGTCATGTAGTGGATGTCCTTTGTCGTCTACCGTGGAGTTATAGGCAAAGTTAATTGCAAAGAGCTTGTCGGAGTTAGCTCCTCCTTAGTTCCTTAATCATTCACCAGGGTCTCTCTCCCCTTGCTATAAATACTGGGTAACCTTTTGCCTCGATCTCTCTTTCCCCCTCAGGCCTTGGGCCGTATCCCACCTCGCGTGGAGGTGAGGTAATTCTTTCTCTTCTTTCTTCATTTCAGGTAATACCAATATGTGAGTGTTTTCTCAAATTCTGGGAACACGCTAAGAACAATACCAATACACATACGTACGAACACTCACCACAACACACACACATGATATTCACCACACAAACTCAATGTAACTGTCCATGTACTTGTAACTTGTTTTTAATACATATTGTAGTGGTATGTTCACCATTATGTAGGGTTGTGTTCTACATATATATTTAACTTTTGACTAGGAAAGGCGGCTTGATTGGTCGGAACTGACCAATCAGCGAGCTAGTTTTGAGTTGATTAACCAATGAATGCTTGTCGCATGATTTCTATGTACTGTGTGTATGTAATGGTGGTGGTAGTTAGCACAATACTCCGCCGAGATTAAAAGTTGCGGGAACGAAAAACTTTTAATATGTAAAAAGTATTGTCCTTGTGGCTGAAAAGAACATGTGTCTAAGTGTGGTCGAGATGCATGGTTAGACGGAATGTAGTGTTGTCTTCAGGGTGCTGCATATTTCTCTAGTGGGTCAGAATCGGGCACGTCCTGGAAATAACGTCGGTAGTGATCTGCTTTTGCTATTAAAATTTGTCTTTTTCCAATGCTCCACGTTGAGTTGGCTTTGTCGATCTGCCCACCTATTTGCTGGCCTGGCCGTAGTTTTGCTTGAAAAATGAGCTGGTTGGTTTGATATGCGTGGATAAAATTGGCGCACAAAATTTAATAGAAGCAGCGTTGTGGCGAAGTTGAGCAGAATTCCTACCGAGTGTCGAATGCATGTTTGAGAGGATTTGCTATTATTGACGATAGAATATCGTTCTCGCAAATTCTTCGTTCATTCGAGTTGCATCATTGCAGGATGAGATAAAGGACGGTGAGACCCCTTTTAAGATTTGATTGGACTTCTGAAATATGTGCGGTGTTTAGTACAATGTAAGTGAATGTGTGTCGCCGTAATGTACGCGTGAATGTGTTGTCAACTGGCGTTGTGTTGAATTGGATCGCCAAATGTGTTGAAAGGAATGAGAAATTAGCTTAATTTCCAAAGATCTGCGTAATTCAGTGAGTCGAATTTGTACAGGTGATGTTGAGTTGCAACGTCATGGCGAAGTTGAAAAAAAATTGCTTATTAATGATTATGTAGTAAATCTTCACCAAATTTTATATTAAAGATGCGTCGTAAATGTTGTTCGAGACAGTGAGTCGTCCGAAGGTTGTGTTCGAGACAGTGAGTCGTCCGAAGATTGTGTTCGAGACAGTGAGTCGTTCGAAGGTTGTGTTAAAGGTATGGTAAGCAATGTAGCAAGCAATGGCGGGTTTTGTCGCCACGTGGTGTAGGAAAATTTTTTAACTGACCAATCAGCGAGCTAGTTTTGAATAGATTAACCAATGAATGCTTGTCTCATGATTTCTATGTACTGTGTGTATGTAATGGTGGTGGTAGTTAGCACAATATATTTGTTTATATTTGGTTATCGGTCTTGTTTGTTTTCTTTGTCTTCTTTGAACTTAATTAAAGTCCAACATTCTCATGTAGCTGGACCGGCTAGCAGGAAATTTTAACCCACGCGCGTTCTTTACATCTTCACCCTACAGTCCACTACTGACGAGGCTGAGATAAACTCAGTTCTCTTATAATAGAAGGCACTGTCTATTTTTGTCTCTATTGTGATATTCCAGAATTTGTGAAAACCAAGTCTTTTGCTTTCAAATTTGGCTTGGACTGCTCTTTTCATTTTCCAGGGTTCTCGTGCACGCTTCAGCTTTTCTGTGTGTTGTGTCCATTCAGAACGTAGCTCTCCACAACTTACTATCTCTTCTTGTAGCTCTTAGCAATGTTTGTTCTTATCCCTCATATTCGCTGTTTTGATGATGCAGAGTGACCACATTACCCAAGATTTTATTGGTATTGGATAATGTTTCGTGGCTGGAGCGAACGAAGTAGTTATGCTAAATGGATGAAAGTGAATATGGGGATACGGAAAATTGAGAAAACTATATTGGAAAAAGAAATAAAATGAAACTGTCAATTAGAACATATAAAAACGCTTAATTAAGGCTTCAGATTGTAATTGGTGAGAGTCGAAACCCGTATTACTAATTTAAAAAGGTGACTACGTTACAGAATCTTCGAATAACCAAGTGAGCAAAAATTATCCGAATATCTTTTTATTCGCCCAAAATGCATGTATTTCTCATTGTTCGACCCTAACTATGAAAAATAAATACATTTATGGGTATATCTAGCAGCCCGAACTAGCCAGTTAAGGGTATCTGGTTTTTGTTAAGATAATCTTTGAAGAAAATACCCATGTGACAGTCCCAGTGTTCGAAGACTATAAACTGAAAGGTGCACGCCCACAGGCACTGGGAGTGAGACGCCCGAGTCAGTCAGTAGGGTCCATTTTTCTCCCACCCGTTAGAGACACAGAGCTACTTTTCGCGGAAGTTAAAAAGAAGAAAGTAGAGTAAAAAAAAGAAGAAACTAGCTTAAAAGAAAGAACAGAGACAAAATAAGTTGTTATTATTGTTAGACTGACCATTCATAGTAAAAGTCATGAACGGAAAGAAGTTCTTGTGTAGTGACTAGCGTTCAGCTTAAAAAAAAAGAAGACGGAATTGCGCAGTAATGGTCAATAATAAATAGTTGTTTATTATCATTAGAACTACTTTGTGATCTTAATTTTTTTTCAGCTGAAAGGATTACCACAGTTCTGTTGGATATCCAAATCGACGGGTAAACACTACTTGCAACATAGCGGAGAATAGATCAGGGCATGGCTAGTTGCAACATAGCGGTAACAGATTACGACTGGTGTGGCAGAATTCACAGGTCTTCATTCCCTTGAGAACCAGTAAGGTTACCACAAGTAAATGTAACACGACAGCAACAGTGCAGTCAGCGAACAACGCCCCGAGTACTTGACGCCTGTCCTGTCGTCGTTTGTACGCTGGCATCCAAAAATTATTAGTAAATCAATGTCATTTACACTCCTAGTAGAATAAGAATGCACTTGTAGCAGAGCCTTAGATTGCATGTCTAACAATTCTTCCACAGACATTCCTTCGAGCTGTATGTGCATGAGTAACTGAATCCACAAAATTTGTTTTAAGAGATGTATGTGTATGAACAGGATGTTAGCGCATACGCACTACATTATTCTCGTGTTGGTACCTGTTTCTTTTAAAAGTGCCATAAAATAATTGGCCTGCCAAACAAGCTCCTTGACCATTCACTTGCATCAATATATTGTATTTACATTGTATGTATCTATGTATGAACAAGATAGCATGAAGTCACAAACCATCGTGACCGAGGGTCTAAGCAAACTGGCCGTGTTCAGATCATGCCAGATTATGCGTTCTCTCCCAGAAACTGTAGCTAGGGTTTGCTCAGCATAGTTGCAGTATAAACCACAGGTTGACTGTGACCGTTCAAGAAATATAAATGTGCCTGAGCAAGCATCTGTAACAGGGAATAACTAGCCACACTAACAGACTTGCATACAACGAGTGGCCAGCCATTATGCATGTACTAGAGGGGTGCTGAAAATTTCTCCAATTGACCCACTTCCCGAAATACCACAAGGCCAAACATCAGAATTCATTTTTGGGATCCTTTCCTAGTCAGTCCGAGAACTTTTCAGTGTCCCCTCATATGTATATATGCATGCATGTATGTAAGTGTGTGCGTGCGTGCAAAAGCGTAAGTGAAGAAAATTATTTTATCTGCATTATAGATCATTCATGTTGCTTTAGAAGGTTTTTTTTTAATGAATACAAATTGTATCCTTGTTAGACAGAGTTCGCAGCTCACGGTACGTTGGAGAACACACGCATAGAGAGAGAGAGAGAGAGAGAGAGAGAGAGAGAGAGAGAGAGAGAGAGAGAGAGACCTTTTTGTAGCAGGAAGTTCTGATTGGTTCTTTGATGGTAAGAGGAGTTGATCAGCCTGTCTCGCGAAAGGATAGAGCTGACTTCAAAGCCCTCTTTTCCTAGGTTTATACTGAAGTCAGTAAGTGATCATGTGGTGCGGTGAGTACCGTAGGATTGTCTTTTGCTTTGGTACAGGGTATTTGATCTTTTGTTTTGCTTATCCGACTACCTGGTTTCAGAGATGAAGTTAGCTGATTTACCTGTCCTTAAGAATACATTTGTTAATGTTAATGAGGTGTTAAGGAGATGATAAGTCGATGATACTTTTCAAGGAATTTAAGAAATATTTTTATTTTATTCCAGTTATTAAACTTTGCCTACAGTTACATATCAGTGAGACAAGTAAAAAATATATTTTACTCATTTATGTTTAAAATGAGGTATGCACATCAAAATTTTATCAAGAGTTGTTTGTATCCTTTAAATGACAAAAATTAAAGGAATACAGTTTTTATTAAATTACGCAAAAATATAAAAAATATTTTAATTTAACAAGAATAATAAATAAAATTAAATGGAAATCAATTTTATAATTTCGCAAAACAAATATCTAGTATTTGTGGAGAGTGTAGAAATATTTTTTGTTTCTCTTTGAAATTCTGGGATGAGGAGTCATCATTATTTACATTATTTTATTCAGGCTTAACTATTAGGTTGGTGCAAAAATAATGACGTAATAATGTCGTTTTTTGACGTATTTTTTAACGTCAAAAAACGACATTATTACGTCATTATTTTTGCACCAACCTAATACAAGATTTTTTGTGGGGAGATTGTATTTTTTCATTCGAAATTTATACATTTGATTTATTTTATTCGCAAGAAGTTTTGCTGTGAATATATTTTAACTAAACTCATTTCTTAAAAGGAAAGATTTTGAAACAACATTTTAACATTTATATATATATATATATATATATATATATATATATATATATATATACAAACAAATATGTGTGTGTGTGGACGAAGCGAGCGTGCATAATTGATTCAATTTTTTATTTTAGTTAATGACTTTTTTCCCATTCTTGAATAATAATAGTCAACTGATTGTTCATTTGTCCAAATGATCAATATTTTTTTAATTCTTTCTATCTTTTATTTTTAAAAATACGTACATTAAAAAAATAAAACGTTTTAACTATTAAATGTACTTGTATTTTTTTTACTTCTAAAGAAAAAGAACACATCCATAAAATTCATGTAACAAAATGACAAAGAGAAGCTTCTAAAATCTATACCGTAATTTTTTTAATGTTATTTTTTAATAAATATATTTTAAAAAGTGTATAATTAAAAATTTACTTTCAGAGAAATTGTAAGAATTTATTTTTAAAACAAAATTTCAAACTATAAGTCTTTATTCTTATCAATAAAATACTATTTCTATTGAGTCTGAACAACCCGGACCAGGTAATCAGAGTCTGCACTATTTGTCTTGTGGGACAATAGCCTTGTGGATTAACGCGTTGGTTTGTAAATTTGGTGACGTAATAATTGTAATGTAAATTCATGAACTGGATAGTACCAAGTAAGTGGAAATAGGGCGAACAATAACTGAACAGTAATAAATAAGAACTGGACGAGATATCCCTAAACATCGTACGCGAAACGAGAACAATCTCTCTCCTATAGATTAAATAAAAGGTTCAGTTCGAAATATCCTGAAAATTTCCCAGATCAACGTGCACTCAATGAAGATTGGAAAGCCCAAAGGCTGAAACTTTGTGATAATAGCAACAAAAACGTGAACAATAGTCCGCATGCAAATAATGAAGACTACTATTTTGAGCGAAGAGAAAAGTTTAGAAAGGTCCCTGAGGAACAGCAGTGAATCATTCCTACTCGGTGTAAAGTTTTTTAATCATTTCACTCCAAGCAAGGCGAGAGTACCACTAGTACGCAGGGGGTTACAGAAAGTGAAAGTGAGCTAAAAGAGTGAGGAAAAGGTAAAAAATGAACAGGGTTCAAGTCAACAGAAGATGGCGGTTGATGTTGCATTTAAATTTTTGAAGATTGTAGTTATCAGGGAAGCAAGTAAGCGGAAGGGAGTTCTACTGTCGGGAAGTGCGAGAAAAGAAACTCTTGGAGTAGAAGTGGCAGTTACATTTAACTATTTCAACAGTAAAAGGGTGGGACATAGATGCCAATCTTGTATCACGCTTAAACTCATGTAGTCGGGCACCAGGGAAAAAAAGCTCTTCGGAGCAGTTGTCATGAAAATATTTCTAGAAAAGACAGAGGGAAGCCACATCACATCTGTGAGAAAGTGACTGAAGTCGAGATTCCAAGTCAGGATCGATTACATTGCAGATCGTTCTTTGGATTTTGTCAAGAACCACAAGAGGAATAGCAGGTGCACCAGACCAGATATGGCATTCAATGTACGGGCGAATGGTAGATTTGTAAATGTGAAAGATGGACTCTGACGAGAAAAAAACTTCTGGCACGAAACAGTGAACCAACTTTCCTTGCAGTAACTGCAGCTATTGATTCAATAGAGTTGTTCTACATCAAGTCAGTTGAAAACGTGAGGCCAAGAAGGCGTAGTGAGACGCTCTCTTGGAGTCGATTATCAGCCATACTGATGGCGGGCGGGAATATTTCACTGTGGTGGTTAAATGAGAGCAGTTTAGTTTTGGAGACATTAAAATTAACAAGCCATTTCCTGCACCAGTTAACCATTGATTGGAGGTCCTTTTCAGGAGCAGCGGCCAAGTTAACTTTGTTAGCTTTGAGAGATTTTCTATTGAGATAAGAGTAAATGGTAGTGTCATCTGCATAAATGCCTACTTGGAAACTGATGACACCAGGAAGATCGTTGATGAAGATCAGTAACAGTGTAGGACTCAGTATAGAGCCTTGGGGGGCACCCGTGTTCGTGTGAAAGAATCTGAAAGCGTGCCCATTCAAGACGACCTTCATTTCACGATTTTATAGGAATGATTGGATTAAATCAAACAATCGTCCTGTAATAATGTAGCCCTGAAGCTTACGTAGAAGATAAGCATACCAAACCCTGTCAAATGCCTTTGAGATATCTAGAGCCACAGCGTGCGCTTCGCCGTTATTATCAAGGGCTTGATATACATATTCAGTGATGGCCGTAAGTAGATCAGCAGTAGACCGGGCAAAACGGAATCCATTTTTTTTGTCAGAGAGTAGGTCATGAGAGATAAGATGCTTAACCACTTCAGCATTGATTAAAACCTCAAATACTTTGCCGAAAGCCGGTAAGAGACTAATAGGGCGATAGAAGAGTCAGAAGGTTCTCCAGAGTTCTTAAAACAGGAACTACAGAGCAGGACTTCCAACAAGTTGGAAAGCAGGAAGCAGCGAGACAATAGTTGTAAAGATTGGAGAAAACTGGGGCCAGTTCTGGAGCACATTTCTTTAGGACGGCGGCTAGTATCCCGTTACCTCTGCTCGCCTTATGGGAGTTTAATTTAGAAATGATGCCCGAGGCCAGTAACGGGGTTATGCGCATATCATACAGTATAGCCTCAGTTCTAGTGGGGAAATCAGGTGTGAGTACTCCTAATGAGTTGAGAGTTGAGTTGGAAGAGAATTTCCGAGCAAAGCATTCCACCTTATCTGCTGTAGACGTCAAGACTTCATGAGAAAATTGATAAAATAAAAATAAGGGTATGGAGCCAAAAAAGAGACTTGAATGAAGGAAACGAAACATGGACATGGAGGAAGAAAGGAGAAGGAAGGAATAGAAATATGGGCATGGATGAAGAAAGGAGAAGGAAGGAAGCGAAATATGGACATGGATGAAGAAAGGAGAAGGAAGGAAGCGAAATATGGACATGGATGAAGAAAGGAGAAGGAAGGAAGCGAAACATGGACATGGATGAAGAAAGGAGAAGGAAGGAATAGAAATATGGGCATGGATGAAGAAAGGAGAAGGAAGGAATAGAAATATGAGGATGGATGAAGAAAGGAGAAGGAAGGAAGCGAAACATGGACATGGTGGAAGAAAGGAGAAAGAAGGAATAGAAATATGGGCATGGATGAAGAAAGGAGAAGGAAGGAAGCGAAATATGGACATAGATGAAGAAAGAAGAAGGAAGGAAGCGAAATATGGACATGGTGGAAGAAAGGAGAAGGAAGGAATAGAAATATGGGCATGGATGAAGAAAGGAGAAGGAAGGAATAGAAATATGGGCATGGATGAAGAAAGGAGAAGGAAGGAATAGAAATATGGGCATGGATGAAGAAAGGAGAAGGAAGGAATAGAAATATGAGGATGGATGAAGAAAGGAGAAGGAAGGAAGCGAAACATGGACATGGATGAAGAAAGGAGAAGGAAGGAATAGAAATATGGACATGGATGAAGAAAGGAGAAGGAAGGAAGCGAAACATGGAGGAAGAAAGGAGAAGGAAGGAATAGAAATATGGGCATGGATGAAGAAAGGAGAAGAAGGGAAGGGAAACATGGACATGGATGAAGAAAGGAGAAAGAAGGAATAGAAATATGGACATAGATGAAGAAAGGAGAAGGAAGGAAGCGAAATATGGACATAGATGAAGAAAGAAGAAGGAAGGAAGCGAAACATGGACATGGTGGAAGAAAGGAGAAAGAAGAAATAGAAATATGGACATGGAGGAAGAAAGGAGAAGGAAGGAATAGAAATATCGACATGGATGAAGAAAGGAGAAGGAAGGAAGCGAAACATGGACATGGATGAAGAAAGGAGAAGGAAGGAAGCGAAACATGGACATGGATGAAGAAAGGAGAAGGAAGGAATAGAAATATGGACATGGATGAAGAAAGGAGAAGGAAGGAAGCGAAACATGGACATGGTGGAAGAAAGGAGAAGGAAGGAATAGAAATATGGGCATGGATGAAGAAAGAAGAAGGAAGGAAGCAAAAAGTGGACATGGATGAAGAAAGGAGAAGGAAGGAATAGAAATTTGGGCATGGATGAAGAAAGAAGAAGGAAGGAAGCGAAATATGGACATAGATGAAGAAAGGAGAAGGAAGGAAGCGAAACATGGACATGGTGGAAGAAAGGAGAAAGAAGGAATAGAAATATGGGCATGGATGAAGAAAGGAGAAGGAAGGAAGCGAAATATGGACATAGATGAAGAAAGAAGAAGGAAGGAAGCGAAATATGGACATGGTGGAAGAAAGGAGAAGGAAGGAATAGAAATATGGGCATGGATGAAGAAAGGAGAAGGAAGGAATAGAAATATGGGCATGGATGAAGAAAGGAGAAGGAAGGAATAGAAATATGGGCATGGATGAAGAAAGGAGAAGGAAGGAATAGAAATATGAGGATGGATGAAGAAAGGAGAAGGAAGGAAGCGAAACATGGACATGGATGAAGAAAGGAGAAGGAAGGAATAGAAATATGGACATGGATGAAGAAAGGTGAAGGAAGGAAGCGAAACATGGAGGAAGAAAGGAGAAGGAAGGAATAGAAATATGGGCATGGATGAAGAAAGGAGAAGAAGGGAAGGGAAACATGGACATGGATGAAGAAAGGAGAAAGAAGGAATAGAAATATGGACATAGATGAAGAAAGGAGAAGGAAGGAAGCGAAATATGGACATAGATGAAGAAAGAAGAAGGAAGGAAGCGAAACATGGACATGGTGGAAGAAAGGAGAAAGAAGAAATAGAAATATGGACATGGAGGAAGAAAGGAGAAGGAAGGAATAGAAATATCGACATGGATGAAGAAAGGAGAAGGAAGGAAGCGAAACATGGACATGGATGAAGAAAGGAGAAGGAAGGAAGCGAAACATGGACATGGATGAAGAAAGGAGAAGGAAGTAAGCGAAACATGGACATGGTGGAAGAAAGGAGAAGGAAGGAATAGAAATATGGACATGGATGAAGAAAGGAGAAGGAAGGAAGCGAAACATGGACATGGTGGAAGAAAGGAGAAGGAAGGAATAGAAATATGGGCATGGATGAAGAAAGAAGAAGGAAGGAAGCAAAAAGTGGACATGGATGAAGAAAGGAGAAGGAAGGAATAGAAATTTGGGCATGGATGAAGAAAGAAGAAGGAAGGAAGCAAAATATGGACATAGATGAAGAAAGGAGAAGGAAGGAAGCGAAACATGGACATGGTGGAAGAAAGGAGAAAGAAGAAATAGAAATATGGACATGGAGGAAGAAAGGAGAAGGAAGGAATAGAAATATCGACATGGATGAAGAAAGGAGAAGGAAGGAAGCGAAACATGGACATGGATGAAGAAAGGAGAAGGAAGGAATAGAAATATGGACATGGATGAAGAAAGGAGAAGGAAGGAATAGAAATATGGACATGGATGAAGAAAGGAGAAGGAAGGAATAGAAATATGGACATGGATGAAGAAAGGTGAAGGAAGGAAGCGAAACATGGACATGGATGAAGAAAGGAGAAGGAAGGAATAGAAATATGGACATGGATGAAGAAAGGAGAAGGAAGGAATAGAAATATGGACATGGATGAAGAAAGGAGAAGGAAGGAATAGAAATATGGACATGGATGAAGAAAGGAGAAGGAAGGAATAGAAATATGGACATGGATGAAGAAAGGAGAAGGAAGGAAGCGAAACATGGACATGGATGAAGAAAGGAGAAGGAAGGAAGCGAAACATGGACATGGATGAAGAAAGGAGAAGGAAGGAAGCGTAACATGGACATGGATGAAGAAAGGAGAAGGAAGGAATAGAAATATGGACATGGATGAAGAAAGGAGAAGGAAGGAAGCGAAACATGGACATGGATGAAGAAAGGAGAAGGAAGGAAGCGAAACATGGACATGGTGGGAGAAGGAAGGAATAGAAATATGGGCATGGATGAAGAAAGAAGAAGGAAGGAAGCACAAAGTGGACATGGATGAAGAAAGGAGAAGGAAGGAATAGAAATTTGGGCATGGATGAAGAAAGAAGAAGGAAGGAAGCGAAATATGGACATAGATGAAGAAAGGAGAAGGAAGGAAGCGAAATATGGGCATGGTTGAAGAAAGAAGAAGGAAGGAAGCGAAACATGGACATGGTGGAAGAAAGGAGAAAGAAGAAATAGAAATATGGACATGGAGGAAGAAAGGAGAAGGAAGGAATAGAAATATCGACATGGATGAAGAAAGGAGAAGGAAGGAAGCGAAACATGGACATGGATGAAGAAAGGAGAAGGAAGGAATAGAAATATGGACATGGATGAAGAAAGGAGAAGGAAGGAAGCGAAACATGGACATGGATGAAGAAAGGAGAAGGAAGGAATAGAAATATGGACATGGATGAAGAAAGGAGAAGGAAGGAAGCGAAACATGGACATGGATGCAGAAAGGAGAAGGAAGGAATAGAAATATGGACATGGATGAAGAAAGGAGAAGGAAGGAATAGAAATATGGACATGGATGAAGAAAGGAGAAGGAAGGAAGCGAAACATGGACATGGTGGAAGAAAGGAGAAGGAAGGAATAGAAATATGGGCATGGATGAAGAAAGAAGGAAGGAAGCAAAAAGTGGACATGGATGAAGAAAGGAGAAGGAAGGAATAGAAATTTGGGCATGGATGAAGAAAGAAGAAGGAAGGAAGCGAAATATGGACATAGATGAAGAAAGGAGAAGGAAGGAAGCGAAATATGGGCATGGATGAAGAAAGAAGAAGGAAGGAAGCGAAACATGGACATGGTGGAAGAAAGGAGAAGGAAGGAATAGAAATATGGGCATGGATGAAGAAAGGAGAAGGAAGGAAGCGAAACATGGACATGGTGGAAGAAAGGAGAAAGAAGAAATAGAAATATGGACATGGAGGAAGAAAGGAGAAGGAAGGAATAGAAATATCGACATGGATGAAGAAAGGAGAAGGAAGGAAGCGAAACATGGACATGGATGAAGAAAGGAGAAGGAAGGAAGCGAAACATGGACATGGATGAAGAAAGGAGAAGGAAGGAATAGAAATATGGACATGGATGAAGAAAGGAGAAGGAAGGAAGTGAAACATGGACATGGATGAAGAAAGGAGAAGGAAGGAAGCGAAACATGGACATGGATGAAGAAAGGAGAAGGAAGGAATAGAAATATGAACATGGATGAAGAAAGGAGAAGGAAGGAAGCGAAACATGGAGGAAGAAAGGAGAAGGAAGGAAGCGAAATATGGACATGGATGAAGAAAGAAGAAGAAGGGTAGGGAATCGTGGACATGGAGGAAGAAAGGAGAAGGAAGGAATAGAAATATGGACATGGATGAAGAAAGGAGAAGGAAGGAAGCGAAACATGGACATGGATGAAGAAAGGAGAAGGAAGGAATAGAAATATGGGCTTGGATGAAGAAAGGAGAAGGAAGGAAGCGAAAAATGGACATGGTGGAAGAAAGGAGAAAGAAGGAATAGAAATATGGGCATGGATGAAGAAAGGAGAAGGAAGGAAGCGAAACATGGACATGGATGAAGAAAGGAGAAGGAAGGAATAGAAATATGGGCATGGATGAAGAAAGAAGAAGGAAGAAAGCGAAACATGGACATGGAAGAAGAAAGGAGAAGGAAGGAATAGAAATATGGGCATGGATGAAGAAAGGAGAAGGAAGGAAGCGAAACATGGACATGGATGAAGAAAGGAGAAGGAAGGAATAGAAATATGGGCATGGAAGAAGAAAGGAGAAGGAAGGAAGCGAAACATGGACATGGATGAAGAAAGGAGAAGGAAGGAATAGAAATATGGGCATGGATGAAGAAAGGAGAAGGAAGGAAGCGTAACATGGAGGAAGAAAGGAGAAGGAAGGAAGCGAAATATGGACATGGATGAAGAAAGGAGAAGGAAGGAATAGAAATATGGGCATGGATGAAGAAAGGAGAAAGAAGGAATAGAAATATGGGCATGGATGAAGAAAGGAGAAGGAAGGAAGTGAAACATGGACATGGTGGAAGAAAGGAGAAGAAAGGAATAGAAATATGGACATGGATGAAGAAAGGAGAAGGAAGGAATAGAAATATGGGCATGGATGAAGAAAGGAGAAGGAAGGAAGCGAAACATGGAGGAAGAAAGGAGAAGGAAGGAAGCGAAATATGGACATGGATGAAGAAAGAAGAAGAAGGGTAGGGAATCATGGACATGGAGGAAGAAAGGAGAAGGAAGGAATAGAAATATGGACATGGATGAAGAAAGGAGAAGGAAGGAATAGAAATATGGGCATGGATGAAGAAAGGAGAACGAAGGAAGCGAAACATGGAGGAAGAAAGGAGAAGGAAGGAAGCGAAATATGGACATGGATGAAGAAAGAAGAAGAAGGGTAGGGAATCATGGACATGGAGGAAGAAAGGAGAAGGAAGGAATAGAAAAATGGACATGGATGAAGAAAGGAGAAGGAAGGAAGCGAAACATGGAGGAAGAAAGGAGAAGGAAGGAAGCGAAATATGGACATGGATGAAGAAAGAAGAAGAAGGGTAGGGACTCATGGACATGGATGAAGAAAGGAGATGGAAGGAATAGAAATATGGGCATGGATGAAGAAAGGAGAAGGAAGGAATAGAAATATGAGGATGGATGAAGAAAGAAGAAGGAAGAAAGCGAAACATGGACATGGGTGAAGAAAGGAGAAGGAAGGAATAGAAATATGGACATGGATGAAGAAAGGAGATGGAAGGAATAGAAATATGGGCATGGATGAAGAAAGGAGAAGGACGGAAGCGAACATGGACATGGAGGAAGAAAGGAGAAGGAAGGAATAGAAATATGGGCATGGATGAAGAAAGGAGAAGGAAGGAAGTGAAACATGGACATGGTGGAAGAAAGGAGAAGAAAGGAATAGAAATATGGACATGGATGAAGAAAGGAGAAGGAAGGAATAGAAATATGGGCATGGATGAAGAAAGAAGAAGGAAGGAATAGAAATATCGGCATGGATGAACAAAGGAGATGGAAGGAATAGAAATATGGGCATGGATGAAGAAAGGAGAAGGAAGGAATAGAAATATGAGGATGGATGAAGAAAGGAGAAGGAAGGAATAGAAATATGGGCATGGATGAAGAAAGGAGATGGAAGGAATAGAAATATGGGCATGGATGAAGAAAGGAGAAGTAAGGAAGCGAAACATGGATATGGAGGAAGAAAGGAGAAGGAAGGAATAGAAATATGGTCATGGACGAAGAAAGGAGAAGGAAGGAATAGAAATATGGGGATGGATGAAGAAAGGAGAAGGAAGGAATAGAATTATGGGCATGGATGAAGAAAGGGCACTTGAAGGAGGAAAGAGAATGGTATCGAGGAAGAAAGATGAAGGAAGGAATAAAAATTTAGGCATGGCGGAAGAAAGGAGACTGGAAAGAATGAAGAGAAATATGAACATGTAGGAAGAAAGGAGATTTGATGGAAGGAATAAAAATTTGGGAAAGGAGGAAGAAAGGGCTCTTGAAGGATGAAAGAAAAACATGAGCATAGCGGAAGAAAGGAGATTTGTATAAAGGAATAAAAATATGGACACAGAGGAAGAAAGGAAACTTGAAGGAAGGAAAAGAAACATGGTTATGGTGGATGAAAGGAGACTTGAAGGCAGAAACAGAATCTTGCTGCACAAGTACACGCTCTGAAAACGAAATTATGTCAGTGACAATATTGACAATATTGTGGATCCTGCGATGTGTAGAATATTTGGAAAAGCAGAGGAAACTCAGCATGTTAGCGCAACGAGAGTACAAACGGCGCCACCATAATATTGCATGTATTGTACACTAGATGTAATGTAATCAAAAGTGGAGAGAACAGAAATGTAATATCAGCATAAACCACTTACAATAGTGGAAAATGCGAGTGGAATGCTACTTTAGGACTTCACTGTGCAATGTGATAATGTAATTGAAGCAAGAAGGACAGACTTCATTACTGTCCAGAAGGAAGACAGTGTTGGATTATCGATACAACTGTGACAGGGGACGTAGGGGTAATTAAAAAAAAAAGGAGTATGAGGAAAATTACCAAAAATTGAAAGCTTGTGCGGCTTAAGAAAACAGTTGTTCTTGTTGCTGTGAGAGCAATTGGAATAGTGACAGGCAAATCCAAAAATGGCTAGATAAAATTGGGACTGGGATTCAAAGAACAGCGCTGCTTGGGACAGACAAAATTCTGAAAAAGATTTTGTTGATGTGGTGAAGAAATGACATGTTCTTTAGTAATTTATTGTGACTCGTTACTCATCGTTAAATTACTGTTGAAGATAGCAGATAATAATAATAATAATAATAATAATAATAATAATAATTCTGTTCCGGCAGAGTAAAAGAAGTTGTGGAAAATGGACGTGACACACGTGCCAGTCATTATTGGAGCACTGGAAACGTACCTGTTAAGCCAATTATTATTATTATTATTATTATTATTATTATTATCTGTGTATGTTATGTTATGTTTCCTGCTTTGCATCCTATAGAGCCGGGTCTAAACTATGGTCCTTAAGCCCTATAGGAGAATTGTCATTTAATCGATAGCACTTTCTTAGTTTATGGGATATTCCTAGTAGGGTGATCTTCTGGGTAACCTATTTTCCTCTCTCCTCCTCACGGTTTTTCGTTTTTAACCAGTGATCTTTAATTATGGATGTGCTCCATCAGATCGTACCAACTCAGATAGCACCATTCATAGAATATTTGCAGTGCCAAGTAACGCAATTGTTATTATTTAATCATTGGTTTTTCACACTAACCAGTTTGACACTAATACATTTAGGAAAGGCATGAATCCATCTCTTCATCCCCCAGCTGTGGGCTAAATAGTTAATCAGACTGGGCTTTCTAACTTTGGGGAGGGGGGCAATCAGTCTATGTGGTTTATTCTGAATTCAAAACTGTAGAGAAGGCAACGGAAAAACACTTCACTATCTTTCTGGTAATTCACAGATAATAAAATAAGAACATTTGTGAAGATCATCTATGTCTTGAATGACCATGGCATTAAAAAAAAGTAGGTAACTGGTGACTAACACTACAAATTAAATGGCAACAAAGTATCTTCAACACTCCAGAACATTTTATAGTAATCTAATGCTCGTCTAGATAGCCCCGACTCATTCAATAATTTCCAATTATTTCAGCCTTTTTTAATATCAGCAATGGAAAATCTTCAAGTTTTGGGGAAGGAAACTACAATTGGTATGAGCATCACACAAACATAGGAAATTTTATTTTTTTTATGGATTTGTTGGTTTGTTGATTTTATTTAGCGACATGTCAAATTCTATAGGTTGTTTAATGCCAAATTCAAATTATTTTGAACATAATTTTATGGCTTCAACTAAATATATTTTAAACGCAATTGTATGCCTTCACCTACAGATAAAATGTATTGTTGGTATTTTTTTATATAAAAATGTATTGTTGGTATTTTTACTATAAAAGTGTATTTTTATACTTTCATAGTCTTTTGTTTTTGTTTGGGGAGTTTCACTATTTTCCCAGAGCAGGGACCCTAACAGGTTCAACTACCCCAGGTCAGGGACGACCCGAGAACAACAACAATTAAGAAGTAGTACGACGCTCTTCAAAACCTCCAATCTCATAATCAGATGTCGTGCTGCCGGATGAAGTTTATCGTCATACGCAGGACTCAATTTTATGGGACTTTATAATATACACAAAGAGAATAATCAAAGCTAAAACAGAATGTCCTTTCTTATTGACATGGCAGTTCTTGCAGACTTGCAGTTCCTGAAAAAAGCTATCAAAATACAAAAATCATTTGAAAAAGGATTAAGACTAGGTTCTATAAGCATACTTAGGAATATGCTGAAGATTCGGGGAGACTTGTTATCACTCAAATTCTAGAGATATTTGTTTTGATCATGAAAAAGCACAACATAACAAGTCAATAATAAGATTATTAAAATCAACAAAAATTTTGAGGAGAAAACTAGAATATTACATTCAGGAAACTTATTGTTTGTATTCTTTGATTCGTCATGGTGACTATTACTATCTTTGGCTTGAAAATTAAAAACTAATGGTATATTTATAAAACATAACCTTCTTAGACAATAAAAAAGCAAGGTCCTTTAAGACACTGAGATTAAAACGTATCACCTAATTCAAGCAAGAAGACCAGATCCAATTATTGCGAATAAGTAGAGAAAAAAATGCCAAATAGTGAATTTAGCTGTCCCAGCAGACCTTGGATTAAAATTTAAAAAAAAAAGAATAAAGTACTACTCTAAAGAACTGAAACAATTATGTATTTTGAAGCGCTTATTTAGAGGCGCTTATTTAGACGAAAAACATAAGATTCTTACTCAAAATTAAATTTGTAAAGAAATATACATTTCTTACAATTACAACCATATTTTTACAATATACTAATTGTACAAAATAAAATATAGGCCTTGCAAAAAAATTTCCTTGTGTGTATTATAACATTAAGGCAGATTAATAGTTATTTGCAATACAAATTTGTTTTCTCTTAGAAAATAACAGTTCACGAAAAACAATTTTTCGCCTTGACAACAAAAGAATTTTAACAACATTCTTTTTGGACAACAATTCATATAAATCACTTATCAACAAAATAAATCTACTTACTTCAAAAAGTTCTTAATTCAAAATATCGAAGGTTAAAGTGGGGGTGTGAAAAGATGGTCTACATTGGATGAAGCTGGTTCTCTGGGACCTTTAGACAAAATATTAGGGATTTCGGAACCCGCTTTCTCAATTATGAGATACTCTTACAGGTTTAGAATGGACATTTGAATGAGATGAACACTCACACAGTTAGAAAAGACGTTCTTACATGAGGTACAACTGATGAGTTTAGAAAAAAAAAAAATTTGCATATCAAATTTAGAAGATTCTTCTTGCCTGTACCTTTTCTTTCTTCTTCTTCAATGGCAACAATAGTAGTAGTAACAGCCTTTTATCATCTTCTATCGCAGCTTTCTCGCCTGCGTAATCGAATCCTAGAAGACTACCTTTATGCACCAGAAACGATCAATCCTTTCAGCACCATCAGCAAACTTTACCTGCCGAGATGGTCAATCCTTTTTGCCTAGATCCCAGATCTCTCACCCTGATGACCTCTTCCTTTCTGACTTTGCAGTGAAATATATAGCAAACAAGAGACTCCAACTAGATCAAAACCCAAGTCATTAGAGAGCAAAACCTTTCATATTTATTGGTTAAAATTTGAAAATCATTTTCTAACCAAACTGCACCTGTTTGCGATTTAAATCTGGCTGGTTTGACAACATCAAAACCGTGCCTTATCATGTAAATCTTTGTCACAGAATGTCTAAACTATAGCGATCATCATCATCGCACACACACACATACACCCTTACAAATTCAAATCTTTAACAGCATTCATTCATTGGACAGAAAGCAACGCTGCTATCTGAAGCGACAATTTTAAAATTGCTATATTTTCATATAGTAAATTTTGAGCACTTTTGGGAGAATTGGCTCCCAGAAGTCTCCCCAAAACTCAGGCACTGATTGGTCAGTATCAACCAATCAGATTCTCTGCATGTGGAGAATAAATTGTACCGCGCAGATTCCTAATTCGATGACTACCTATATAAACAGAACAAAAGAGAACCAACACCAATGAGACTTCGACTGCTACTGGAATCCACGTCAGTCGAAGACATGCGCCCATCTCCCCACTCACTCTCAAATTACATATTCTATCACACTTACATAATTTTCCTCTTGCACGGCAGAATTGTCTAAAACATTTATTACAGAATAATAACTCTTTCGTTTCGTTTTCAGAGAACATTGATAAACTTTTATAGTCAAAGAGAGACTACTCTCATCTGACTCATTGCATGCTTCATTTTCATATATATCCTTTATAATAATTGTACGCTTTGTTGAATACAATTTATATATATATATATATTGATACCTTTGCCTTGTCCCTTGTTCTTATATCAGTTTGGGTTCCTAAACAAAAATTAAATAAATGTGGTGAGAGGCCTAGACACGCTACATCTCATTGATAACTCCGACGTTCGTTTGGAATTCCGCCACAAAACTAATTGGCTTAATTTTGGCGAAATTTATATACCGTCTATAACTTCATTTTGGCGGGTTTTTATAAGATCAATTTGAAACCACCTTTACACGTCAGTTTTTATTCATGCTTTTTTTCTTTTATATTTTATTTTCCTTGGCGGGTTCTTTGAAAAAGAAACCGTGTTAGTAACATTGTAACTTTCTTAATTAGTATTATCTTTTTTATTAAAGATAATTTTTCTGTTAATTTTTACAAATTCTAATATTTTATTAGTTTTTGATACAATTTGAATATTATTTTTTGTTTCTATTAAAACAATTTCTATATTACTTTTTACACAATTCCAACAATTATTTTTCTCATTTTAATATTATCGTTTCAATTTTTATTAAATTGTATAAGTTAGAATACTGAGGAAAGTTCTGGAGTACTGAGATTTGCAGCTATTTGATCTCCAGTGAAATCCACCAGAAACTACTAGTGAGAAAAATGAATAATAATATTAATAATAATAATAATAATAATAATAATATGTGCCCAGATCCGAAGGAGGCAGAGGATTAGTTCAACTAGAACTGTCCTACAAAACTACAACAATTGGCCTCCAAAGATACTTGGAAAGTACAGAAGACTGGATGATGGTATGCGTCAAGGAACATGAAAGTAGTAAGCGTCTTTACTCCGCAATGAAAGAAGCCAACAAATTCAAACTGGAGCTTCAAATGGGCGTAGAGATGCAACTACAGCACAATACACCGGCTGAAACTGCAAAATACTTGAAAAAGACAGCAAAGACGAATGCAACCGACCAGATACAGAAGCGATGGCAAGATAAACCGCTTCATGGCCAATACTCTGCCCGTATCAAACAAGCTGATGTAGACAAAACCCGTACCCATCAGTGGCTACGCAGTGTAGGGTTGAAAGCGGAAACTGAAGGTTTTATCCTTGCTGCGCAGGACCAATGCTTGCTAACTAGGAATTATCAAGCACATATACTAAAATATTGTGTCAGCCTAAAATGCAGATTCTGTGATAAATATCCAGAAACGATTGATCATCTTGTATCAGGTTGCACGATGTTGGCACCCACCAGAGTGGGCCAATATCTGCACTGGAAAATCTGCAACTTCTACGGGAAGGAAACTGAAAGAAACTGGTACCAACACCACCCAGACCCGGTTACGGAGATAGGACCTGTTACAATTCTATGGGACTACACAATTCACACTGACAGAACAATCAAGGCCAACCGCCCAGATATTGTTATTAAAGACCACAAACAAAAACGGTGCCTCCTTATTGATATGGCAGTCCCTGCTGACTGCAATGTATCTTTGAAGATATTCAAAAAGCTGTCAAAATACAAGGACCTTGAAATAGAGGTCTCGAAAATGTGGCATATGGGAACATCAACAACCCCTGTTGTAGTTGGAGCCCTAGGACTGGTTGGAAAAGGTTGCAGTAGACTAATTGCAGGGATTCCTGGAAGCCCATGCCTCAAGGAGATACAAAAAATTGTTCTGACAAGTACAGCCCACACTTTACGAAGGGCTCTCTATCTATGTAATTTTTTTTTTTTTTTTTGTCAGTGAAAAAGTGTCATGATGCCATTTCTAACCTTAGGTCCCTGGGTGGGACCCGGAAAGAAATGTGTAAACGCCAGAAAGCAAAGAAAATAAAAATAATAATAATAATAATCTAACAGACCAGTCAATGTGATTAAAGTCTAACTTCCCATAAGATAAAAAATATATCTGTTAAAGAATATGACCAAAGAAATAAATATAAGAATCTTGAAGTTGAAATTGAAAAAAATGCAGCACCTTATTCTTAAAATTAACTGCTGTTTTAAGCCCTGAGAACGGCGGAAAAAAGGTACAAACAAGAACATTTAACAAAATCCTTGGTAGCTCCTGTTTTTTTTTTTTTTTTTTTTTTTTTTTTACAAGAGATTTGTGCGGAACTGCTCATTTTCCCAAGAGAGTATTGTTGATAATGTATAGAAAATATAAACACTATGGTGTACTGTACTGTACATGATACTGTACATAGTGTACAGTGTAACAACTGTACAGTGCACAACAGTGTTAAAGTTAAAGTATCACTTAACATCAGACTACCTTGCCTTAACCCGGGTCATGTATTGGCGGCGGTACGTGATTGTACTTAAAATTCAAAAGCTAATAATAATAATAATAAATTAAATCATCCCTAAATGTTGATAATCACAATTTAACCACAAAAAAACCGAGAACATCAAAAGTTAAATTTAAAGAATAATGAATGATTATTGGTTACTAATGACGATGCTAAATCAATCAAATCTACTACTGATACTCCCACTACTAGTACCACTGCTACTACAATAATTATGACTAGCACTAAATAAATATCAATATACGAACATTAAAGAACCACGAAAACAACTCCAACTGTAAGCAATAGGATCCCCTTCATGTGTGTGTGTGTGTGTGTGTGTGTGTGTGTAAACGCGACCGTGTGCGCACGCGCGTATGTGTGTTAAGAGAAAAAAGAAAGAAAGATGAGAAGAAGAGAGAGGGGGTAGACTTTGGTGCTTGAATGAAGATGTTCACACATCCTCCTTCTCTTCACCATCCTCCTCCTCCCCTTCCTCCCACTCTGCGTTTTACGCACAAGAAAGCAGCAGCAGAGCAAGGAAGCAGGCGAACTAACATCATCGCAAGAATAAGAAGAAGAAGAAAAAAGAAGGAAAGAAAAAGCATCATATTAAAAATAAAAGAGAAAAATGGCAAGGAATGATAAAAAATAAAATAAAGACAGAAGCCATCAGTGTTTGTTGTATAACTGATTCCACGGTAAATGGAAACAACAACAAGGAAAACACAACAGGAAGGACGACGTTTTGCTTACCAACCAACTAAAAACTAAATCTATAAAACAGCCTAGGAAAATTTATTTCCTAAAAGCAAATCCACAAAAAATAAAAAATAAAAAAAAAAATAAAATAAAATTTAAAAAAATTGGATAGAATCGAGATATGATTACAAAATAGACTCTTTCACCAGACAATCGACTCATGAACTTCTTTCTTCGTCGTCTGCTCGGTTTTTTTTTTCTTTTTGTTTTTTTTTGACGATCTTTTCAGACATCCGAAATCGTTTTTCAATAATTTTTGTCCCTTAACCTCTTAAAAAAAGAAGAAAAAAAAAAGAAATTCTAAAGAAAATTATAGTCATTGATTTTTATTGAGATATTCTTTTAACTATTTCCAAAATTTTCGCGTGAAAAGGGACACAGCACTGAGACCAGTGAAGAAATCTCCACAATAGCAACGATTTTTATCATTTATTTCATTCCTTTTTTTGAGAAGAAAAAAAAAAATCTCTTTATCCGTCCAATCCATTTTTTAAAATTTCAGTTTGATTTTTTTATTACCATTTCTAAACACCAGGTACTTAATTTTTTTTTTTTTTACCAGTAATAACTAAATAGTGTAGATGAAGCACAAACATGTTCTTTTTTTTATTTATAACAGCACTTCAATATTGCCATTGTTGAGAGAGGGAGGGAAAATACAAAACCATTTGTGACCATTGCGACCAGTGTAGATTTTATTAATTTTTAATCAAATTCCAAAGAGAAAGATAATATTAATTTATTAAAACTTTAAAGAACTCAAAATAGGAACAATTTTAACTCGAATAATGAATCTTATTCTTCTCGATCGCACTTAGAAAGGGAACGTCAAGTGACAGCATAAAAAGAAAGGAAAAAAAGAGGTGGGGTCGTCCGTCAGCCCTTGTAGGCTAGCTCCATTTTCGCTCTTTCATGATTATATGATGCCCTCAGTGTCTGTGAGTTCGAAAGTGGTCCAGAAGGCTCTGACGGCGGCCAAATGCGGGGACCTGAAAGTTCTGGAGACCATAGGCAAAGCGCGATCTTTGCATGACAGTGTCGTCGATGATTACGGTGCTAGCTGTGTCCATTATGGTGCCAGAAGCAATAACGTGGCCGTTTTAGAACTCCTCGTCTGTCGTCTGGGGCTGAGCGCCAGCAAGAGGACCTGCGTAGGGGCCACTCCCTTACATGATGCGGCAGCCAGCGGTTCCTTACATACCCTCAGATGGCTACTAGGAGAGGCTGGAGCCCAGGTGGACGAAGAGGACGACTTCGGACTGACCGCTGTCCACCTAGCTGCCAAGTATGGTCACAGTTATGTCCTCAACTGGTTGTTGGAGGAGACATGTTGCGACATCATGAAACGGAGTACCAGTGGAGCTCTTCCTTTGCATTTTGCTGTGGTTGGCGGATGCCTACAAGCTGTCAAACTTCTCATTAAAGAAGCACCACGGTAAGTCCTTTATTTATTTATTTTTTTGCACATTTATTTGATTTATATATCAGCCACGGTCCCAATCCCGGACCCAAAGAGGATTAATGGTTAAATAAATTAAGTAATGAAATAAAAAAAATAATTTCAACAGAAGTCTTGAATTAATTTATTCTTACTTTTTTTTTGTTTTTTTAAGAGATTAAGGTTTTTCTTTCTTTCTTTCTATCTATCTATCTATCTATCTATCTATCTATCTATAATTGTGTATTAATGAATCCTTATCTTACCAACTTACCTAAAGCACAAATGACTGTGCAAGAAGAGAGAAAACGTCGCCATCGCTGATTTATTTGACGAAAATGTGAAAATAAATAAAATATATTTTTTTTAAAAAGTTAATTGGCTTCTACTCGAGTTCGATCTTATGACCAGATGACATTTAACTTCATCACATTCCATTTCTTCCTCATAAATGACTACACAAACGCATATCCACAGGTACACGTAGTTTTTAGTCATAAATATCGCGTGCTGCACACACACACACACACGCACGCGCGTTGTGTTTTATTTGCTATAAATTAATTATTTGGTGAATTTTCATTTCCATAAATAACCAGAATAAACAAAGTAAAAAATAAAAAAGAGATGAGTTTTATTTTGAGTTTGACAGACAAATTTCCCTTTTTCTAACTCATGATGAATGAATATACTAATATGCAACATAGCAACAAACTAAACACGTTTTCTTTTTAAAGATGCTCCAACTCATCTACATTTTTTTACCTTATTAACAGAAGAATAGTCACAAATTATTTTATTTTGCCTATAGGAATTTAAAAGAAATCATTTTTCCAACTATAAGTGACAACCCGCCCCCCCCCCCCAAAAAAAACGGGTAGACAGTGTGTTTGTTAAGTGAAGTCTTGCTTGACTGTTATTTGTTAATGAATCAATGGACTATGGCGCAAAAGGCAAAATCATCTGTTCGTAAAAATAACGATTTATTGTTATGACAACAAAGAATTCTGATTTTGTCCAGTGACATTCGAATTCAGTTTTTCTTCTTCTTCGTAATTATTATATTGTCTGTGCATTTGCGTACGTATTTCTTTATGAAAAAAAATCTTGCCGCGTTATCTCAGGTAAAATTAAAAAAGGAAGGAATTAATTAAAAAAAAGGAATCAAATATCCTTATTATTCGTAATTAAACAAGTAAAAGTTAAAAGTAAAAACAGAACATCAGATTTTAAAAAAATCTCATAGTCATAATTATTGCTTTGATTTCGATATCATCTTACGTGGTTGTTGCGTGTGTGTCAAGCAAGCAAGAGTATGTATGTGTCTACCTACATCTCTCTAGTGTGAAAAAACGTGTGTATGTGTCTGTATGTACTTGTCTGGTACATTTATGTTTGTCATGTGTGTATGTGTTTCTAATTATATATATATATATATATATATATATATATATATATATATATATATATATATATATATATATAATATATATGTGTGTGTGTGTGCGCGCGCGTGTGTGTGTGTATATAGTTGTAGTAGTAGTAGTAGTTGTAATAAATAGTACTGAAGATGTGTATACACAGTACACTTACACATGTACATACACATTATTTGCAATAACAATGGATAGATACAGCTTACGTTGGATGTTATTTATTCATTTTCTTTGTAGTATTCTCTTTTAAATTCTTAAAAAACTTTTTAATAAATTTTTAAATTCTTTTAAAAGAGTTATTTTGATGGTAACCTAAAATATCCTTTCCATTTCAACAGGAAATATTTAAAGAAACTCTGTCGTCTTCAATAAAAGAATAGAATTGTTTTCAGAAAAGGATTCATCTTTTTCACAGAAAGAGGAGGCAGTCATTTTGTTGGAAAAAGTGCATCATGTTGTATGTGTACGTGTGTGTGAGAGCGAGAATGCGTGCGCGCGTGTGTGTGTGCGTGCCTGTTTGTGAGTGTGTGTGATATTTTTCTTGTACATGTGGATTTATGTATGTATGTGACATACGTGTTTGAGCGATGCAAATATCGAAATGTATACAATGTGACATGCACACGCAAAAAACACGTACGCGTGTGTATGTTAATGTTAATGGCTACCAAGCGTGAAAAAAAAAAAAAAATTAAACCTAAAAAAAATGAATTACAAAAAAAAAAAGTAAAATTTAGTTACGTTAAGAAGAATCTAGCTAGAGAGCATAATCACTTCTTCTGTTTCGACTTTACATTATTAATTTAAATTTGTCCTTCCCTATATCAAAAAATTAAATTTCAAGATTTGTGAATATTTGAAATCCTCACAATTCACATTCATATTTTCAGTTATCAAGTGATTTTTTACGACTGGAAAGTAGTTGAAATTAAATTTTTATATCTATTTATTTTTTATTATTCCCATTGATATGGCACTGACTAAAAATGATTTCTCTGCATACAACTAGGTAGAGAGACAGTGCGTAGACTAGACTACACTAAAAAAAAAGGTAAACAAAAACAGGCTAATACCGGCTTACAAAGTCTGTTACTTTATTTTATTTTTTAAAATTATTTTGCTCTTCTCGCCAGATGTTTAGAAATTGTTACCTACAAAATGTCGGTGAATGAATCGAATCTAATATGAAAGCAGATTCTCACTAAAAATTGGAAGAAGCAGACGAACTGTCCTGTGTCTGCTTCATCGTTTAAAAATTAGCAGACGCAGTTTTCGTGGTATCTTTCTTGTTGCAGCTGATAACATTTTTTAAAATTTACCTCCCACGAATCACATGGGATTCCTTTTTTATTAACTGTCTAAATCATTCAATCAACGATTAGGTTTTTTTTGTTTTTTTTTAATGTATTTAAATTTTTACTTCAGTTAATCTTATTATTTAATGATTCTTGGTAATGTGAAAATACGTCGTCATTATTGGGAACTACAATCCTTATGTAAATTTCTGGGTGTCAGATAGAAACGGAAGTGACGTCACCATGAACATATACGCGATCAGTTGACAATTCGTGCGTATTTTTACAAATCGCATTGCGTTACGACTGACACTTGAACTTGGAATGTTTGAAATTGAGTTAGCATTAAGTACGAAGTGATACATTTATTGATGGCATTGTTGCTTCGAACGTAGCCATAGGTTGTTTTCAATAGAGAGTGACTTCAATTGTTTTGGGTGGGAGCTCCTATTTTGACTGAGAATAAAATTCGATTTAAAAATGATAAAAAATATGGTGTCTAATTTTTAATTAAGTACACACGCGCGTGCGCGCGCGCGCGCGCACACACACACACACACACACACACACACACATTACACCAGATAATTTGAAAGCTTTGTGGAGGAAAATAAATAATTCTAAAAACTACAGCTGTGCATGATCAATATTTCATCAACAACCGAGGATGATACATTTTGCGAATGTTTATGTCAAATTAACTGTTTTTAGACATAAAGACAGCTAAAAAGACATGGTATTCAGGGGTGCTGAAGAGTTCTCGGCCTGAACCAGTATTCTGATATAAGGTCATTGAAATATTGATTTTGGGAAATGACTCTATAGCCGAAAACTTTATAAGATACCTCTCTCTTTCTCTCTCTCTCTCTCTCTCACACACACACACACATGATTAATTTTATTAACATTGCATTATGTTTATTCATATTTCTTTAGGAAGAAGAAATATGGTTTGTAGTATTTAAATGCTCATTTTTACACTAACAAATCTACGTATTTAGATTTTATTACGTTAGCAGTGACACTTTCGGGTTTGGCTAAAATGGTTCATCGATGAAAACCCGGCACGAACACTTAGGTTTCACCTAACATAACAACTGGGTACCTCGAAATTCACATTAAAATGATTTCAACTCGAGGCAACAAAAATTGTTGCTCCAATCACATTATCTACCACTTAATCGTGATCACATCCATTGTTTGGTCACCATAACATTGATCAAGAGTCGATCAATGTCAATGGGTGCTTTTTCACATGAAGGAAGAATTCAGTGACATATCTCGATATTCGCAACACTGACATCTAATGATTTTGATGGCAGTATGTGACAAATCACGTTTCTGGCAACCATGGATAGGAGTGGACTCCCGAAATGAAGAACGCCACGAAAATGTATACCCAATGATGCGGGCTATATGTAAAAAGAGTGTTTTGTAAATAATTGCTCTATCCATCAGTGTTATTGTGATTCCGGTATCTGCTGTAGTTTTTTATAGAAATAATTGGGAAAGTTTACATTGTATTTGTGAGTTTTCTCTGAAAATGTCAGTGAGATTGGCGAAATTGGTTCGTTACTGTGAAGTTATCTTGAGGGAAAGCATTCGTTTCAACAAATAGAATAAAAATTCTTGTTCCTGATCTTTACAAAACCTCAGAAAATCAAAGTGTTCAAATATTTACTTCATGGTTATTGACAGAGTAAGATGGTCATTGTGTTTTGCTATCTACATTTGGAAATTATGAGTTGGAGTATAAACAACTGAGTATATACTGAGAAAAATTACCTATTTTGAACCCACCATTGAACGTTAGTGATTGGCCAAAGCTGAGTAAGAATTTAGAGATTTTGATTCAGGGAAGAAGGAAGAAGAGAGAGAGGAGGGTTAAACCATAGTAACTGCATGATAGCAGATTAAATTTTACTTAATTATTTTTAGATGAGACGTAATTTTAGTAACATCAGGCATACTTACTAATAACGAACGAGACATGGACAAGACTGTTACCGGATACATCATTAAGCAGTCTGAGAACAAAAAGAGAGATAATAAAATCTATAGACACACAATGAAGTTTGAAGTTTGTACTTACTATTAGTTTGTTACTCCTTTTTTGCTAGCATAAATAGAGCAATGGTATTGTTAACTTGTCCTTTTCATTGATCTATTATACATCTCTGTTAAAACAAACCTTTTGCTAGTCTAGCATGCAGTCCGTAACATTTGTGAAATGTAATGTTTCACGTATTGTTGTTACAACGTTCTCTAAATCCCAGTATTCGGATTATGCACCAACTCTTTGACCTATCGGAATTGTCACTTGCTTGGATTGATTCTCAAACACTCTTGTGAGCTTCAGAAAATGTGTAGTAAATACTCAAGCAGAACACGTAAATATATGTTTGTAAGTCCTTTTACAAATCGCAAACAATCTCGAATAAGTGAATTCAGTTGTTTTTCTTTCTTGTTAAGAATCTTTAAAAACCTAATTAACAGCATAAACAATGAGTGACAAAAGCAAATTGGTTGCAAGCAACTAGAATATAAAAATTCGAGAAGTTTACATTTTTACTGTAGCAATATTGCAATAGGAATGATTTCGTTGATTGATGGCGTATAGTCACGATTGTTCTGCAAAAAGTCTGTTGACCTCCTAAGGGAAATCTTGTCCCCAGAATTAATATCGTGTTCCTATATTACTCGAATTAAACTTCCCACATTTCAGTTAGGGTAAACAGCGAAGAACGATCAATCTCGCCCCGACTAACATTCTCTTCTTTCAATTTACGTTTCACTTTTTTTCTTTCATCTGTGCAGAATTTAATTCTTTATTTATCAAGTTGGTTTTCAGTCGAAACATTTGAAAGTAAAGTTAGGTATCATTTACACTATATTTACGTTTGACCTAATGTCCTCATCTTTGTTTTTGTTATCACAGCGTTTCGACTGTTGTATCCTCCAGCCTTCATCAAGTGTATACGGATCCGAATAACCTACAGGGCATTCAGAATTGAACCTTTTATTTAATCTATGAGGGTAGACTGTTCTCGTTTCACTGCCTACATTTAGGGATAAAAAATTAGGTATTTACTAAAATTTTAAAGATATATTTCGTTAGCAACATTTAAAAAATATTGATTTGTATCCTGAAAAAAGAATATCCAAAAAGATTTCGTCTACAAATATCAGTCGCTATTATTGTCTGTGAATGAAGAATGAGACTGAAACAGAAACACCTTGTTGAACAAGACGTAAGAACCACGGAATTAAGTTTAAATTTTCGAACCAGATAAGTTCCAGGACCAACGAAATAATATTCTGATGGCACATAAACATAAATTAGTTTCTTCTAAATAACTGATTTGAATGAATTGCAAAAATAATTGAGAAGTGGCCATTAAAAAAATTGTTATTCTCAATAATTTTACAGTTCATTCAAGACTTGGTCAGACAGTAACTTTGTATTTTGCTCTTTTTTTCTTCATTTTGCCGTTTATAAAATATCTGATTTTTTGTGCTATACATGAGAATATATGACGAGAAAAAATCCCAACACTCCTCGTTCGTGCGCATGTGTAGTCGTACCAACATAACAAATTTAGTCCGATGAAGTTCTGAAGGGCGAAACGCGCCCCAAATAAACTTTTTACTTTTCCCCAATTCTCACGAAAAATATATGAAAATATATTTAATTTTTTTTTTTTAACATAGATGCCCACGCTAATATGAATTATTTTATTTTATTGGAAATGATGGGAAATAAATAACTACTCTATTTTGGTTAGTAATTCTTTATTAACTAGAGGCTAAGGTGCTGGTCTTAATTTTACTATCACTTGCAAGCGTTGAACTGCGAGAACATCTAACATTTACACTACGAATAATTGTTCCAATTCAAATTTTGAAAAATGAAACAGAGATGAATAAACAACTTCGGGTCTTTCTCATTGGAATCAACTCAGTCATGACTTGAAATATCTGCTTATTTATGAACGTAGCTTTCCGTTGGGGGAAGCGTGCGTCACCAACAAAAAGATCGCCGCTTGTTGTTGGCAGGTGAAAGAATAATCGATATCGACAATAAATAAATAAAAAGTTAAAGAAAGAATTTATGTTGCTTTTCCCCAAAAGCAATCATTTTCTTTAAATAAAAAAAAAGTGAAAGAGGAGCAAATAAAACTGTTGAGAAAACTGAGATCAGTGAAATCTCAGCAGAACATATTTTTTTATTCCTTTTTATACAAGTAATGTTCTTGCAAAGTTACAAGTATAGAAATAAAAATCCGAATAGATTTAACTTATTTTACCCCCTTGGCAATTACTTGACACAGCCCAAACTAGATATAAATCCAAATGTTTTCGAGAATTTAAGCTCTGAAATTTGGTATTCGAATGCTGGTTTTTAAGCAGGGAAATAACCTGCAAAAAAAAAAAAAAATTGTTACCACCGCTGTACGGTAAGTGCATTCTCTCAATTTCTCTCTCTCTCTCTGTCTGTCTCGCACCCGCACGCATATAACATATAATCTATATAAGCGAAAAAACTTCTAAAATATTTAGGGTTAAAATAAATGAAAAGTTTCGATGTTGAAAATGACTAAAATGAAGTGGTGGAGTTGTGGTAAAGTCAGTAATCATTGATAAGAAAAACTAGAAAATTTGCCTGTTTCTACCAAACTCAAATGTTGTTGGCACTATAACTGATTATTTTTTTCTATGACGAGAGTTTATGGTATTATTATGTGAAATTATAAACGCCACCAGGTGCGTATCCTCTACTCGGCTTCCACCCTCTCATGGAGGACACATTTTGTAATGTAACGACACGGATCCAAACCCATCAAAGTTATCGACTATAAAAAGGCTAATGTTCTTTACAACAACTACCGGCATGGTAGTTGTTATAAAGAACATTAACCCAGAACTATTATCTATCTTGGCTAAATTGTTTAACCGCTGTCTCGAGGAGAAATGCTTCCCATGTCTATGGAAGACGTCAGCTGTATGTCGTGTTTTCAAGAATCAGAGTGAGCACACATTCCCGTCGCAATATTAGTGTTATCAGCAAACTCTTTGAGTCAGATCAACAAGATGGTTGTTGATCACTTCAGCAAAAACAACCTTCTAAGCGACAAATAGTATGTATTTCGTCATTCTAGGTTCCTACTGATGCCCTCACTGTCATTACACGCAGAATCAGTGAGTTACTAGACAATAAATTCATCATAAGTGCAATTACCTTAGATATATCAAAGATCTTTGACAAGGTGTGGTATAGAGTGTTGCTACACAAACTCTCCAGCTATAGCATCTCTGGAAGGGTTTCTCAATTACCAAGTCATGTCTATAAGGTAGGCCCATGAAGATGTTTATTAATGGCCATTCTTCTGAAGCCCATGTGACGTATGCAGGTGTTCCCCAAGGCTCTATTCGCGATTCGACCTTCTTTCTGCTTTATGTTAACGAGCAGCCTAAGAACATATTCAGAAATAAATATCTATACAGATAATACAATAGCGTATGGCTCACCTCCAAATATCTAGATGACCAGAGGCTGATCGCTCTCCCTCTTCTAACCTATCTTTGGCGGCTCAATGTGAGAAGGACTTGCTTGTAACTTTCAACACTTCCCAAATCAAACTAGTAACACTCCACAATCACCGAACAGACTCTTGAACTTTCACCTTTCCTGATGTATGGTTGTTCTGTCAAAGAGGCTTCTTGCCTTGAACACCTATTGGGACTCAGTTTCACTCCAGATCTCAAGTGGAACACATATATACAGTCCATCACTAAAGAAGCTGGCAAAATGGTCGGTTTCTTGTACCGCCCTAGTAAGTACCTAACATCACCTGCTATGCTCTAACTTTACAAGAGTCAGATCATACAAAAGATGGAGCAATGCTGCCATATTTGGACTGGAGCTGCCCAGTTTTCACTTTCTAGCCTTGGTAGCGTTTACAAGCGTCTTCGTGGTCTTGTGGGTAATGAATTATATTTCCACTCCTATCCCACAGGCAAAACACCGCTTCTCTGATCACTACAATCTTAATCTCTTCAAGTCTAGGGTTAACCGATATATTTCCTACATATCCTCTTAATCTACACTTCTTATCCACTTCACCTTACGTACAACAACTTCAATTAATAACACTATAACTTGAGTGGCTCATGGGCCTTGGATTATGTGAACAATTAGTTAAAATTACTAAATCCTGCTTCGTGATATTTGTAAGTTAGGCAATTAGCGCTTATATAAGATGCTATGTCGCTACATGACTTCTGGTAAGTTAATATATATAGTGGTCCAAAAATGTTTACACTTCTACGGTAATGCTTTTATTAGAAAAGAGAACTAATATTATGATTTAAAAATCTACTACTGTTCAATCCTGTTAACACATTATAACACTTCTATAGGAGTACCTTTACTTTGAAAAAAGTAATCCCATAGAATTTTTTAATCACTATATATATATATATGTGTGTGTGTGTGTATGTGTGTATGTGTTTAACCTTTTGTTATCGAATAAGTTGTTTGATGTCAGGTGCCGAAATTATGCGTTATTTTCCGAGTACATTTTACAAGTTTCCATTTGGCATCAAATGAGTTATTCGATCCCAGGAGAAATTCAGCACATGGCTTAACAGACATTTTCTGTCCGTTCTATTTACTGAAACATATTTGAGCGAATAATTTATGCCTAAATATACTATTTAAAGACACACACACACACACACACACATACACACACACACACACACATATATATATATATATATATATATATATATATATATATATATATATATATAAGTTGTAGCCTCTGTCTGTCTGTTATCGAACTCCTCCTAGGTTTTTGGAGATAGACCCCCCCATAACCATATACATTCTGAAACTACATTACCCAGGGTATTGGATAAGTATATTTCATTTTGCTCAAAGGGGGTTCCCGAAGGGGGGAGGTCACAAACCCACCACTGAATTTTTTTCCCTTTGATTTAAATATCCAAAAATATAGGAGAAAATCAGAAGATGGTGTTCAAATCGGCAAGATCATTGAGTAATAGTGAAATGCATCATTTTTCTCCACAAATTATAACAATGGTTTAAAATCAATCATCATTTTCGTAGAAAAAATGTGACACGCAGCAAGTTGCGTGTAATTGGGCTAGTATACATATAATAATAATAAAAATAATAATAATAATAATAGCAGCTGGCCACTCGTATTCGAGGATACCTGTCTACTAGAGCGGTTAGCCAATCCCTGTTGCAGACTCTCGGTCAGGCATATTTGTGTTTGCTCAACACCTACAGAGCCTACCTGTGGTTTTTACTGCAACTATGCTGAGCAGACCTTAGTTACAGTTTCTGGGAGAGAGCGTGTTATCTAGCATGATCAACAATCTGAACAACGCCAGCACACTCAAACCCTTCATCACAATGACTTATGACTTCGTGCTAGCACAGCTCTCGACGGCCCCCAAATTCCGTCTACCTCATTTTCACTCACAGGGCTTGGGTCAACCATGGTATGGTGCGGATAATATCAGGAAGTTTCTATCCTGATAAATCAACTGTGGCGAGAAAGCCAGCGTTCTAACCACTCGGCCACGCGCCCATATATATATATATATATATATATATATATATATATATATATATATATATATATATATATATATATATACTAACAGAAAATAAAATTGGAACCCTCTAAGTATGTGTCTCAATCTACTCAAGAATAAACGTACAGTTAGATAACAATAAATGATCACACATATAGATCAATAGGTGCATATGTTCAAGGAGTTGGCCCCGGGCATCACCAAACATCACCAAATCTCTGCACGTCACTGGATGTGGGGATATCCACTTGAATGTTATTGTCAAGTATCTCCGATGCATTACGTCCAATATTCACAGTAATCCTCCGAAACCACTCGAGGATCTACAATTCGACCCTTCTCAAACTCAAAAATTAAAAAAATAAGAGCACGTGTGTTTCGTGGTATGACACCTGCTTGTACTGGATTCTTTCACTACACTGAACCTTATCACAGTATCCATCACCAGACTTAGTGTCCTGGTATGAATGTCACTGTCACAAGATGGCCGAAGCCTTTCAAATTTTAGCAGAATATATACTGCTTACTTATTAAAATTGTCATTGTCCTTCAGAATGTTGCAATTCTATTTTCCACCAGTAACTGCAATTACTCTTTCAAACATTTCTGCCACCTTTCTTATTCCAAATACTTCTTTTAGGTTATTTCACGTTAGCTTACTATCATGGCTCATCCGTTATACCTGATTTAATCTTCTAACCTTACACCCCAAACATTCCGCCAAACCTACTAGTTAATCCATATTGAGGTCACGTTTTTTTTTTTAGAAGATAATAGGCATTTTACTGGAACCGTCTTTTGAAAAGTCATAATATTTGCAGAGGAGCGGTCACGTTTTTTGATGCTATCTTGCTTAGGTTGTTTTGTCGAACAAAGTAATTCGCTATCATCAATTCAACGTCTATTAAATAACAACAACAATAAACTTAACATCAGGTAATGAGCTACGCACTTGAAAATATGTTGCATATTAAATTATTCATGTGCCGTTTAATCGAGCATAAACATACATGTATGCACTTTCACGTTAACAGGAGAGATGAATCACTGTCGCGAGTATAAACTATAGAATGGATTTAGGGTCTTGGTTAGGTTCACTTATTTTAAAGATGACCATACAGATAGGCATGTAGATATTTTTAGAATGAGATGCATCTCTGTTCTGTACTGTTTCAGACCGCTTTTATGTAAGGGGGAATACTTATCAATCTCTGGTTTTTCGCAGATCACAATATAAATATATAATTAGGTACGAAAACAAACATTATCCATCTAAAGTCACTACCAATTATCCTAATTCCTGAGTTCTTTCAATTCACAACATACAAATTGGGTGTCTAAACTTGCTCAAACATATTTTAAGTTAAAATTTGGAAAAAAATAGTGGCTGCATCATCAAAAACTAATATCACGAGGTTAATTTTCAGTTATAGTTTTCTGGGCGACATTCATTTTGAAGCAAAATTAACATTCACTAAAGTGTATTTACGAATTCTTTTCTGAGCAGTAGGAGAGTGAGGAGTGTGTATCCTTACTCTCTATGTATTCTCTGTTAGGTTAATATTTTGTATAAATTCTCATGTGGTGATAGATAAGTATTAAATGATCAACATTTGGAGATATTAGATTTGTTATATCTGTTCACACGCTCAACATATCGAAATGTTTGGCATCTGCTTCCTTCCTATAAATGCCTTTTGTATTTTCTGTATCTTCATTAAAGAGAATGAAAGCTTTGACGTATTTATTTAATAAAACCCACTCATCATATTGGAGATTAGATGAACAACCAGTAATTGAAAAATAATCTGTCAAATACAGGAAACTATTATAGGTATTTACTTAGCCTAACTTAATCCGATACAAGGTCACATATGTGGGGCACATTGGGAGAAGGTGAGTATTGAACTTACTGTCGTAGCGAATGATATAACAGTGCTAACTAGTTCATTAACCATCAGTTTCTATAGGGCGTTTATTCCAAACAATTTATAGAGTAATTGATGTGTCATAAAGTGTTCATTTTTATATCTAAAACTGGGAATTTTAAAAATCTATTTTAACGACGTTTCATACATAAGTCGAGATGACATAAAACCCCATTGATTTTATCGGGAGACTTTCTACATTTAAAAACACTGTAGTTTCCACAGAATAGTCCCAACGCAAAAAAAGAAAAAAAAAGTTTCCAGCACAGCTCCTTATTCTTCTTTTTGGCATTTTACACGCCACTGGTTATTCGCTGAAAAGCAACAAGGCCGAAACTGTCTTTTCGCTTTAAAAATTTAATTTAATGACATGTATGTGAATTTTAACAAAACAAAGCTAAAGAGGTTCTTATAAACAAAGGATCAAATTACAATGGCACGCCACTAGAAAAATTATCTATAGCAAGGATCTGTTCTAATCCATATGGAGGGAACTTTATGTTTAAAAGAATAGAAACAAGAATTGCGATTCCCTCGGATAAGTTTGATTAATGTTTAATTGACATCGGAAGTCAATAGAAATAAACAGAAAAACATAACTACACTTTTATGGTACCTTTAACAATGTTTATGCGAGGGTGCTTTCCGCTGCCTTCTAAAAATCATTTTCCGTAAACGTTGAACTTTTGATGGAAAGTAAAATAATGTAATGAAAGAAATAATCTGTATAATGTTTTTGTTGTTTTTATCACATTTTCATTTTATCCACGTGTTCTTTGACCATAATATTGACACTCAATACCTTTTTTTTACACATCTCAGATTTGTCGAGTTAAAAAGAAAGCATTTTTTTTCAAAAGGTAAAAATACCTCGAATAATTAATGTTATAGCGAAAACAATCTGTGTTGACACCATGAATACTGGCATTAAATGGAATAAGATGAAAAGTGTTGATAAAAATATGTCGTTAGAACATGGTTTGTTCGCTGCTTTTGTCGATAAAGAATGAAAGCTAACAGATTTGGCAATCAGAAAAAATGGATACACAGAGTCGATTTTCATTTTTTATGATCTCAAAAGAAAACCCTTTATGAAATCTGATCGGAATATTTAATAATTTCCTGAGTATCTTTATATAAATAATGCATATTTCAACTTCTTCAGACGTGCTTTGGACTCTTCAGCTAGTCACACGTTTCTTTGTATTCATACCCTAGCTGAAAACATTGATTCACTCTCCAAATGTCATTGACATATTAATAACAGACTTTTCTTATATCAGCTGGAACAAAGCTTATTTTTGATAAGTGCCAAGGTAACGTTAGATATAACGTTACCTTTGTATTCCTGATCTGGAGTTGAACAGAATGCGTCAAGATAATGTTAAGATAATGTTAATTATTTTAGTTTTTATTACGATTCCTTCTGGCCATCTGGATTCTGCGAAACTGTCAGTTTGTCACCTATGAATCTTTTCTCTTATAACTTGTCAAACTGTATAGTTACACAATTATGCTACAGACGCCGCACTATAGAATTTGATCATATGGACAAAATAATTTTTCGTAGCATATTTGAAATTTCAGCACTTTAATATATACGCCTGTCCACTATCAAAAATAATTTCCGATAATTATATATAAGCGAGAGGAACGTAAAAAGTTCTCGACATGACCAAAAAGAGATCCAAAACTAATTCTGGTGTTTTGTCATTTGGTCATATTTTATGAAGAGTTTCAAGCCAAGAACTATTCAGCATTCTCTTTCTCTCTCTCTCTCTCTCTCTCTCTCTCTCTCTCTCTCT
>OZ010601.1:61657049-61734549 GCA_963932145.1 Acanthosepion lycidas | reverse complement strand
GGGAGCTAAATAAACTAATCAATAAAAATACTAAAAGAAAAATATGGAATAAAGAAAATAATTTATTTAGGAATCTTGAAAGAGTTTCTGTTTTTGTTTTTTTACCTTACCTATACACTGCAAACTTTTTAGACGACACAATGAGGAATAAGTTTTTCATAAAAGGGCTAACTTGGCAGATACACTAACAACTAGAATGAGGACCCTTTCTAAAATATTTGTTAATTTTCAATTTAATATCAGTACCATCTTGAAATGTTTGCGTGTGAGTAGATATTATGAAGATTATCTTAACCAGACAATGGTCTACGAGACGTTTGCTTCCTATTGCTCTATAGCAGACGCTATTTAGCATCAATCAATGTCCATTAGCTGTATCCGACTATTGATATCTTAGTGCCAAGCAATAATATCCGTATTTTGTTAATATATTAATTTAAAATTTTCTTAACATAAAATCAGTTAATAGTTTTTTTTAAACTTTCACCACAGAAGGCTATTAATATTTTCAGCTAGATTTGAAACCGATATATATTTATTTATTATCATCTTCAATCCAAGAATGGTTATCCACTAGTATAGGTGAGACAGAATGCTTCTGCTTGTTGGTGATATTATGACGTATTTTATGGTTCACATCATCTTATAGAAGCATCTCATATTTTTTTTAAAAATCAGCGATAATTTAGACTACAGTGGTTATTTTTAACTTTAAAAAGATTCTATTCTGTCCATGAGTTTCTGAACCAAATGTTAAATATGAAAATTTTATCAATTTAATATTTTTGTCTTACCTCGTGTTTACACAAAATCGATAACAGCAGTGCTAAATGTCTTAAATATATCAATAATAATTAAGAAATTATTTCATAGAATAATAATAGGTTCATTTTTTATTAGTCAAATATGAGTTGTCTGCTTTTACTAGAAAACCAATGTTTTGAGATTTGATTAAAGACAAAAACGTAAATATGCTTCCATGAAAATAAAAGACAATACTTGTTTGTCTGATTGCGCCTTAGCTTCAAAGCGATCGATATTACAAAATTGTTACATAAACAGAGTGCTCGTTATAAAATGTCCGAATTTTAGTTAACGGAGTCAAGGGAAATCAAGACAAAAATACTCTTTCTCTTCGTGGTCATTCGCAGATTAACAGAATCAGACTTACTTGTACGCTATAAATATCTATGGAAGACAAGAACACGGATTTTAAAAAGAATAACCACAACAATTTGATTTTAGATGTTAGATAAAGAACCAATTAAGAATATTTTTCGTCGCATTATCTGTATTAATACTCCCGTCTGTATCTATCTACGTACCTGCATTTAGTACTTAAGTGTATCATTTCAATAGTTGTTTGCACGGTTGAACAAATTTTTGTTGTCCAAACATATCTTGGAATGATGATGCTTCATCTCAAAATTCAGGAAGGCATCCTGCAGCATATATTTGATAAATATACACTGAAATAACTTGTAAGTTACCTTACAAACCAATAATTCTTCTGCTAACACAAAGACAATGTGCCATCCAGTCATGCTAATAAAGTTCTAAATCCAAATCATCTGTTTTCGAAAGGTAGGATAAGTGGTTACAGTGCATTTCCAGTTACAGTTTTAACAGAAAATAAAAGAATTAGTAAAAATAATTAAAATATAGTCTACTTTTCTGCAAGCGAGAGAAACGTCTTCGAAGTGTAAATATTATGTAGAACATTTGCATAATTTTAATTTCACCTTTCTCTCTCTCTCTCACTCACACACACACACATATATATATATATATATATATATATATATATATATATATATATATATATATAGAGAGAGAGAGAGAGAGAGAGAGAGAGAGAGAAAGAGAAAGATGTAGACAGGAGTGATACTTTTAATGCAATGCTAAAAAGAAGTTAGCAATTTTATTGTTGAAAACTCCAAAACTTACGTTTTTAATATTTTCTTATTTTCCAAGAAGTTAATTCATATACAGTATTAAAAGTTAATTTATATATAGAATAATCCAATTCATTTTGAATGTCATCAGAAAAAGAAACTCTTAAAAACAACAAAATAAGGATTTAAGTATGTGTACTTAATAAAGTATGTTTCATTGAGATTAGTAATTTCAAAGTTCCTACAAGAAACCTTCTCAGAATTTATTTCTAACATGCCTTTACGTACATTTTCATAATTACTAACCTTACTTTGATACAGAACAAAGCCAAATGAAGGATAGGGATATGGAAGATTTCGTTAAACTAATCTTCCATTCGGAAGAGCCCGCTTAGGAAGTCTGCATTCGAAATCCTGGTTTTTACCTGGGCTAAAATACCCACTTCTAGCAACGGTGGAAAATGTTAACAACTATGTATGACATATATTTACTTAGCTTAGCTTAGTCTGGTACAAGATTACAAATGTAGGGCAACTAATGAAGATCGAACTCACTACAGTAGTAATAGTTATTTACTAAGCGTAACTGAGTTTTGGGACAAAGCCACAAGTATGGAGTAGCCAGTAAGAATCGAATAATATCCATTATAAAAAAAAGACTTATGCTTATTTTATTCAGAATAATACAAAATTAAAAAAAAACTTCCTTTTATATCTATTCTAATCTTTGAAGCATGAGTATCTGCTCTCATCATTAAAGCTGATTTTGTGTTTGGTTGATAAAACCCTCCAAACTATTGGCAATATTCAAACATTTAAACGAACGTCCTCTCCTGCTGTTTCGTCAATATTTTGGCACTGATTTATTAATCTACTCTCGTCAGAATTCCCAGGTAGACAGTAGTGGAAGCCTGCAAGAGTGTCCCTTACAGTAAGAACTGTTGTGGGCTCAGTTTACCCGGATTTTAGGTGTAAAAATAAAATCCGTGTGTCATATCCATAAATTACAATACAAAATCATAAACAACGCGAAGAAATGATCTTCGCAGAAAAGGAAGAAAACCAAGCTCATTTACACAATAGATACATATATTTACATGTTGAAAATGAATGTTCTTTGTTGTGGCCATGAAGAGACCAATAGTTCGATGTGATTTGTTGCAAGTGAGTCTGCAAAGTTTCGAAGTTATTTTGTTAAAAGTAAGTTTGCAACGTTCGGAGTGATTTGTTGCAACTGAGTCTGAAAAGCTCGAAGTTATTTTGTTTCGAATGAGTCTGCAAAGTTCGAAGTAATATGTACGCCAATATGTATGTATTAAGTACACGCTAAAGAAATGTGTGTTATTGCTGAATTATTTCGTGTGATAGCAGTAATTTTAAAACAGAGTGAACAAGGAGACTTGAGACAAGACTTACATCGCCACTACTTTGTATGTAGGAAAATCATCGCTGATTGACTCGGTGTCATGGTAACGTGTGTCGAGGCCGGGCTGGTTCACCGACTGTTCTATTTCGCAGATCTGTCCGCTGACTATTCCGTTTCAAATCATGTTGCAGTTTTTATGGCTTATGGCGAGTCGATGATCGACTCACGAAATCTGATTTTTGGTGAGAACATACTCCGTGACCCAAGTCCTGACCTATTTCCATGTCATTTGGAGTTTAACCGCGCAAACGTCATAGAGAGCACATCGCATGACTTGTCATATCCAATCAGGTTCCAGAAACCAATTATCTAATTTTTGAGCCGTGTTTTGTACAGAATTGTAAATTTTTTCGTATCTACTAATTTTAGTAGGATTTATTTCTAGGCGTCTATTACTTGTTTTGTGATTCACTTATTGGCTGTAAAATATAGGAGTTTATAATCTATACCAGGGGTCGGCAACCTACGGCACGCGTGATATACGTGGCACACCAAGCAGTTTCCAATGGCTACTACAACGGAAGGAAGATATTTAGCTGTTTCAGTTTTAATATATACTAAAGTATATATATTATATATTATTATATAAAATATATTATAGAACATGTATATTAACCTTGACTTGTATAAAAATACGTATGCTGTTGGCACACTTAATGATTTTAAAACCCTAAGTCAGTACATAGTTAGCAAAAGGTTGCCGACCCCTGTCCTATACGGTCTGATGCCATTAGAGGTTTTTTTTTTTATAGAAATACATTGAGGTTGTCATTATATATACTCACTGGCCACTTAATTAAATTCACGCGAACAAATGCTCTTTTAAGCAAATTTCTAATCAGTCATTGACATGGTAGCAATTTAATGGATATAGACATTTAATCATGGGTCCTGTAACCTGTTGATTTACATTGGATGCATTAGTATAAAAACGAAAGGGGATTTAGAAGACTTTGAACGCAGTATGGTCGTTGACGGCCAGTATTAGTATTTAAAAAGCTACTGATCTATTAGAATTTTCCAGCACAATTATCTGTAGACTTGCGGAGAATAGTCAGAAGAAGAAAAAATTCCACTGGCTGACACTTCTGTTGGTGCAAATCCTTTGTTTTTGATAGAGGTGGAGGAGAATGGTCAGGCTGATTCAAGCTGATAAAAAGACAACAGCAGTTCAACAGTTCTTAACAACAGAAGTATACAGAAGAGCATCTTTGAATGTACAAGAAGTCTAACCTTGAAGCAGATGGGCTACAGCAGCAGAAGATTAAACCGGGTGCCACTCCTGTCAGATAAGATCAAGAAACGGGACCTACAATTCGCTAATGGTCACAAATATGGGAAAAGATTGGAAAAAAGTTGAATGATCTGATGTGTTTCGCTTTCTGCTGCGACATTGGATAGGAGAGCCAGAATTTGGCATAAACAACGTGAAAGTATGGATCCATCCCGCTTTGTATAGCTGGTGATGGTCGTGCAATGATATGGAGGAATATGTTCTTGGCATTCATTGTGACTCTTGGTACCAATAAATGAACGTTTAAATGCCGCAGGATTGAAAGCTGAAATCGAAGCTTGCTGCACAGGATCAATGTTTGCTAACTAGAAATTATTAAGCACACACACTGAAAAATTGTGTTAACCCGAAATTCAGATTCTGTGATATTGTGGTTGACCTTGTGCTACAATTTATAATTACGATTTACCACCACTGGTGACCACTTCCAGCAGAACAGCGTACTGTGTCACAAAACAAAAATAGTGGCAGATTGGTTCAGAAGACACAACTACCAGCTTTCTGTGTTAAAGTGGCCTCTACAGTCACCGGATATCAGTCTCATAAAGCGCTTTTGGAATGTAGTGAAAAGGGAAATTCGAATCCTGTATCTGCAACCAACCAATCTATAAGAATTGCATGATGTCATAAGAACAGCATGGACCCAAATATCGAAAGATTGCTTCCAGAACATCGTGGAATCTATGCTAAGAAAAATTGAGATAGTTCTAAATGTAAAATTGGGTGCAACTCGATGAATAATATATATATATATATATATATATATATATATATATATATATGGGGGCTATCTCATTGCTTTGAACTGGTATGAAGAGCAACTCACTCTTTTTAGTTTTCCCCTCTTTAGCTATGTCTACGTCGATTTATCTGCTATTCCTTCGAGTTGTCCATGTAGTTGTATTCTTTTGATTTTCCATATCATCTCTATTAAGTGTAGAGAACAGTCATCTGTTCTCTTCTTCTTCTTACTATTGAATGAAAGAATAGCTCGCCAACAAAGTGACGCTGAAGTACATATACAAATGTACCTATCATGCTCCCCAATCTGATATACCAAGTACATGAATCACAGCCAAATCTGCACGATATAGTGACAGGTTCTGATCAAAGCATAACATTGCATGTAGAGCTTGGTTAGAAATACCTTCAGGTTGGCTCACCCAGTTCACACAGACGGTTTCTAATTGAGGGTGTTCCGAAGTATCTAGATGTAATTCCCAAGTTACCTTGGTTGCCCCTTGACTATTCCCGCTCATCAAAAGTGAAGTACCAGGGACACGTGCAACTAGTTATAATAAGAAAACTGAATGAGATATTTACTCTAACGCATCTTAATCCGACAAACAAAACATGTACACCTCCAATCAATTAAGATTAGAAACTATGAGAGTCATGCTTGGTGTAGTATCAGGGCAATTATTATTATTAGTTTTAGTAGTAGTAATAGTAATAGTAGTAATATTCTCTTAGACGAGATCTTAATATCTGGTAATTAATGCAAGGGTAGCGGGTCACAACGTTAGGTATCATGCAATTTTTCTCTAAGCATTTATTACTTTTCGGATTATTATTAGCGTCACTAAGAGGCTTCCATTCTGCAACACTTCCAGTGGGTAATCAATGCCAGTTTTCTTCATTCATGTCTCTAGTCTGTCAGTTGCCGTACCAAGCGTACCAATGACAACTGATATCATTGTGACCATCAGCTTCCAAAGTCTCACGAGTTCAAACTTCAATGGGTCATAGTTGATCACTTTATCTATCTTTACTCTATCCTTGTATCAAAAGGACACGATGGATCAATGATTAACCCTTCTTTTTCTATTTCATCTTCCACCAATATGTCTGGTTTCTTATCTGTATTGACCCACCCCCGCAAATCTTGCATTTTTCTGACTTTTTCATGTTTATGGTTGCATTATTCCTTTTCTCGCTGAAAACCCCACTTCTAACACAACATTGAATGGTTTTGACAACTTGATCATGTTTCCATTTTTTATAGTCATTCTGAGCATTCACTCACAATATGTGCTATAATCTCTTCATATTTCTCAGATATTCTACAAAGTGGTGATATTTATTCTTTGTGGTCATGCCTTCTCATATTATTTCTACTGATGGCCTGAGTTGCTGTTATAGTGATTTCAGTTTCTTACTTCAAAACCCCCTTTTCAACCGATTTCATGTTACTTTGCTTCTACTTCTTTCTGTTCTGTTGGTTTTTCAAGCTGTTCATGAAATGTTTTCTTTTCTCTTGCTGTTTTACGTTCTTGAATTTCTTTAGAATTTACCTTTTCAAAACTTCTTCCTCTTTCACAATTTTCATCAATTTTCATTCTTGTGAGAGTAATGTATGTTATGTATCGTTAAGAGTTTCCTTATTGTCCTATCCAGTTCCTGCAATTCTGCACCACTCCAATCAAGGACATATGAACATAACGTATAATTTACACCTCTTGGGTGTTATTATTATTATTATTATTATTATTATTATTTCCTTTGATTTCTGTTGTATACTCATTTCCTTCTGGCTCCAAACCAGAGACCTAAGTTCAGAAATGGCATCAGAAATACAACTTAAGAAAACACACATTTTACATAGATAATGACCTTCGTAAGGTGTGAGTTGTACTTGTGCGTACATTTTTTTGTATTTCTTTAATAGGAGTCTATCAGAATCTTTTCTAATCAAACCGAGGGCTTCAACTAAAACTGGAATTATTGATGTCCTCATGTTCAACATTTTTTAGTTTTCCACTTCAAGATCATTGTATTCTGATAGTTTTTGAAGATCTTCAAAGATGCATTACAATTTTCACGAACTGCTATGTCAAGCACATCCTGTTTATGTGGTCTTTGATTAGGGTGTCTGAGCGATTAGCTTTGATTGTTCTGTCTCTGTGTATAGTAAAGTACCATAAAATTGTTACAGGTTCTATGTCTGTAACAGGGGTTGGGTGTTGTTCATACCAGTTTCTTGCAGTTTCCTTCCCGCAAAAGTTGCAAATTTTCAAGTGCAGATATTGGCCTGCTTTGACATGGCGAGTTTTATATTCAGTTGATGCTAATACCATGCAACCTGATACAAGATTGTCAATTATTGATGGATATTTATCACAGAATCTGAATTTCGGGTTAACACAATTTTTCAGTGTGTGTGCTTAGTAATTTCTAGTTAGCAAACATTGGTCCTGTGCAGAAAGAATAAAACCTTCGATTTCAGCTTTCAATCCTGCACTACATAACTACTGATGGACACGGGATTTGTTTACATCAGTTTGTTTAACACAGGCAGAGTATTGACCATGAAGAGACTTATCTTATTATCGTTTCTGCATTTGGTCCATTGCATTTGCTTTCTTTTTTAGGTTTTTGCCGCTGCAGTGGGTGTATTATGATTTATTAGGTTGGTGCAAAAATAATGACGTAATAATGTCGTTTTTAACGTCAAAAAACGACATTATTACGTCATTATTTTTGCACCAACCTAATACTTGCACTTCCTCACCCACTTGAAATTCCCTTTTGAATTTACTGACTTCCTTTATTAATGAATAAAATTTCTTACATCTTTCATGTTCTTTGACACAGACCATCATCCAGTCTTCTGTAGTTTCCAGGTATCTTTGAAGAACGATTGTTGTAGTTTTGCCTCCTTCGGATATGGACACATGCGGACGATTAACATCAGCTTTGTGGCAAGAGAGAAGTTTTCTCTTTTTGACATCCTTAATATCAGCTATGGTCCAGTTAAGGATGTTGAAACAGTATTGCACCACAGGGACAGCCAAAGTAGTTATGGTTGATATTCTGTTTTGTGAATTTAGTACTTAGCACCAGACAGACATGCCTGTAGTATTCCTTTCTTTCTTTCTCCTTCATTTGGGTACGCTGTATTTCATCTTCCTGACTCCATGGTACTTATAGGCTTCTTCTTGTTCCAGTTCCCTAATCTTTAGATCTACTGAGTATGTTTCTGTAAGTCTCATTTTCTTGAATGTTACTTCTGCATATTTATCTAATCCGAAATCCATACCAATGTCATCATTGAAACATTTTACAGTATTGAGGATACTCTTCAACCCATTGTCATCTTTGGCAAAGAGCTTTAGGGCATCCATGTAGAATAGGTGATTAAATACTTTCTTGTTTAGTTTGTATCCATAGTTATTACTGTTTAGTTCATGCAAAAGGGGTATTAAGGACAGACAGAACAGAAGGAGTGACTAGGATTTTCCTTGAAAGATTCCTCGTCGGACATTGAAGCAATAGTATGTGGCTGTGCCTTTGGTGTAATTTAGGTATAATGTGGTTTTTCAGAGTTCTGTGCTAATATTTAAGGAAATTTACTATCACTGAGGAGACTTTGTACATTTCCAAAGCCTTAAGGGTCCAAATGTGTGGCACACTATCAAAGGCTTTATGGTAATCTATACAAATTGTGCAGAGATTTCTACCTTTTCCCTGCAATTTTCCAGAATAATTTTATTTATCAATAGTTGACCTTTGCAACTATATGAACCTCTTCAACGTCCCTTGTATTCCAAGAGAAGGATGTTGTTTTAATCAAGAAAAGAGTAAGTACAGTTTATCAGGACAGGCGTGATCAATTTATATGTTATGGACAGACGTGTTATTGATCTGTAATTTTTTGGATCATCTGTTTCTTGGTTATATTTTTCCATTCTTATACAGGTTTATACTTCATTCTTTCTTGTTCTCCTTTGATCCACTATGCATTAGGGTTATATTCCTTTGGGTTGCTCCAAATATTCTCCAAAAACTTTTGCACTTCTTCAAGAGATAGCGACTTTTTGACTTCTATAACTTCTTTTCCAATTTCCCTGTAAAACGTCTTGAGGTTCGTCTGAAATATCTTGTAGATAGAAATATTTTGTCGATAGAGCCCACAACGTTTTACATATTCTCTTGTTCTCTGTGGCTTTAATTGCAATTTCTGTTTAAGTATTTCCTTGATTGGTGGAATTTCATTTACTATTTTAATTTTATATGTTCGCTTGATCTTCCTGTTTTCCGTGTTGAAAAATTTGAATTTCTTGAAATCTCATATAGGATCTCTGATTTCCTCAATTTCTTGCTTGAATTTTGCCTTCCAAGCGGATTTTTTTGTCTGTTATTTGATCTTTTCTTTGTCTTGACATTAGGTTTTCCATTAGTTGCTAAAGCTGTTGCATATATGACATTATTTACTTCTGTGATTTTTTGCAGTGGTCTGTCCGTTAACAATGTTTGCAATGCAGTGTTATATGTTTGCACAGTATGTTTATTGGACTTTGTCATCAATTTTTGGAAGTCGGTCTTTTTCTGACATTTGTGTGCGAGTTACTTTGCTGATTATTTGAATGATGTGGATTTTCGCTTCAAATATTTTAACTCTTTTGTTTTCAAGGAATTCTGCTTTAATGTCGTTTGATTCATCTTCATCAGTCACAGAATCTGCATCAGTGCAATTGTTTATGTCGCAGTTAGATTCTTCCGTTTTATTTCCTGAGAGATGATTATTTCGTATCTTATTTTAGTTTGTACCTGTCATATTATCTATTTCCACTCTTGCCTCATTTTTGCTTGGGCTATGGATTATTGTACTTTGTCTTATATTTACTCTTATCTGATCTATTTCTGCATTTGAGAGGGTTTTTTTTCACACGATGTCCCTGTGGACATTGGCAAGCATATTTGGGTCGAGATAGGGTCTTATTTCAGTTCCTACCATATCTCTCCATTTTTAGTATGTCTGATCCGTGATGTTCTTTTGTGGACTTTCAAGTTCAGTGAAAGAAGAGGTCATGACTTATACAGTTCGTGATTTCATTTCGTTCGATTTCTTTTTATTAATTGATTTCACATTAAGTCATCAGATTGGAAATAATCCGATTTTGGTGACTAGGTGTCTCATTATTGGTGGAAAAATTTGTTTCAGTGACAGATTTTCGACCCCCAGACTGGTCTTTTTCTGAGGAGTGCAGCCCTTGTTGACCCGGGTGACAACCGATCTGGTATGAGGTTTTGCTTGTAAACATTGACTTTTTTTTTGTCCTTAACCACCAAGGAGTAATTTTGTTAAACATACCGCCACTAGGACGACTGTCGAACAAAACTAAAGAGATCGTCCTGCCCATTAGATCCACCAGACATCACCCAGATATTTCTAGGCCGCGGGAAGTTGTTGTTGCTGTTATTATTATTATTATTATTATTATTATTCGTGGTGATAGTAGCAGTAGTAATAGAAAATAATAATAATAATTTTCTATACACTGAGTTTTCATAACAGTTTTAGCCGGTGGCTTTTACTAGAGATCAAGTTGCAACAAATCTCTTCATTATTCCAACAATAGCTGATTTTAGGCGTCTGGATAGTTTCATTTTTCATTCTCAATTCTACTATTTTTGTAAGATTCTTCGGTACTATTGCAAATGTACCAATAGTGATTGCTAGAATTGTCACTTTCACTGCAATTCTTCCAATTCTCTGACCAGTTTTCACTTTCTATCGATTTTATTCTATGTTGTTAGGGGGAAGTGGAAAGCTATGATCGCTACGTCCTGTAGGGACGCAGCACATAAAATAAAAAGAAACTTGTAAATCGAGTTTCAAAAAATTCAGCTGACTACATCCAGATAAGTTGGTATTATTGTTTTAAAAAAGGAAGTGCCTTTCTTAGATTTATAAAGCAATCAGAAAAGCTCTCAAATAAAAGTTTAACCTTTCCTTTAAAGGAACATTGTCTACTAATAGAGCCAGAATCGAGTGCGTTCATTCGTCTCTCTGAGCAGTACACACAAACACACACTAAATCCAAACTAGTCAACCGTTCACTTTGCATCCTACCTACACACACATACCTATACTCACAGCATTCTTACTCAGTAAAAAATATCCATTTCACTTGATGACGTCTTTAAAGACGAAAATTGTGCATCATTTTAAAATAATTATTTTGACTGCTAATGAAACCACACCTTTCATCGTCTCCTTTTGTTCAAGAATTTTTTAATTTTAATTTCAATATTTTGTTTTCACTCATTATCAGAATGCTATACTTGGTAGAAGACAATTTATTTGAGATCAGAATTAATTGTCAACTCCACCATAGGTCGACTACTCGTCCAATCCAAGAAATTAAAGATTGTCGATAAATAAGTAAACTCAGTAACCTGTAACAGCAGACTAAAGGGTAGATTTGAAAAGGTTAACATTCATTAAAATTTGGCTCGAGATCCTAAAATACACAGTGAGCCGTGATAGTATCGTAAACGTGCCGCGAAAATTTTACAAACTTTAGAATATTTATATTGTATACAAATTTTGAAAAATATTTTCCTGTCCCTACATTTGATGTGATCTCTGGAGATTGGGTGAGAAAAATAAATATTACAGAAAAGAGGAAGACTTAACAGTAACAGAAATAAAAAATGACAGGAATGCTATTAAAATATTCAACAATAGATTTTGGTCATCCCTTAAGGTCAACGGTAAATTTCCAAATCTTAAAAAAAAGGCAATAAAAATACTTTAGTTCTCAACGTCATACGAAGCAAGCTTTTCTGTAACTAACAATATTAAAAAACAAAAATCGGTCACGGCTAGAATCATTTGAAAAAGATTTCAGAGTATGACCGTTCAAAATTCGACCTTGCAAAGAAGATATTCTAAAAAAAAAAAATGTCAAGCTTAGATAGCTTATTAAACCGTAAATTATGTAATAAACAAAAATAAATACAATTTTTTTAAAGAATTTTAGGTAAATTTTCATTTCAACACCCGAGCGCTATAATCCCTTCAAATTTTTCCCAAATAGTCTTATTTCCGTGCAAATATATAGGCTGAACTCAAATCAACAATTAGATATTAAAGAAACCTACCTTTTTAGATGTTAACGACCAGAAAAACATCGAACTTCTCGCTCTTTTTGTCATCCCTTACCGGCTTATCGATAAGTAATTAATTGCTGAATTATGTCGGTGGACGTATACAATTTGGGCCTATTTACTCTCTTCACAATAATTCCTTGTAGTTAACTTTCAAATTAGGGTTAGGTGTTTTTGTTTTTCTTTTTAAAGAAGAAAGTTAACTTTCAAATTAGGGTTAGGTTTTTTTTTGTTTTTTTTTTTTGTTATTCTTTTTTTTTTTTAAATAAAGTTAACTTTCAAATTAGGGTTAGGTGTTTTTTTTTTTCTTTTGTCATTTTTTTATTTGTCGATGTTTACATATATTTGAAAGTTAACTTTATTCTTAAATTAAGTACAAAAAAAATCGCTTTACGGAAACGCGTACTAATTTCTGAAAGAAAATAGTTCAGCAGTAAATGATGCTCGGGTGTTAAAATGAAAATTTACCGAATTTTAATTATTATCTATCTTTTATAAATTATAATAAATTGTTCTTTTTTGTTTGTGTTAATAAATAAAAAGTATACTCTTTTTTTTACACTTTTTTTGATGATCGTAAGTGTACCGCGGAAGTTTAACTGTAGTTTTAAGACTGCCATGAGATAAAAGGTGAAAAAAATTGATCTAATAGAAGAGAACAGAGGATTGATATTCATCATTTATAAAGAATTTTACAAGATATAAAAGATTTGTGCAAAATATTTAAAAAATACAAAATATAGTTTTGTGAAAATTTGAAGAAAAATATTATGAGATTTTTCGTTCAGCAAAAAATGTGAAATATGCCTCCGGTAGAATGGTAAAAATTTGACAGTAACCAACACATATATCAAAAGAGGAAAAAAATGTCAAAATGATCATGTACTTAATGTATGAAATTGAAAAAATATTTACTATTCACACAAATTATGTATTTAAAAAAGAAAAAGTATTAAAAGAGTAATAATACTCTTTCGAGGTTTGAAAGAGATTCACCGCTTTTTTAGATGAAGAGATTATGTCTATTTAAAGGTTGCACTACTCATTTTCTGTTGGGGGCAGCAATAAGGATTTGTAGAAACGTTCGTTTTTTGTATTTTCTGCAGAAATATCTTCTGGAAAATAAAAGAAAACTGTTGCTTTTGTTCAAGATGTGTTTCTGATTGTTTCAGAAAGACTTGTCAACAATATTGAAGTGTGGTGATAATTAGACTAAAGATTGTGGTCGGCCACCCGGCTTTTAATAATAGGCACGCTTAAGAAGTGACGTAAACATCAGTCGTAGTGTTGACGACCTGTTGTTTAACAAAACCACTACATAAGATGTTTAACTTCTTTTTGCTCCAAAGCATCCTGTTTGGCAGATTTCCTATCTGACACTGCCGTTGAAAACTTTCACGAATCGAAATTTATAGGGGAAAAGATAGGCTTCATGGACATATTTTTATGTGCGCGAAGCATTTATCAACTAATCAGGTTGAGTTTTGAGCTTTTAAGATTGTCAGATTTTGATTTCGTTTTCATTCAACTCTAGCATAAACTTTACCCAAAATACAATTGCAAATGCAAACGGTTTTAGTCGTTGCATTTTGGCGCCCATTTTTCTACAAGTTACCGATGCTCTACTTTTAGCAGAATATAGAACAGAGTACTTTTAAATGTTCTATTTTGATTTTTAAGACATTTTTTATAAATTTTTATACATTAACATAGGTGGGAATTAAAAAGATAAGAACAATGCAACTAATGCATTTGATAAAATACAGATACTATATATAACATAAGTGTGCAAAGAAACACAAGGAGTGAGAAAGAGAACAAGAAATGTATCGGTGAAAAAATTGCAAAGATATATGTAAAATTAATAATATATCTTGGGTTTTTTTGTTGTTTTTTTAAGCGTTTCACCTCAAGCAAGGCAGGAAGCCACTAGGACGCAAGGGGTTACAGAAAATTTAGAGCATGATCAGATAGGAGTGATAGAAGAAAGGATGAGGAGAAGGGTAGTGGATAGATCAAGGCAACTGGAGATGTCGATTGACAATACACTTGAATAGCTGGAGATTATAGCTCTCAGGGAAACTGAAATAGGGAAGGGAGTTCCACAGGCGAGAGATGCGAGACATGAAGCTATTGGAGTAGAAGAGACGGCTACATTTCACAGTGTCAACAGTGAAAGGGTGAAAGCGAGATGCCAGCCTCGTAGGGCGCTTGAACTCATGAAGTCTGGGAACCAGCGAATGCAGCTCCTCGGAGCAATTTCCGTGAAAGTATTTGTAGAACAGACAGAGAGAGGCGACGGCGCGTCTATGAGAAAGTGACTGTAGACGAGATGCCAGAGCAGGGCCAATTATATTGCATATCCGCCTCTGGAGCCTATTAAGAACCCGAGGCAAACAGAAGGGGCACCAGACCATATATGGCAGCAATACTCCATGCAAGGGCGAATTGTTGATTTGTAGATCTGGAGGATCGATTCCGGAGAGAAAAATTTCCTGGCGCGGCACAACTTTCCTTGCGGTGGACGAAGCAATTGACTCAATGTATTTGTTCCATCTCAGGTCAGCAGTCAACGTGAGACCGATCAGCCGCAGAGAGTTGCTCTCGAGAAGTTGAGCGTCAGACATTCTAATGGAGGGCAGGGAAGGATCTCTGTGGTGATTAATAGAGAGCAGTTTTGTTTTTAAAGCGTTAAAGTTGACCAACCAATTCCTGCCCCAGTTCACAACCGATTGGAGGTCCTTTTCGAGACGCACGGCCAGGTTAGTTTTGTCAGTGACACTAGATTTGTTTTTGAGGCAGGAATATATTGTGGTGTTATCCGCGTAGATGCCAACTTGGGAATTTATAGCGTCAGGAAGGTCATTTATGTAGATAAGGAATAGAGTGGGGCCTAGGATGGAGCCTTGAGGAACACCTGCGTTCGTGAGAAACACGAGTACTTATGCAGTTTTGAGAACATAGAGTATTTACACTCATATATATTATATACAAAATGCCGTGGGTAAATTGTTACCATTTTATATTTTTAATTTCGCGCATGCGCGTTGTTTGTTTTAGATGTTGTCGACTGCTCAATTTCGTAGGGTCAGTTGGGCATCGTCTGTGAGAAAAAGAGCACCATAACGCAATTCACTCCGCCAGAAATTTGGAAACGGCATGCTGTAATGATTGGCATTCGTGCCGGAAGCTCCAATACGAACATTTCAGACTGTGTCAATCTGAGGACAGGATAGAGGATTCGGAAAGAGTTGGATGACTCTAATGGTGATTACAAAGGTATGGCAGCACAGTAAACTTACTCTAATTGTCCTGATAAGCAAAGAACTCCCGAATACGTTGGCAAAGGCCTCAAACTCAACATGAAGTGCCTTGAGGAGGTAGTGCTAGCCTGGGTCAAGAGGGTGGTTACTGGAAGACCATATGTCTGGCAATATGTCTTTGTACCATGCCACACAAGCAGGAGAACACTGTCATGACTGTCAGACAAATTCTACGACCACATCACCCCTTACATCTGGCCACCTAACTCCTCACAATGCAAACCACTTGATTATCATGTGTGGGGCGCTGTTGAGCGAGAGACCAACAAAACTCCTTGTAACACCAAAGATGAACTGAAGACAAGGATTACGATAACATTCATCAACTCCGGATACTCTGGAGTTGTTTGGAGGCCTTGGGTGAAGCCAATGGCGATTTTATTGAATAAATTTACTCTTTAGTATTTCAAGATATTTTTGTGTAATTTTGGTAAATATATCTGTTAAAATGAAATGTCAGTGTTATTTTCATTTTTGCGTAATTTAAACGACAATTTATCCATCGCTGCCTACACACACAGAGAGACACACGTGCATATCTAAGTGCATTTTATGAGCGTTCGTACGCATGCTGTTAGACTTTCTTCGACTTTTTACTACACAACGAGCATTTTGATCGCTTGCCTGCATTTAACTGAGCTCCAATTCCTTGATAAGGCCTCAGTCCTCTCTCCCAAACATGTGTTTGAACGAGAGCAAAATAAATATGATCTAGATGTGCGTCTCAGAAGGTTTTTGTCATTTCTCTACTACTCTGACCCACCTTCAGAGAATTCATTTACTGTGTTCCTCTGTTTTACTGGTCGCATTTCGTCGATTTTCTTGCATCTTTTTTCTTTACAGACTTTAACTAGTATGCTGGTAATAAAGAACTAAAAACGAAATTGAACAAATACATCAGCAAACAGAAAAGTAAAAATTCATGTTAAAAACTATGATCTATGAATATCGGAAGCCGACTAGCATTGTAATTGGTCTTGCCCTGTGATTAATTTTTAATTTGCCACTGCGAAAAAGCTATCAGTGCTACTTGTTACAGATCACTGCAGTAAAGTGCGATTTGCGTTCTTTTATCAAACAGTTGATTGATGTGCATCTCAAAACACAAAGCATCGATAAATCTGGGGGCCTTTTGATTTACTTTTTTTTTTCTTGTCATGACATTTTTACAGGATTGAACGAAGCAGTCAACAGCGACGGAATTGCCTGTCAAGGTTTGCTGTTTCAAAACGTAAAATTACGCTTTTATCTTTCCGCCTGGTAAGAGTAAAAAAATACAAAAATACAATCAATCAATAGTCAACAATTATATAAATACACACAGACAGACACGCACACATATCAAAATACAATGACAATTTTTAAAGAAGAAGTAACTTCGAAAACTATTCATGCAAAACAGCAAAATATAAGTTTTTATTACTTGTATAGCATCAATAATTAAATTAATTAAGTTTGATTTCGATAATATTTCTTTGTATATTTTTATTTTTGTTCATATCATTCTCGGCTTATATGTGATGTCACAGTTTTTTTTATTTATAAATACTTTAGGTTGATAAATAAAAAATAAAATGCCATACACTCATAGAGAGATGGTCGGTAGAATTACATAAGCTTTGTAATCTCTGCTATTTTCTTCGATAAATTTGATTTTAGCCTCCAACTTTCTCTTCGAAAACCGTGTATGTGTGTGTGTGTGTGCGCGCGCACGCACGCGCCCAAATCAGCGACACCCAGTATTTTAAAAAGATTCCTGTGTGTTTAAAACGTACCGGTTTTTGTAAATGCGCAAATCCATACAAGACATTCAGAAACTAAATAGCTGTAGTACATTAAAGCCAAAGTACCTAAAATTCAGTAGAATATTTTAAATTTCCTAAATTTTTAAGATTACGGGGTAGTTAAAAATAAAAATTCTAAATGTGCTCACGTTATATTCATCATGTAATTTTACAGATAAATCCCCCGTAGAACACACTTAGGCTATTATTAGTGAATTAGTCAACACATCAACAGAATAAATAAACACCCACATCCTCCGTGTTAAAAATGCTTTTCTGCGATATTTTATACTAAAAATATAAGTAATATTTGTTTCAAATCAAATTAATTAAACTTTAAATCAACTAATAATATCCCCCAAATAAAATTTCAGAAAAGTATTTTGATTTTTGATGTATTTTTTTTTTTTTTTTTTTTTTTTTTTTTTGATAAAGTGAATTACATTGTACTGAAAGATTTGTAAATACGGCTAAAATCAGCCATTTTAGCCATTAAAAAATCATTCCAATCAATAACTTCGTTTTGAAACACAGCAAAGTATTTTGCTTATTGGAAATATTAAATTTAAAAAAAATAATTTCAAGCTAATAGATTAATTTTTTTTTAAAATAAAAAAAAAAAAAATTTCAAGGTAATAGACCTTGAATTTTTTTTTTTTTTTACTTTAGTTTAAAATTAAAAAATAACTTTTTAAGAAAACCTTATTTTTAGTAGATAGATACCTATCTGAGTAGTCGCCACGTTTATTTTAAACAGTATTTATTTTCGTCTACAGGCCTGAATATTCGGGAAATCTTATTAAAGAAAACAGAAAAGTGTGCGACACACACACACACATATACTAATTATGTAGTAGGCAGGAACAATTCTAGGCCAAACACGTATATTTTGAAAAAAAAAAGTGCTCGATACACCGTTCAGAATGGAACGTGTAGGGCAGGTTAAAGAATTAAAGGTTTGCCTTGTTTTCAACCGCAAGATATTATCAGGTGTTGAGCAACAAAATTACATTATCCAACGCCCCGCAACCTGATATTACTACACATTAATTACACTCATAGTGCCAACCTTGAGGGGATCCAAATTCCTCATAAAACGTGGTTTTATTTTAATCAATGCAGCGTCATGCTATGAAAACTGCTTACTTTAGATTTCTTCTTTTTTTATTTCTTAAAAATATTTTATTTGTGCATTTAATACTAATCAGACTAAGTAACAAATAAGTAAATATTGGATAATTATCGAAAGAAAACGTGAACAAAAAAGTTGCACCACACTGTATCCCACCATTGCACCAAGGGTGATAGGGCCAGGTCTATTTATTGATGCTTGTAACGTGCCGAAAGACAAGAAGACATTGTTTTCTCTATACGCGTGAAACCGCTACATTTAAACAAGACCTCATAGGGAGATGAATTGCTACAATCTCTTTCTTTTTTTAATTTAACACAATTATCAGTTATCATAGAATTATTATTGAATAATAATTATCAATTATTATCTTAACTTGATCACTAATTATATTATTTTTATTTTTTATTTTCTATTTTTTTCTCTTTTTTTTTGGTATTTAACGAATTTATCAAGAAAATTTATTCAGGTTAAAAAGTAAACCAATGGTGTCAAAAGTTTTGAATGAGGTGCATTTGCAAGTGTTTCCAAGTGGTAGTATACACAATAAGCTCTGCACAAAAAACGAAAAATGCAATATATTTTTTGTACCAAATGACACGATATTCAAGCTTTAGTTTCTTTTAAAACACTTTCTCCAATCGATACGCCATTGTTTTGGTAGGTTATTGTTCTTAACATCGGAAATTTCCCAATATCCTTGTTTTTAAATATTTTATGTGTGTGTGTGTGTGTGTGTGTGTGCGCGCGTGCGCGCACGTGCGTGTGTACAAGGACCCCCTGGAAAGTTCCGGGTTCAACCAAGAACAGTTTAGAAAAAATAGGATATGTAAAAGATTTTAAAGACTAACTCGTGTATATAATATCTGTCGCGTTAAACATAAAAGGAATAAAAAAAGCATTCTAAGCATTATTCAACGTCGAAATACACTGAAATGTAAATAAGATTTCATTGTTCAAATAGAATTAAAAGCAAGGTGACATAGAACTGTTGATTAAGCTGCAGTTTCACAATTTCATGTGATTTTTGCAACACTAAAGAAACTCTCTCCTGCTTTATGTGCGAGCACACACACACACAAAATTACAGATTTTAGAAACGCACAGAAGTGGGATATATTTTAAAATTCATATCTTTTTCGGGATTAACAATCAGTTTCATAAAGTACTTTATCCCTCCTCATAAGAAAAAAAAACAAATAAAGTACAAAGTAGGATAAAAAAATCCTTATTCTAATAATTCTTAAGGACAGGTGTATATGTTTTTTACCTAGCCTAATTTTCTAAACATACAGCATAATAATTTTAGACATCATCCACAAATTAAAGAATATATATATATTTTTACAAATACTTTCATGGCAATTGCTCCGAGAAGCTACATTCGCTGGTTACCAGACTTCATGAGTTCAAGCGCCCGACGAGGCTGGCATCCCGCTCTCACCCCTTCACTGTGGAAACTCCTAAATGTAGCCGTCTCTTCTACTCCAATAGCTTCATGTCTCGCACCTCTCGCCTGTGGAACTCCCTTCCCTATTCTAGTTTCCCTGAGAGCTATAATCTCCAGCTATTCAAATGTAATGTCAATCGACATCTCCAGTTGCCTTGATCTATCCACTACCCTTCTCCTCATCCTTTCTTCTTTCAGTCCTATCTGATCTTGCTCCAAATTTTCTGTAACCCCTTGCGTCCTAGTGGCTTCCCGCCTTGCTTGAGGTGAAACGCTTAAAATATATATATATATATATATATATATATATATATATATATATAGCATGACAAATTGGAAAAAAAAAATTGTGGCGCATTTCATCTGTTAGGGATTCATCGGATATATATATATATATATATATATATATATATATAATAATGACTGCAAAAGAGTTACGCAGCAGTCCCAATATTGTCATCAGACGTGCCAATAAGGCTATGATTCTTAATCTAAGATTGCAACTCAAAGCTAAAATCTATTATAGATGATCGATCAACAAAATTCATAACATTTAAACATCACCAACACTGAAAAAACGTAGCGCAGAATCAATATTTTTGCTGCAACCAAATTTATAAAAATATAAACAAGAACAAGATGAATTCATCATGCAGCGTAGCTTAACAATGCATTTCACCTGCAGACCCCACTACACGCACGAAACTCGCCATAAAGTTAAAAACTTCCAGTCTGACAAACACTACAGTGGTTACACTATGCCTATGAAATTCAAACTCCAGACCGCTAACCTCGTTTGAAAGTTCACCTGTCCCATGCCGGACTGTGTACTCAACAATAATTAATCTATAAATGAATACATTGGTCACACTACAGTACACTACACTCTACGCAGGCGTCTTACCAGCCTCTTCTTAAGTGATCTCAGCAGAATAAAACAACACTTAACAGTCACGCCCAACACCCCTCAATCATAAGAAAAATGAAATCCTTGTCGATAACACAAACATATTAAGAAGCTGTAAAATTTAAAAATCTAGTTGTAAAAAAAAAAAAGATCGATTGTAAAAAAAAAAATGATTAAAGATAATAGAAGGACCCCTAATAAAAAAACAACAGACTCACCTTAAATAGCACTTCTTTCGAACGTAATAAATATAAAAATATTTCAAACATGGAATAAAAATATGTCGGAAATCACTTTCAACGACGAAGAGGAAAATCTGCAATAAGTAAATAAAAGTATGGAAATACCAGAAATATTAAATACTAGGGAAGGACTAGAAATATAAGTCCGAAGTGAAATCAGCACAAGAACAAGCTGGCATGCCCAGATGGAATTATAATGGAGATGCAGGAAAAATGACACACACGACAGTGGTGATATACTGGAAGATCTAAGTAGATCCATTTTCATAACGCTTCCTAAGAAACCAGGTGCAAACGAATGCAAACTCCATCGAACAAACGGCCTTATGAGCCACACGAGGAAAGTTATGATGCGAAATCTGATTAATAGAGCGCGTAGTAGAATTAGATCGGAAATAACACAAGAACAGTTTTACGGTTTTGTTAAAGACACTGAAACAAAGAATGCGATATACTCAGAATGATATCTGAAAGAGTAATACAAATGCAACTGCAAAAGATAGTATACCCATGTTTTATAGATTATACAAAAGAATTCGATAAAATATGTCACACACAAAGAACTGTTTTAACTACTATGTAGGCTTGATTTATTCGGAAAGAATATTAGAACAATCTAGAACCTATACTAGAAGCAAACCGCCTACATACGGATAGAAAATGAATTCAGTATACAAAAATAGAAAGGGGCGTAACACAAGGGTGTGTCTTCTTAATGGACTTCAGTCAGTTATGTGCCATGCGTGATACACGCTTAGGCGATCATGTATCTTTCGATACATGAATGACGAGGCAGATTTTTCCCCACAGTAGCTTGCCATTTCTTTCTGCGGTAGACCAGTTGCCATCCAAGGCTATAGAACCCGGTCTGTCCTGCTATTTACCCATAGCTGGGGGGAGAAGAAGAGGATTCATGCCTTTCCCAAGGGTATTAGCACGCAAGTGAATGTAAATTCATCCTTTATTAGAGTGAAGCGATTCTGAAAGAATTAGTTCTACCAGGATTCATTATTGGCGTCCATAATCTTAACAATATATAATATGTAGATGACACATTGTCGATAGCAAACACGAAAAGATAAGAAGACAGAATGTATAGCTGTCAGCAAAAGGATTGACTCAAGATGTGAACTATGAATTGGAGACATAAGCAAGCAAGTACAAAAATTTAAATACCTGGGAAATGTTTTAACAGAGGATGGAAAATGCGACAGCAAAATCCGAATGAGCATTGGAATAGCGAAAGTTACTTTCCAAAAGTTAAGTAAAGTATTAAGAAACAGGAAAATTTCGTTAGAAACAAAAAAAAAAAAAAAGAGTACTGAATTGTTATACAAGATAGGTCCCCCAATATGACAGTGAATGTTGGACAATCTCCTCATAGATGAAGAAGAAACTTGAGGCAACAGAAATGTGATTCTACAGAAGGATTTTTTTGAGCATGCCATGGAGTGAACAAGTAAGCGACGACAAAGTTTTAAGGAAAATGGAAACAGTAAGGACACTTAGAATCAGAAAGATATAGTTGAAAATTTTAGGGCACATGAGGGAAGAGGACTCGGAAAATTTAACACTCACAGGACATGTTGAACACAAGAGTGACTGAGGAAAGCAGCGAATAACCTACATAACGAGTTTGTGTAAATGGTTGGCAGAACAGAGATTAGGGAATATAGCAAAAAGACAACAGATCTACAAGGGGCAGGTAGATGTAGAGAACCATGATCACCCACGTCTTGAAGAGACAATGTACATTGTTACGTTTGGAAATTAAACGAGAAACTCAACTAACAATGAAATTACTACTGTCACACACAAAACAGGATAAGAAATATGCTATTTAGGTACCGCCAAAACAAAAAGTGATACCAAGCGATAAACGAATTTAAATTGGAATTACTTTATGAAATCGCTAAAATTGGTCACATTGACAAATCTGTCAACAAAGTATAAATTTTCTTTATTAAAAAATCTTTCAAAAATAATATACTTTTTTGAAAATTTGAGCAACTGATTTAAAGTTTAATTAAAAAATCTAAACCAAAACAAATATTACGTACTTTCATTTAAAATATCGCAGAAGAGCATAACACGGATGAAAGGTATGAGGTGAGTTTTTTTATTTAGTTTAATAAATTTATCGATAACATTACGTTTGCGAGATTTATGTAAGGAGGAAATATTTAACATTATGAATACAATGTAAACCCCTCTTTTTTAGATAATTTAAACTACCCAGTAATCTAAAAAAAAAAAATTAGAATATCTTTAAAAAGTAAACATTAATATTTTAATTTTATTTTTATTGAATGTCATTTGGTTGGCTTTACTAAGTACTTACTTAGTCTTTCTTACGGTGTCGTACTTACAAAAATCGGTACGTTTTTTTTTTATACACACACACAAAATATAAAAAATTCTTTTTAAAATACTGAGGATCGGGGGAGTTGTCCATTTATTTATGATTAGTAAATATAGTTTTTATTTAATAACAATATCACTTGTGACTTGACCGATAGAAATTAAATACAGAGAATGTTAAAAAGATTTAAAAATTTATAAACTATTGAATTAAAATTTTTTAAAAATGAAAACAATTTTTGTAAAATTTCAGTGTTCACTATTCATCGAAAAAAAGTTATTGTCCATAATTAATATATTTTATTCAAATGCAATTAAAAGCATTTCTAATTAAATAATATCTTAGTTTTATTGCATTTTTTATTTTACGATTCGGAGCAAATTTTCAGTAAGGACTAATTAATAAACTAAACATTTAAGCGGAAGCACTACAAAAAGAATTTCTCGAAAAATAAAAAAAAATGTGTGGAATAAGTAATAACAAATGTAAAAAAAAAAAGGTTTTACCAAGATTTTATAAAAAAAAAAAGAAATGTTTCAAAAATAATTTAATTCATTCATGAATAAGTCCTGAAAGTTTCATTATCTGATAATTAACTGATTTTTGCAAGAATTTTCAACTCAATGTGTTTTTCATTGAAAAAAAAAATCCCATACTAATTTTTATTAACTAAAGTTAAAAAAAATTACTATGTGATTTTTTTTTTTCGATGGTTCGAAATATTTTTTTTTTCGATGGTTCGACAATTTCGATGGTTCTAAATACAATTAAAAAAAAATTGCAATAGAAAAACCTTAAGTCTTTCCTTTTAACAATAACAAAGATTTTGACAATAAAACTTTGATTTTAAGTTTGGGGCATTTTTCACCATGTATGCTCATTTTTTAGCGAATCTTTGGAGGTACGTACTACTTGAACATTTGCAAATGCTGTTCAATTGATTTCCCATATTTTTATCTAAAAATGAAACATCTCTCTCTCTCTTTCTCTCCCTCTCACTGTCTTTCTCTACAAGGTAAGATGGAGTAAATCTTCTAAGGCATTTTAATAGACTTTCCCATTTACTAATATGAAGTCAAATTAGAGAAAAAAAGAATTTAAAATAATGAAACATGAAATGTATTGATTATTGCCGTGAGAAATGCAAAATATTTTCTACGGCATTTTTATTCCACCAATTTACAATACATTCTTTTTCTGTTCGTTACTCGAAATCTAGAAATGTTGCAATTTGATTTTTTAATTAGATCAATTTTTCCACATTTCAACATGTTTTAGCGAAATTTAAGAATTAATTATTACTTACTTTTTTTAAAAAAGATATAACAAAAAATACATTTTCCACAGCAGCATGTCCTCATTTGTCAACACGTTCAATGGTCACTCAAAATTGTTATAACCTTGCTCCCACTTTCAAAGATTTGCGCCATAAATCTAATAAAATATGGAAATCCATATATTAAAAACTTCGAGAAAATATTTTTCAGCTCACTTACAACCCCTTAATTTTTCTTTATCTTTACTGTACTTCTAACATTATTTGACATTAAAACAGATAAAAATACTATCAGCATGAATAAATTAGTCAAAACTTTCAATGATATTTGGTAGCCCTGAAAAGGACCGTTAATTTTTATAACAAGGGACATAATTCAAAATTTTATTTTTGATTTTCATTTTTGATCTTCCGTTGAATAAAAAATCAAACTGTTGTAAAAATAACAAAATATATAAAATTATTTTAAAAAATGTTCACACTTGAAAATGGCATTAAACGTTACATTTTTCGATTCTTTGAAAACATTTTAATAAAACATTTAATTTTATTAAAATGTTTATTAATGTTTTTATTAATTTTATTTTTAAGTTTATTAGCAACGAACAAAATCGGAGATTTTTAAAATCGTACTTTAAAAATACATGTCAATTATTCACAAACAAATAAAGACTTTTCTCCCGTGGAAACAAAAAAATGTACATTATTTTATAATATTTTTAATGGTTAACCTAATTATTAGCTGTCAACAACTTTCCACGAGAACAATTTTTGAGTTTTCTTGAATTTTTTTTAAAGATTTCGAACCATATTCACAGTCGATGTTAAATAATTTTGAAGTGCAGTCTTCAGGGATTTAGCTTTAATGTAAAAATTAGAAGCATCCAAGTTTCTTAAATATAGAGCGGTGGGTTAAAAACTGACCTGAAAACCTGCTTCCACAAAACTTAAAAATAAGAGAAGATTCAATATAATGTTCATTCATTAAATTTCGAAAACTTCAATAAAATTCTATATTCCCTGATTTTTTAGTAAATTTTTAAAACGGATTAAGTTTTTTCATGTTTTTTTTTGTTGTTTTTTTTTTCCAGGTGTCGAAAATGGTCATGATTTTGGTGGAGATACAATTAGAAATAACTGACTTGAGTTAGTGTTCTTAACATTCAATATTAGCGCTTATTACAAAGTTTTTAAATTGTTTATGCACTCTGTACCTCTTTTTTAATACATTTTTATTTTTTTAACAACAGCGAGAAATCCATGACGTAAAAAAAAAGTAAATAAAATGTATCCATTTCTAAGTTCTTTGAATGATGTGTTTAAAACTTGATATTTGATTTGACAATATCTTAGTTCGCATTTTTAAAATTCGATTTTCATTCCAAATATCAAAATGCACATTAAAGATTTTTTGTCGATTTGGAAATCAAGAAAACAGTTAAAAACAATAGTTTTTAAAAATTATGATAGTGATTTCTAATAAGAACTGATCGTTTAACTGTCAAAAAGTCAAAGATTTGATAAATTGGAAAATGATAGCCTCTGTGTAAGACAGAATATTTTTTCAATATGTAATTTCAGACTGAATATTTCAAGTGCTTGACTTCAACAAAAAACATCTTTTTCTTCTGTTGATCAGTAGTCATGGCGGTGAAGTGAAATGGATTTTTAACTAAATTTGTTATTGAAATTTGGCGATTTGTTTAAAAATTACATAAATAGGATAAATAGCTCAATGAGTTGTCTTTTTAATTTTAAATTGAGGAGAAAAGAAACTGTAGTATCCAAACAATTGAATTATTCAGATTTAACAGCTGATTAGTGTGGATTTTAATTTATTTTTAATTTCTCGAAAAGAAAAGAAAGGAAAGGGCATACTTCCTTCTTTCGCAGTAGGAGGCCACATAAAAAAAAAAAAAAACGACGAGAAAATAAGCGAAAAATCGAAATTGCGTTGTTAAATTGATGAATAGAAGTAAAAAGCTAAAAGGTTTCGTTTCGCTGTCGCATCAAAAGCAGGTGACACTTGTGACAGTACAAACGAAGTTAAAAAATATTCCAAATCAGAAGAATATTAGCTCTTTTTTTCATTCAAGCGATCAGTCTGGTTACAAAAACTAAAACACATCTGTATCGTAGAAGTTCCAGCATTCACTGTTCATTCTTGGTTGTTTTTTAGTTTTACACTATTTTTGTTTTTATATAGTAAGTAAAGTAACTAAATGTGAAAGTGAAACTGTACTGTATATTTAATTTCTGATGGTCAAGAACACCAAATTAAATTTACTTTTTCTGTTGGTAACTGAGTGTTGCTGAGAGTATCGTTATCCTAATTAATTTTTATTAGTTTGCGTACGCGGCAAATTCTACTTAATAAGTAGAGAATTATACTTTTTATCACACTTTCTTTAGTATTCTAGAACCCTTATACACTAATGCATATTTTATTTATGTTCCAAATAATTTACATTGTATTAAAAAAAAGAAAAAGAAAAGAAAACATTCTCTAACGCTAAAACTGGAAACCTAGTTCTTGGCGAGTGTCCATCACATTCACATTTCTTCACAAAAAATCGAAGTAATACGCAGAAGCATTCGCTTGTAAAAAATGGTTGTTTCACAAAAATATAAATAAATAAATGAAAACAAATTTTTAAAAATAAAAGATTAAAACTTTTAACAATATAATCTTCTAAATAAAAGAAGAAATATTATTCGTTGAATATTCGAAAGTGTCTGGAACGCTACAATTTTAATTAATTTTTAATTTCAAGTAGATTCTCTATCGTGCTTGCAAAGTGGAAAATTATCAATATTTTTTTAAATTTTTAGTCATAGTTGAATGAATAAGATTTCAAAATTTACGAACTGTAATATTACTAACCTTTGAAACTACTTTTTTTTTTATTATATCTTGTTAAATCGACTTTATTAGTACTACTTAACTTAAACTATCAAACATTATTCTCCCAATCTTACTGTGTTAGCTAGCTTAACGTAGCTGATGCTATTCATTGCGTCTATCATTTGTATGTTAACCACGAATTCATGATGCCTGTAGATTTTTACACTTTTATTTTCATGATTTGGCAATGACACGTGAAAGTATTACCTAAGGTAACGTTCTACTCGTGGATTTTGCAACTGTAGTTGATGCTATAAGTTAATAAACTAACTTCATGTGTGCGTGTGTATGTGTGTGTGTAACTGTATTTACTGATTTGTAGGTATGTAAGAATATAAGAAATCTTATTCAGGAACAAAGGAGAAGAGAAAGAGCGAAGGGATTTTTTAAAATTCCTCACTGAAAAGTATGTTTTAATTATCTTTAATATTTTGACTGTTCAGTCATCATCAGAAATATGATGGCAATATCTTTCAAATGCCACAATTATTACTACTACTATTATGTATTATTACTATATCTGCTGCTACAGCTATTTCAACTACAACTATTAATAACAATAATTGACAAGACATAGCTCATTCAATCCTTAGTGTCAAAGACCATTTTTCTTTAGTGTGAAAATTTATGCAACAACAATAACAAGTAGTGCTGGAGATTTAAAAAATACTTATTATCAGAGCTGTCTGATACTTCTGGTACAAATATGCAAATATTCATTACAAAATGATGGTAAAATATTAAAAAAGGGTTGATGATACTAAATTGTTTAGCATGTTGGTCTCGCAAGCCATTAATTAAAAATGAACTGTTGCTTCTATAGTCTTGAGCCTAATAACAGTAAATTGTTAAAAATTTTTATTCTTCAAATTATTGTCATGAGCACAAAACAAAGAATTACTTTCTGTAATGTGCCATATTTGTTAGTCTTATAAGATGCTGCATCCAGTGTATGATGGAAAGGAGATTGAACACAGAAGAGTGACTGTAAGGCTTGAGGATCAGAATGAGATCCATTAAATGTATGTCCTTGAAGATTGCAAATAGTGTATGTCCTCTTGGTCTCTAGAATGAATGTTCAAATGTTCAATTTTTCATCGTAACTGCTTATTTCACAATCCAAATACTATTCAGAAAGATATTAATACAATTTGTCTTGCACTCTATCACCAGTCATACCAATAATAGTTTTGTTACTGATACTTCATGATGTTTAGCAGAAAAGTAGGTGAGTGAGTATACTTTCAGGATTTTCTGGGGTCAAGCATTTTCATTATTTCATATATCTTGCAAATTATTATCTTCATCTTTATTGGTTTTAGTTCAATGTTTCAGCTAAATATTTTCCTATTTTTTCAGGTGAATGTTAAATTCAGTTTTTAAAGTTTTTTTAATTACTTTTTCCTTTTTTTCATCAAAAAGTAATAATGTCACAAGACTGCATATTAAGATTTTATGTTAGTATCATCAAAATGAGAACAAACATGATTGCTTGATGTTATGAAACTGCTCACAAGTCCTAAAAGACCATGGATTTTTGGTAAAACTCATACACACCACACAGCAAAAAAGTCAACAGCATTAAGAAAGGAAACAATATATGGTTCAAACCACCATACAACAAAAACGGAAAAACAAACATAGGGAAAATATTCGTTAAACTCAAACATAAACACTTTCCCACATCAAACACTCTCCATAAGATATTCAACAAAAACACAGAAAAAATGATAAAAATAATAAAAATGCACAACAGGAAAACAGCCAACAAACCACCTACACAAATCAAATCCACATGTAATTGCAGAGCAAAGAACAAATGTCCTTTAAATGGCAATTGCTTGCAGAACAATGTAATATACCAAGTCTTACAAGCACAAGGATCCAGTGAAAGTGGGAAATACCTAAAGAACAAAAGAAAAATTATGTAGCACAATTTCTCTGATGAAAGATTCTGCTGCTTATTGATATTGTTTGACAAATGCTACATTTCAGGGTCACTCAACCAGACTCATTTGCAATGAATTTTGAGAACAGCAAGCTAAACCTTGTAGTACCATGATGCTCCTTTAAGCATTTATCTTTATCCAGTTACACTTCCAAGATGAAACAAATCTATTATATCCACATTACACACACATACTTTCTGAAAATATATAAATTCTGAAATTAACTGTCTACCAATATTTTTACAATAACTGTATATCTTTGAAGCATTTAAAATTATATGAACAAAAAAAGAGTATTATACTGCAGTGTTTAACATTCTTGTAAGTTATTGTAAACTGAAATGAATTTTCTCTCCACTATAAAAAATTCACTTCAATCCAGTATATACAGAGTGCAATGAGTAAATTGTCACCATTTTATATTTTTAATTTTGTGCATGTGCATTGTTTGTTTCTGATTTTGTTGACTGCACAGTATAGTAGGGTCAATTAGAAATGAGAAAAAGAGCACCATAAAGTAATTTGGAAATGGCATGCTGTGAGGACAGTGCAAAGGATTTGAAAAGAGTTAGATGATATACCCAGTCAACATTATGGTGTTTGGAGTGATCACTAGTGATGGTGACATTATGCCTCCATTCATCTTCCCACAGAGCCTCAGACTCAACACAGAGGCCTACATCAAGTGCCTTGAGGAGGTAGTGCTGCTCTAGGTCAAGAGGGTGGCTTCTGGAAGACCCTATGTCTGACAACAGGACTCTGCACTATGCCACACAAGCAGGAGAATCCAGTCATAGCTGTCTGACAATTTATGTGACCACATCACCCCTTATATCTGTCCATCTAGCTCCCCAGACTGCAACCCCTTTGATTATTATGTGTGGGGTGCAGTTGAGCAAGAGACCAACAAAATTCCTTGTAACACCAAAGATGAACTGAAGGCAAGGATTATGGTAGCATTCATTAACTTAAATAAGGAGTCTGTCCAGAAGAGTTGCATGTGATTCCGAAGTTGTCTGGAGGTTGTTGTTGAAGCCAATGGCGATTTCATTGAATAAATTTACCCTTTAGTATTTTTTTGCAATTTTGGTAAATATATCTGTTAAAATAAAATGTCAGTGTTATTTTCATTTTTGCATAATTTCGATGATAATTTATCCATTGCACTTTGTATATATTCCATACCCATAATCTTCAGTTATATGAACTTTATTTCAGAATTTTATTCTAAAATCAATCATTAGCGAGTTTGCCTGTTGAACCCCTTTGTTCACAATATATTTTAGCTGATATATTCTCCAGACTTCCTCAAATGTGTTTTGCATCAAGTAGTCTTTAGAAATTGCTTAGTACTTTTGCTTTTTTTTTTCTTATCAACAAGAACACCACATTTTAGCATGTTAACAAATCTGAGTGCTAAAGTCCAATGTTAAAGAGAGAACAGTTTAGCAGTTAAGACTCACTTCCCATATCAGAAGTCAACATAAAGAGCAATAATAAAAGTGCCTTTTCTCTACACCTACACTGAAGAATATGTTGGTCAAAACAATGTGTTAATAACAAGAAAGATAAACTTCCAAAAATGGGTGAAGTAAAAAAAAATTCTAGGAATTGGTTTTGCTCCATATCAGAAGACTCTTACTGCAATGACATTATGCAAAACTGATGCAAAATTTATTAGGTATTTTACTAAATTTGCTTAGTCTGGCACAAAGCGATAATACTGGAGCACCCAGTGAACAATCAATGTTCAAGTGAGGCTAACTTTATGGCAGGCAATCTACGTTGATGTTTTTCTACTAAACATAAAACCCCATTATTAATGAAATATTTGCATGAGCACTTCTAAAATAGATGTCTCCAATGCTATACAATCTCATAAAATAAAAATGTTAATAATAAATCTAATCATTGTTATTAAAAAGAAGAGAAGTTTAAAGATTCATCTAAAAAGAAAATTTCATTGATTAAATGGCTGAACAAGGAATTTGACATAACATTTGTTTCTAAACAAATTTCTTCTTCATGATTAATTTAGTTTTATTAGGCAGTAAATAATACTTTAATTTTCTATAAATATAGTAGGTTTTTCATCTTATTATTCTATATTTACCTTGACTTGTTTTAGTTTTATCATGTTAATATTAAATTAAATTAATATTAATGACAATTTATATTCATATATCCAACTATCTATTTGTATATACATATATACATGTATGATGACTGCAGCTTCATTTCAAGTAATGCAATCACTTGATTTATCCTCAAAGGATAAATGAAGTGATTGCATGGATGTGTCTTTTTAGTCATGTTAGGGTCTTATATTCTCTTACACAGATGTGGCTATTTTGGGTGTCATATATATATATATATATATATATATATATATACATACATGTGTGTGTGTGTGTGTGTGTGTGTGTGTGAACACAGCTTTTCAGCCCTGCTAGGATTTTACATTTTCTTGTACAGATGTGGCAATGTTGGCATCTTTTGCAGCGCTTGTTATATTATTTTGGTAAGCTTTCATTTGACATTTCAGTTCACCAACTGAGGCACATATTTTTTACATTTTCTACAAATAGAAATGCTGCATAACACATACATACATACATATGTTATACTCGGCTTCAAATTAGATCTCTATCTGATTCACTCCACATCAAAACCTGTCAGCCAGATGTGAATGTGATGAAAGTAAAATAAAAAATATAAAAGTCTCACTCTGCACAGGGGCTCTGAGCATCATATTCAGCTCACAAAACAAATTCCCCTGAGTACAAAATACAATTTAAAAGGAGCCAATCACAAATGCTGCAGATAAAGCAAAAGTGTGACAAAAAATATTGTCATGTATTTACCCTGACTGCTTAAAAGAACCCCTTCATGATACTCAAGGCAATAGTAAGCAAGTGGGCAGTCACAGAAGTAGGCAGACAAGTGGGCAAGCAAACAACCATAGAATTCACCAGTGGCCTTCATCAACCAACATGACTCAAGATTCAACTCCAGGCCATAATGACTTACCCATTCTCCAGGTCACTTCCCTCCATGAAGATCCTCTATATCAGCAAAAAAAAAAGAATTTTATTTTAATATATCTTGTCTTTCCTCCTCATTGGCAGTACTTTGTCATTTTCATTTGTTCTAATGCAACCATACATGCATATCAGTGACAAAGGGTCTATGTATGCAATGTATTCAATGCATGCCTTGGATTTTTTCAGGAAAAATAATTTTTGTGTAATAAAAAGTGAATAATTTTTACTATCCTTTTTGCATAGGTGATCATTTTTAAGATCCCTATACCTTCATTTCTTAGGATAAATTGTGAACAAGCTTACTTGTAGAGCAATGTAAGCATAAATGACTCCCACTTCTGCATACCAGTCCCACACTGATTGTATGCACAAGCACAGAAAATGTGGACGAACTGAGTAAAAGAAGGTTGAGGGGTTAAGGCTGAGTAACTTCTTTCTACTTTATGCTAGACAATGTCAAGGCTCATTACAAATCGCAAGAAGTCATAATTATCATGAGAGACCTGAACACCAAAGTAGACAGGGAGAGGGCAAGGGATATAGCTGGAAAATTTGGACTAGGAACCCACAATGAACACGGAAAAAATAGATCCAATGGTGCACAGCCAATGACCAGGTAATAGCCAAGACATGGTTCCAAGAACATCCGAGATGATTATGGATATGGAGGAACCCAGGAGGAGAAACTAAAAATCAAATTGACTACATAACTGTCAACAAAAGATTCAGGAATGCAATGGTTCACTGCAAAACCTACCCAAGTGCTGTGAAAATGACCATTGCTCAGTTATATGTAAACTAAGAATGAAACTATAGAAACTGAAGAAGCCTAATGCAGCACCTGAGAGAAAAATATATGGACAGAAGATACAAGGGACACAATGGAAATGGAAACTCAAAGTGGGATGCATTAAGAGAAGCTTTAGTGACATCAGCAAATGAAATCATCCCAAAGGAGAGTGGACAAAGAAGAAAAGATGAAGAAAGAAGGAAATACAGAAAACTACACAATGATAAAAGGACCAAATGCAGGAAGGCTAAAGATGAGTGGCTAAACAATAAATGTGCGGAAATAGAGAGATTGAGTACTACCAACAAAGGGAACTAACAAGACAAAAGATATGCTCGTCAACAGGATGCATAAAATCAAAGGATGGAACGCTCATATTAGAGAAGGAAAAAATTCTTTAGCGCCGGAATGAATATATTGGAGAAATCTTCCATGATGAAAGAGAACAACCAGCAATACACAGAACTACCGATGGGCCTGAAATTCTAAAAACCAAAGTAGAAGTTGCAATGGTGAAATTGAATAGAAGTTGGAGTTGTAACAGAAATGCTGACAGCTTTAGATGATTTTGGCAGAAACAAGATTACAGAAATAATAAATGAAATCTACAACTGTGGAATATCTCAGCAGATCTATTTTCATAGCACTGCCTAAGAAACCAGGCACAAATGAATGTGAACTCCACCAAACAATCAGCTTAATGAGTCACATAACAAAACTCATCATTTGTATTTGATGAATAGAGTGTGCAGCAGAATCAGGCCAGAGATAGGACAAGAACAGTGCTGGTTTATTAGACACTGGAACAAGGAATGCAACATTCATGCTCAGAATATTATCAGAAAGAGCAATACAAATACAGAAGGATGTGCATGTATGTTTTATAGACTAAGCAAAGGCATTCAACAAAGTTCACCACAAAGATCTGTTGGAACTGCTCAGAAACCTTGATATATTTGGGAAAGATATTAGAATAATCAAGAACCTATACTGGCAGAAAATGGCCTCCATGTGGATAGAGAATGAGTTCAGCAGATATAAAAAAAAGAAAGGGATGTAAGGCAAGAATGTGTCTTCTCATCAGATTTATTCAACCTATACAGTGAGGCAATTCTGAAAGAACTGGAAATCCTACCAGAATTCATCATTGGTGGCCACAATCTTAACAACATAAGATATGCAAATGACACAGTACTGATAGCAGACATAAAAATGAAATTACAAAACTTCCTACAGAAGGTAGCGAAGGAGAGCGAGAAGTAGGGACTAAGCATAAACTACAAGAAGACAGAGTACATGGTCATCAGTAAAAAGATGAGCCTGAAATGTGATTTACAGGTCGGGGACACTAAAATCAAGCAGGTGTGGAAATTTAAGTATCTGTGAAGTGTTCTGACAGAGGATGGTAAGTGCAACACTGAGATCTGAAGATGTATTGGGATGGCCAAAGATGCATTTTAAAAGCTAGGCAGAGTATTATGAGACTGGGGGATTTCATTGGTAACAAAGAAAAAAATACTGAACTGCTACATTATATCTGTCCTCCTATATGGCAGCAAATGTTGTATGGTCTCCTCAAAGATGAAGAAGAGACTCGAGGCAATGGAGGTATGATTCTACAGAAGGATGCTAAGGATACCATGGACTGAGCGTGTGAGCAACGATGAGGTTTTGGAGAGAATGCAAACAAGGAGGAAGCTTGTACTTAACATCAAGAAGAGGCAGCTGAAATTTCTGGAACACTTAGTGAGAAAGGAGGGCTTCAAGAATCTGATACTCACAGGGCAGGTAGAGGAAAAGAGAGACAAGGGAAAGCAATGTGTGACATACCTAGCAGGCTTAACCAAGTTGATGACAGAACATTTCAGAGAAGTAGCAAAAGGATAAAACATATTGAGAGCTACAAGAGTTAGGGCGAAGTGGAGAGCCATGATTGCCTATGACCTGAAGGGACATGGCACTTAAAAGAAGAAGAAGAGTGAGAAAAGCAAAAAACTTAAAGTGGAGTTAGCTGCTGCTTCATGTTCCCAACATGAAGATAAATTAAGCAATTTGGTTTTCATTTCCAGAAATAAAGACTTTTTGAAGAAGATAAAGGCTGAGTGTGGTACTGATACTTTTTCCAAGAAAGTGATCATCAAATTTGTCAAAACGATATGAAGAATTGAATTAATTTATAAATAAATAAGTTTTAAATACATCATTATTTGTTGATTTTATAATTTTATCACATTTCTCTTGTAAACATTAATGGTCATTATGAACTGGGAAAAACTGTCCTGCACTAATTTGTACTTTACTTCATGAGTTTCTTTTGTGTAATTCCATCTTTTGATATTGTGATGAAGTGGTCAACAAAACATTTACCTCCAGATTCTTTTGCTTTACTTCTTTGGCCTTAAGTTTACTTGCCTATTTGTCTATCTATCTGTATATTGTCAATTCTCTGTCACTGTCAAGTAGTGAGTGAGGAAGAAATGGAAATTTGCTACTTACAAGCCCAAAGAAGCACTTTCCCTTAAGTTGCAGTGTCAACTTGAATAGTGCAACTACTACAGCAAGCTCTATTTCATCATTTACAGTCCTACCTGATAAGAAATCATTTAAATCTGTTCACTTCTGACTTTTTATCCCTTTTTCTCATTTTACAATTATTACCAAATTTTTTGTTTATTATACAGAATTCAATTCAAAATAAAATCATCATTAGAAAGAGTTTTACATCTTGCCTTAAGGTGAGGAGTTTTCTTTTTTAATATTACAAGTCTCCCACTTTTACCCAGGGAACATGGTTAATTACTGATTGGTTTGCTAACTTCCAAGTGTAATTTAATATTTTGACATGGAAAATTTTAATCTGTTCCTAATTTTTCAAATCAATTTTTGAGAAATTTTAAAAATTTGACATTCAATCATTAGAAATGTTAATGAATTTGATAATGAAATATGACTGATTCAGAACTTCAATAAAATTACAAAGGGAATTGCATCCTTATTGCAAATACAATTTTAAAATTTTAAAAAATTATTTTATTTACTTTCTTTTTAACTTTGGGCTAATTATGAAACATTTTATTAATTCAAAATAGAAGAAGATAGCAGATATCAGCGGGATCATATTAAAAAAAAACTTGTAAATTTGTTAGATTTACATTATAATATTGGGCAAATAGACTTTTTACAGAGAATATGAATTAATGTAATACTAATACTGTTGCATGATGGGTAATTAATAAATTTAGGTTTATCTAGCATAAAGAAATACGGAGCACTCAATGAGGTTTGAACTCACTGCATTAATAATGGTTTAAGTATGTGTGTGTGTGTGCTAAATCTCTTTTTAAATTAAGAAAATAATTAATTTTAAAATGCACTTTTGAGGATAGGTGTCATATTTAAATTGGAAAAAGAACATTTTTTTCTTCTGATAATAATCAGAGTCTGATTTCTTGTCATATTTTTTCCCATATAACCTATTTATTTATTATCAGTAGATTTTGTATTTAAATACTAAGTACTGTTGTTATTATTGTTAACTGCTATTATATGATGCCAAAATGTTGGTTACTTAGTCTCAAGTGCTATATACGCAGCAAGTGAAGTGTGCCATGTTATGTAGGCTTCATCAGAAATGATAAGCTTCTGCCAACATTTGGATGTGTATTTCATCATAAAAGACAAAAACCGTCCCTCACTGCAATCAACACTATCAATAAAATTATTATTCCTATAATGATTCCAATATGTTTATTTTTCTTTTCTTCACTCTGGGCAGAATATTTTCTTGAAAACTAGTAAAAAACAAACAAAAAAACAACAATTAAAAATAAATTTTATAACATCAAAAATAAATAATAATGAAAAATGATCTATAAAAATAATTACTCAATGAAAAGCAATCATATAAACAACACTAATAAAAATAAATGCATACATTAAAACTTAACAATTTCTTCAAATAAACATTGTAGGTACTTTGTTGACACATACTGTGTTTTAAATATAAAAACCATCCGGATGATAACATTATTGAAATCAACTTGAATACTGTTTGAATATTGAGATTTGCTATCACTTTACTTCTAGTAAGAGCCATCAGATTTTGATAACTTCTACAACAACATCAACAATAAGTTGTTGTGGAAAGAGGAAGAAAATAACTCAAATTCAAAGGTAACAAAAGTAAGAAATATTTTCATGATTATCCCTGGTCATGGCTCCAAGATAAAACAAAAATATATAAAACAAACCAGAATCTGAAGACAAAAGATAAGGATATCAATTTTTCAGGAATGAGATATTACTCAGCTTTATTCAGGCCCTATACTAACAAATTTTTGTATGAAAAAAATAATAATTAAAATTATGAAAAATATTAAGAGTTTACCTAAAACATAAAATATAAAAGTAATATTATACACTGAAAAATTAAGAAGGCTAGAAGATATGCAAAATGTGATAAAATAACAAAGATGAAGAAATTGATCTGAAATAATAAATTCAACTCATTTCAGAAATTAAAATATTATTGTTTCCACAGCCAACAAAATAAAATTCAGGCAAAGTTGAGAACAATGTAGGCTAAAGACATTGTTTAACAAGGCAAGAAAAATTTTATATTGAATGTTACTTTTACTTAAACAAAAACTGCCATAGCATTTTAATTTTTTAAAAAATGATTTAAATATTTAGGGATAATAACTGTAAGCAGTGGCTTAATTAAAATTATAGATTTATTTCCCTACTCTTCCCAATAAAAAGAAAACATATTATTTTTAATCCTAATCTTTCATTAATATGCAACGGAGCTAAAACAACCAACAAATATAAATTTACCAAAAAAATGAAAACATGGAAGTGTAACAATATGTTCATAGCATAACACATTTATTAGCTGAATTTTGATTTGAAATTTTCAATGTATAATGTTAAATTTATATATAGAAAAGTACTGAATTAAGTTCTTGATTGACTAACTTGTATTTTATGTCTTATAAACCTTTTGCAGTTTATTTAGAGCCAGAAAATATTTTTAGATTGTAAGAACTTTTTTAAGATAATAATGATTTACTGATAAGTTCTACTAATTAACCCATAGCTGTTGAAGAAGAACAGGTGAATTCATACTTTTCCCAAGGATATTTGTGTATGAGTAAATATAATGAACCCAGCTGGAATTGGAACTCTGCTCTCTCATCTCCAATTCTGAACTATTATACACATGCGAGCTTACTGCACCTGGAATTCCCAAGTGGTAACCCATCTAGGTACTGACCAGGCTCAACATTATTTAACTTTAGTGATCATATGAGAACCAATGTTTCAATGTGATACAGTTCTAAGTCTGAAGTAAGTGAATTAACAAAATGTTCAATTGAATTTATATATAGGAAAGCACTGAATTAAGTGCATTAACAAGGAAGGAGATTATTGTTGAAAAATGAATATTCTTTTTATAAAATAAATGTTTTTAGACTACAAGCATATTGATGCGCCTATGTTTTAGCAAGCTAATCATTTTAATATGCAAGTATCACTGCTCAGCTGAATTAAGCTGTTTTGACTTCTTATATCAGAAACCAGAGTAAAAACAAAAAGAAAAAACTGCTAGCCCAAAACTTTAGCACTTAGTTTTGTGATCTTAAACTGTGATATTTTTGTTGAAGAGATAAAAGTGTTAAGATATTCCTAAAGATATAACATACACTTGAATATGACCCCCAAAACTTATCTGCAGAAACTTTGGAAAAAAAACTACAAGTATGAAGATACCCATTCAAAACATAATCTGAACTTAAATAAGTGAAAGAAAATAAATATTTGAGACTTAGAACCAAATGATTTTATTCTGTCAAATGAAATTATGAGGAAATAAAACATTTTCTAGCAAAAGGAAGTAAATCACTTGTATTTGTGATTGGTTTCTCTTTTTATGTCATCTGAATGTTTTATTTTTTATTATCTTGGTACGGTTATACAGACATTCAATAAAAGAAATTGAGAGCAATTGATTTCAGAAAATAATATAAATAATTGAAAAGAAAAAATGTATAAGATAAAACTTTCTGTTTTGAGGAAAAACATGTGTTGTTGACTGTATGAATTTTGTGACTAAATGTAAAGTGACTGCATAGTGTATATTGAAAGAGAATTGAAAGAAGCAAAAAGTTAAAAAGAAAAATTAAAGAAAAGAAAAGACTTATTTGGAAAAAAAAAGTAAATATTGAAAAGAAAGAAAAAGTATTATGATTAAAAGAAAAGAATTGAAATGGGAAGTGAGAAGAAGAAAGGAAAGAAAAGAAAACAACATAGAAAGAAAAAATGTAGAAACATGAATGAAAATAACAAAAAGAATTGAAAAAGGCTCAGAAATAGAATAACAGATAACTCTGAAGAAGGAAAAAATGAGTTGCTGAAATAGATTGCGTTGAAATTTGGTAATGGGTCCTATGTTCATTTCCTTCGCAATTCTTACAACATCTCACGTTTTCAGTTGTTCTTTGATGGCATATTAATTTAGACTGGCAGCTCTCATTTCTAGTAAATTATCACTTAGTTCTTTTATTATATAGAATTTGGCTTTGTTAAGAGAAAAAGCATTGGGAAAGCCATTTATGATGGAAAGAGACAAAGTGTAGAGAAAGAAAAGAAGAATAAAAGGAAGGATAAGAAAGAGAATGACAGAAATTTGAACACAAGAGTATTTCAGCTATTGAAAGAAAGAGAAATGAGAAAGAAAGTAAAAGGTTGCAAGAGAGGGAATGTAAAAGGCTGAAAGAGAGAGTAGGTTAGAAATTTAGGGTAGTGGCTTGAAAGAAAAAGTGTAAGAAAATAGACAATAGAAAGAAAAATAAAAAAATTTTGAAATGGATTGGAAATAAAATGAGAGAAAATTGAGAAGAAAATTAGAGAAAAAAACAAATAAAAGAAGAACAGATTAGAGGAGAGGAAAAATGAATAAAAAGAAAAAAAATTATAAACAGTAACTTTTCTTCTGTTTCATCTTTTATTTTAAAGTTAAAATAAAGTAAATGCCTGGCTAAGAGTGATAATTAAGAAACTAGTCAAGCATGCCTTTAGCTAGTGTTGCGAATTTTATCTTTACAGGTGGCCAAACTAAGTTAAGCTTAGTAAATATCAATATAAAAAGAAGGTAGGAAAAAGTGTAAAAGGTTAACAGAAAAGTAGAAGAATGAAAGAAAAGAATGCACGGAGAGAATGAATTTCAGGAAAAAATATATGAAAAAAACAAAAATAAAAAAGTGAATTTCATGCTTATCTTGCAAACCATTGTTACTGTGGTGAGATATATTCTAACTTGTGACTTATCATATTAAACAAATCTTAGTAAATTTCAAGTGCTTAGCTTAAAACAAAATCAGTGAACTAATTTGGAAGCCCATTAGATAGTATAGTGGGTTCAATCCTTACAAATGTCCTACTATTGTAACTTTATTCAAGTACCAAGCATAGTAAATATATACTTTTTGGATGAGTCCTGAGCATGACGATAAACTACATCCAGCAGCAAGGCCTCTGGTTGGAAGATTAGAAGTTTTGAGGAACATGAAACCACTTCTTAAATGCTTTTGTTCCCAGAACCACCCTGACCTAAGGTGGTAGCACCTGCAAGAGTCTCAGCTATGGGCAAATAGTAAACGCCTCCCAAACAAAAATACTGTGAAAGTATAAAAGTACATCTTAATAGTAAAAATAATAACAATACATTTTTATATAAAAAAAGACTGACAATACATGACCAACAATACATTTTATCAGTACTTACATTCAAAATCAATCTATCTATCTATTTATCTATCTCAGTCTATTCATATCTATCTATCTATAATACTTACTTATAGTAAAATGACCAACAATATATTTTTAAAGCAAAATGACCAGCAATGCATTTTATCTGTAGTTGAAGGCATACAATTGCATTTAAAATATATTTAATTGAAGCCATAAAATTGTGTTCAAATTATTTAAATCCCGGCATTAAATAACATCTAGTAGTTGATATACCATTAAACAAAATCAACCAACCAACTTTTTGGATGCCTGGCTTAGAGTAATGAACTCACAAAACTATTTCTGTATTGAGTTCAATCCCTACTAAATAACCTCCTATTGTAGCATTGCATTATACAAAGCTAAACTTGTTAATATCTGCAAAACTGAAAAAAAGAAATTAAATGAAAACAATAAAATTCAAAGTGGAGTTTCAACAAAGAGACTAGGATTTCCTTTTGGCTGAAATAGTTTCATATTTTTTACTACTGTCAGATCCCAAATAAAGACCAACATATCAAATAATGATTTTCTAAGTAGATAAGTTCTTTTTACTTGGAAGATTGGTGTAACACAACCTACTACCTTCCATTTTTATCAGTTTGACCTTGTGCCATACTAAACTCAATAAATGTGAAAAAAAGAACAAGTGGGAAAACGGATTAAAAATATGATCAAAAGGAAAGAACAGGTGAATAAAGAGAATAGAGAAAGAAAGAGAAAGTATGTGGCAGAAATTACTTAAGAATCAGCAATGAAAAAAGAATAATGTAAGATAAATACATATTAACTAGCCAACTTAGTCCGATGTGAAATACTGAGATAGATATTTATAAGATATATAGATAGATATTTATTATTTGTAAGTATAACAGCTGAGCAGTCAAGTAGATAACTATACAGGCTGTCAAAGGATAGGAAATTTTTGCTATTGCAAGAAAGAAGGGCTTTTATTACTTGAAAATCTTCACTAAACACTATTGAGAAATATACAACTCCCCTAGCTACTGAGCAAGCTCACTGATAGCTAAACATATATAAACAAACATAAAAAACATGAACAGATTAACAGATGTGATAAGATTGACATAGATAGATAGATAGATAGATAGATATGAGAAGAATGAGAGATATAAAAAAAGAACAAAATATAAAGACAGGACTAAATATGAGAAAAAGCAAAGAGAAAATATGAAACTGGAAATTTGATGAAGTAGAAAAACAGAGAAGGTGGAAGGTGAGATAATTAGATGGAAAATGAGAAGAAATAAAGGAAATAAAAAAGGAGAGGAGGAGGAGGAGAAAAGAATATAAAAAGAGAAAGAGATAATATGCAAAAAGAAAGAAAGGGTCAAAAAATAGAAAGGGAAAAAAGGGATGTGGAGAAATAGAAGGGATATTGAAAACTACCTTTAAAAAAACATAAACCTGTGGCATATGATGATGCTGCATTTACAAAGCAGTCATCATCATTGTCAACAGAACATTCCATGGTAATTGACTTACTCCTCCAAGCAAAGATAAAATCCATTATTCTTCCTTCCACATCTCCAATTTAAGCTGTCGGCTATTTTATTTCAGCTTGTGTTTGCACAAAGCAAAAGGGATATTAATTACAGTTCAAATAATAGCAGGCAACAAATAGCAACAAGAATTGGATTTTGTATCTTTTCCGTTATCTCACTCTCTAATTATTGTATCTTCATCTCTAAGAAACCAGTTTCTTAATGAATAACTACACAAAACACAATGTGTACCCATATATATTATATATTTTGTGTAATGCTTTTTATAGTGCACACAGATACTACATTTTGATTTAAGGCAAAGAACTAAGGAACAACACTTTGTTCCTTGACCTTGCTGAGGATCAAGCAAAAACAAATCTCCTTAATGTCCTTTCATTTTCCTCAAAAGCTCTATAAATTTGACTTTCTTCCCACTATTGTCCTCTTTTATTTTGGTTACAGTTTCTGGCTGTCATATTTATTATTCTTTCTTTACTGTGATTGTAGCATCAATACAATCATCACTACTAATTAATGATTATTATCATTATTATTATTATTATTACACAAATGCAGGCATATACTTGTTAACCATAGCATTTCTAAGTAGAAAGGTTGCCATGGTAAAGATTTTTTGTTAACTTTTCTGTTGTTCTGATGATGTTCTTGTTGAGCAAAACATAAAATATATATATATTTCATCTTACATAATTTGAATATTTTATATCAGTTATTTTAAATAAAAAAAATATATCAAAAGAAATATTTCCAACGTCTTCAATCAAATATGCAAAAAAAAAAATTGCTGCCAAAATAGACCCTACTAGCTCCTACCTCAAAATAAGACTTGTAGAGTACAGGAAGTTTTTGGTTTTAACATGGGCCACAGAATCAAACATAACAAATCACATATAGAAAAAATATTACTGCTTATATATGAATCCCACAAGAAAATATAGAAACAAGTCATTGACACTTATGGTAAAATAAAAATTTAGTAAGCCAAATGGAGTAATCAGATCCATACAGAAGTCAGTAATGAAATCATAACATACAAAAAACATGTTTAGAAAAACTACGCAGTCTATCTACAATATAACACAGCTAATGAATCAGAAAGAAACTGAACATCTGACAATTCCAGGAGAGAGCTGGAGTATCAACTAACTAGACAAAATTTATAGAAAAAAAGATAAAAATAATGATATAGTTGATCAGTTTCCAACATTCTTTGATTATGAAATCATTAATCTCCCACAAGATTTTAGGCCATAATAACCATTAATAACTAAGTTACCTGCAATCAATGTTTAGGTTAAAACGGCTTTCAGGATTAGCACTCTTGTTTACTAATTTTATTTTAAAGCCATCCATTAGAATTTTTCTAAGAATGAAAATGAGGCCTCAGCTCTTTAAGCATGAAATCAGATTTTACGTTAAAATCTTTTATCTTAATGTTGAAGTGCAAAATCTTCTGTACCAGTTTTGGCTTGCAATCAAAAAAGCAGATTAGGTTTTCCTTAATATATAAGTTTTAAATTTTCATTTTGAATAATTAAGCCTATTTTTAAAATAGAAACGTTTATTTTAAAAATTAGCTGATTAATAACATGATAAACTGAGATTATAATGTTGCTGATTGATAAAGAGAAAATATATTTTATTGAGCATTATTGGTATTTAACACTCTTTTTTTAACAAATATTTGATTGGAACAAAATAAATGTCCATTTTTACATTGCACTAGAATGGGTGTCTTTTTTTCTCTTTTGTTTGCATATAGATCTATATATTGTTTTAAATTTCTATATCTCTAAGGAGGCACAGTGGAATAATGGATAGCAGCTCGAATTGAGGAATTGGAGAGCAGTGTTCAAATTCTAGTTGAATCCATCACATTCACTTATATACTAATACCCTTGGGAAAGGTATGAATCCTCTTCTTCTCCCCCCAGCTATGGGTAAATAGCCGGACAGACCAGGTTCTATAGCCTTGGATGGCAACTTGTCTACCACAGAAAGAAATGGCAACCTACTGCAGGAAAAAAAACTGCTTTGTCAGTCGTGTATCGAAAGATACATGATCACCTAAGTGTGTATCATGCATGGCACATAACTGACTTGACTGATCTCTTTTCAGTGTTGCTTGAAGTTTTATTACTTTGAATTTTTCCCTATAGGTATCAAAGTAAAAATGAATAATTGTGATTTTCATGTCATTATACTCCATGAGTTTGGCTATTGTACTGCTGAAACCACCCATATCATCAACTGTTCTTATAAGCTGAAACCAACTTCAGACTATATGTATTTTGGTTTACAAAACTTCATGGATTTCCAACAATGAAAAGTTGAGATACATTCACAAACACTCAGGCATTGGAAGCAAATCTGTTGGTATACAACAGTCAGCAAAATTAAAGAAACTATAGTGGGTAACCTTATGATTTGATTGATGATTATCAGTTTGCATAGTTTGAGCACATGCTGCAATTTACTTGTTCATCTAAAAAATTACTCCATTCTTGATTATGTGCTTACTTTTTATGAAAATTATTTTCTGTTTGATAATCAGAAATATGACTTCTTTAGGTTGACAAGCTTGTTTCTCCACTCATTCTTTCCAAAACCAAATATTCCTCTTGACCATTTGGTGATGCTGTAATATAATAAACCATCACAACTTCTTGCAACCTGGTCAGATCATCACTAAAATTCATAGATATGACTGGAACTAATATATCAAAATTTGAAATCATTTGGCCAGTAGTGCTAAAATTTAAAAAAAAACTATCTTGCTGCAGATAATACAAGATTTTCTACTTCACAAACAACCTGGTAAAAACTGATGCAGTTAGGGCAATGAGGTGCTGCCTCTCACTACTAACTCACTAATAACTGGATCTGTTCTATACCAATTACCACTTTTTCCACACCTTGGATGCATATGTGCCGGCGTTATACTCTGTCACATTTAGATTCTGATTCATTCTACACACTAGCCAGATGTAAACGCTGCAAGGGTGGAAGTGGAAATAACAAAAGTAATTTCTGCACATTGGGCTCCACATAGCAACACCTGATCTACAAGATGAAGTCTGGCAGTGGCCAATTGTGAATGTTCCTGCCAGTTAAAGAGATGCCCCTTGGGACTACCAGAACTGCTTAAAAGTAGGTTCTGAGGATGAACAAGGGACATTTACAGCCGGTGCAGCTGCCAGCTGTCACACAGATTGCTGCTGCTGCTACTGCCACCATGACTTCATCACCATGACAACAGAGTGGTGGACCAGCCACCAGGCAAAGTACTACTATCACCACAGTCGCTGCCTTCACTTCCATCACTCTACACAACCATGAATTTCAACAACCGTTAACACAACCTTGGGTATCCAGTTTTCAACTCAACATCTTTACCTCAATTCCTTCCAGTCACAAGCTTCCATTGATACCAACACTCGCCATCACTTCAGCCCACTCTAACATACATCAACTTGCTTACCTTGACCTGTTTACAAAGAACCCTTCACCGTTGACATAGCTATCTCTGTTCCGCAGAACTAGTCTCCCAAAACCTGCTGTCACCTTGACCTACTTCAACCTACCTTGACTCACTTTCCCTTTACAGTCGATGCAACAACATCAGTTCCACACAACAGCTCTACCTCAACTAGCTTACAAGGCATTCCTTTCACAGTTGATGCAGAACTGGCCTCCTGAAACCTACCATCACCTCATCTTACCTTGGCTCATTTACAAGTCACTTCCTTTGCAGTCAACCCCAATGACATCTGTTCCATACAATAGATCTACCACAACAAGATGACCTACAACTGTGACTACAATCAAACAAACATGCAGTTACTGTATCTTGTGACCTGGGCCACGCTGACATAAGAAATAGTTCAATTCCCAACATTACATGTACACCTGACCATATTCTTGTACTGTCTACCAGCAATAAATGTTGTTTCACTCTAATCCTCATTATTCCTTTCTCTTGCTACCATACGCTTAATATAACACCTGCATATAGACACAGTTGCAGACTAAGTAGAAAATGTCTTCTGGCTATCTGTGTATTCCCATGACACCAGTTTTTATTGTGATAGAATGAATTCATTGTCAGATATGGCAACATAGCATCAATTCCAATGGTTCTTACTTTGATTAATAAAGTTGTGTTTCAACCAAGTTATGATGTTTTTAAAATTTGTGGTTCAAAATGTGTATTTTATTCAAATGTGATATGTTCAATTTTGTTCTTTGATTTCTTCTCTTGCTATGTTTAATCAAAATTTGATTTCAAAAACATTCTTTTTTAATGTTTGTCTTTGAAAATCTTACAGACCTGCTAAAAGATTCTGGTATTATGAATGTTAGTAAAACATCACTCCTTATGTATTATCTCCAGATCTTTGCAGATATAATTATAAGAAAAAATATAGTTGATTGTTGTTAATGTCCATACATCACAAAAAAGAACTTCTTCATTTAGTCACAGTGTAAGGATTAATATTTTCAAGTTGTTTTGAGATTCCGAATTGGCATGTTTCTGATTATTACACAGATTTTATTATTAATTTTGAAGAGTTTTCTTTTTTTCGTTTTTTATTGCTTTTTATTATGAAATATTTGAACTTATCTGTTCTTTTGCTGTTAAATTACAATCCAGTAATTTGGAACAAAGAATTAGCTTCATACAAGATTCAAATGTGTATTCCATACATCAAGAACTTGATATTGGATTAAGCATTTCTGCTGTCAAAACTGTTATCCCTAATTTAATGGCAGAAAAAATAGGCTAAAAATGTTATGAGGAAAAGCAGCAAAAGAAGAATAACAATTAGACAAAAGGTAATAAAGTATATATAATAGTGATAAGTTTTTCAAAAAATCTAGTGCAGGCTTTCACCAAATAAGGCCACAGGGCTGCATGCAGTCCACAAGACTATCCAGTATTGGCCATGAGGCGTTTTCATAACAATCAGATTTTTGTGCTCATTAGAATTAATTCAGAGACTGATCATACGTGAAAAGTTCAGTTTTTATGGAAGTAAGACTTTATTCAAACAATATTTCACTTTCTTTGTATCTAATTAATCCTTTTAACTCTCTGTTGAAAAAGAAATCATTTTCATGCCATTCCTCTGTTGCTATCTCATTTATACCCAGTAATTTATTCTGAAAATTTGCTCTTGCAGTCCATAGCTAATTTTATGCAATCAATGTGACCCTTTACATATTTTAATTGTGCAGGCCTGTTCTAGAGTGTTCAGCAGTTTTATAAAGAAAATACCTTTGAGAGAAAAATTAATACTTATATTTTTAAGATTTTTCACTTAAATCTCCATTTATTCCTGAACTTTTTATTTTCTTTCTGTTACAAATTTTTTCAGCTTGAGAAAATTGCTTTCATTACAGAAAATGTAAAACAATAGTTTGAAATTATCTGACATTTGGCATTTTTATCAACATTCTGATAAAAAATCAATTAATACACACCTCTGTGAAAGTACAATGCCATGCAATAAGTTAAAAAACATATTGTTTTATGTTAAGAGAAGACTGAGTTGATGGCTAACAAACTATTGTACCTTTCTTTCTAATCCATTTAGGAAATTATTCCAATCAAATATCAATTCACTGAAGGATCTGGAAATAATTTAGATTACTTTGGAGCACCCATCTTTATTCAATCTCAATTTATTGACAAAACATATTTTAATATAAAAATTAACATAAATGTGCTAATTTTGTAATTAAATTAATAACTTGAAAAAGAAGAAAATTAAAGTGTACTTAGTATCATTAATTATATAAAACCTTATTCTACAAGTATTGCATTAATTCTTAACTATTGACAATTTCTTTCTTCTTGATTTTCAATGTATAGTTTTGAGTGCCAAAACTTGCTCAAACTAATTTTAGGTAAAAGTTTACAAAATCTGGTACTCGTAACTTTTTTCACTCTTGCCAGAAAATTTTATCTTTGTCAAAAATAAATTATATATAGTGTGTAAGAACTTATTAAACTGAAATACCAAAAAAGCACAACAGTGACCTAATAAGTTTAGAACCTCTCTTCAACTGAATAATGGCTGCTATTTGATGTGACAAAGTTTACAAGGTGCTGGAGTCATTGTATGGGTATATCCATCAAGGTATGTTGTTAAGTCATGTGTAATTGAATTGCATTTGTAGTCACTGGGAACTTAGTGAGGTCTGCAACATACTCCATATGTGCTGAATAGAGTTTAAAACTGATGAGCACAGAGGCCACTAGTGTACATAACTATCAGCCAAGTGTTCCTAGAATCAGTTTTATGTCAACTGCACATGATGGAATGTTATAATTATCTTGCTGAAACAAATCATCAACACTTGGAAAAATGACAAGCATAAAGAGAAGCATATAGTTTACAATAAGATCTGTGTATATTACATTTGTCAAAATGAACTTCAATTTCACTAGTGGCTTTTACAAACTCCAATAGACCACACTCTACACTATTTTAAAGTGATCACCAGTTTTCACAACATCCTACTGACAGGCTGGATCCATAACCTCATGTTGTCTCAAATAAAAGAGCTGAAAACAAGATTCATCTGATCAAGTGATATATTACTAGTCTTTCACAGTCCAATGATGATGTTCACTGGGCCAAATTAGGTACAATAACCAATTCTACAACAACCCTCTTGTTGATCAATGATTACAAAACTTCATGGAATTCAGTGTTTGTTGTACTGAGTGCAGCATATATATTTAACCATTATTTACTTTATCATAAAATAAAAGGTTTTAGTTAATGAAAGTTTGATTGTTATATTTTTTGACAATTTTTTACATTTGCTTTCACCGCTTTCCTCAACTGAAGTGCATGAATTCTTTACCATATTTTTGCACAAATTCTACTACATTATCATAAGAACTTCTTTCAAGTCTGACACACTTGAGTATGAAATATGTGAAACATTGCTCGCTTATATGAGTCATATTGTAATGTCTGTAGGATTAATGTCAGGGTTCGATGGTGAGAAAAACATTTAAAAACATTCATGGAAATGTTTCTTGCACCATTTCTGTGTCAAATTGACCTTGTCTTTTGTAGCTCTATCTTGAGTGAAAACATAGTAACTTCCAAATGTCATTGACAACCAGGATAACACATCTCTCTCCAACATTTTCTGTCAAATTCTGCTGTTCATTTTTACTCCTTCTTCAATGAATACTAAGAATGATTTGAAACCATCAGAAGCAACAGCCCATGGCACCAGTTGGGTTCTTGTGAAGTAACATAAACCCCTATCATTTTGGTAGTTGACCACATCTGCACAAAAAAAAAACTCATTTAAACAAAGACTTTGTCTGTGGCACACTGCATTTTTCCAACATTTTCTTCCCTCTTCCGAGTTGTTTTTGTTTGAAGGCACTTGAGAGCAGTTGTCGTCATTGAATCCTGTATAATTTTAGACCTAAATCCTCTCTGACAAAGCTTCTTAGTGTCCTATACAAATTATGCAGCTCTTTTGCCATCTTCTTCATGCTTCTTCGTGGATTTTTCTTCTCCCTATTCTTGATGGCTTCAATAACTTTCCTGGTACAAACTAAATGGTTTCTGTCTAGAATTATTGAGTTTGTTTGCTCCTCTTGAAACTTTTTTCTGCAAATATTCAACTATTTTATCACCTCACAAATTCTTCATACCAGCCATTTTCAATGCAACAAATGGATAACATTTTGTTTTAACTGTCATATTTAATTAAGCTGTAAACAATAAAAAAGAATGCAACTTTAATAGTTTATTTTCTTGCACTTCTCACCAGTGAAACTCCTTTCTGATTCCTTGCTTCCCTGCTACCTACAATCTTCAAAAATTTAAATTCAATGCTAATCACTATCTTCTGTCTTCCTGAAACCTTTTTATTTTTTTTATTATCCTTTCTCCTCACTTCTCACTAAAGTTTCCTCATTCTCTTTCAATACCAGTAACCCCTTGCATCCTAGTGAGGTAAAATGATTAAAAAAATAATAATAGGTAAATCTTTGTTTAAATAATGGGTAAATATTTATGCTGCACCTGGTACAAAGTCTTGACTGATTTGATGCAATGTTCTTGTTGGCTGATTATCAACCTTGTCAATCACTGATGATCCTATTTTTGTATAACCTTTAGATGGCCAAAGATTTTATGTACCACCGATAGCTGTCTAGAATTCGCATATTTCTGGTATACCCTTCCTAGTGTTGCCTGACAAAAAATATTACTGTTACCATCATTGGCCATGAAATTCATTGGTAAAAATATGATTTCTGAAGGAACAATTCTGGGCCACTAAAAGCTGTAAATGATCCTAGTAGTTGATTTGTTTTGGCATTTGTCACCTTACAGATAAAGTGTCCCATTTTTCTGACCTTAACAATCATATCACAAACTGTGTTAAATCTTGTCCATGTTCCATCGCTCTTTCATTTACACTGCCAAAGATATGCAGTCTCTATTTATGATATTATAAATACATTATCTAGTTGATTCCACTTCTATGAATGGGGGAAGGTGAAACCATTCAATGTATGAGTCTCTAATTTTTTGCCATTTCAGTTTGAGTTTACAATTTATATGATCATTATCTTCTGTCTAGGATGAGGAGTTACCATTATTTACATTACTTATATTCAGATTATGATCCTCATCTTTGTTGTTATTATTACAGCATCTTGGCCATTGTTCCCTCTGGCTTTCTTCAGGTGATTCTTGATACCTTCAGGGAATTTTGAACTGAAAATGTTCTTGTTCTACTGTCTGTATTTAGAGGATATCTTGTCTTGTTCTTATTTAATACTACTTAGTTATTGCTCTCCCTGTTTCTACTGAGCCTAAGAGTTCAGTTCAAAATTCAAAAGTATAAGTAGGCATATTTTACTAACTAAACTTTAATTGATCTAGCACAATGACACCACACCATTTACAGCATACGGCATTACTAAGCGATCACTTATTTTAATAATGACCAGGTTTTAAACTGTTTAACTTTGATGACCAGATGAGAAGCAAAGCTTTCAGCATGACTTGACTGTAATGTATGTGACTATACATACACACATATGCATGCGCACATGCACACACACAGACACATTGTTTAAAATTTATTCAATATGGGAGAGAGAGCATTTACAAATATAGACTATGTGAACATATTGCATGATTAATCCCTATGTCCACATTGTCTATTTATGCACACACACACATACACATATATATGTATATATATATATATTTTACATTTCACATATTTATCTTGATAAAGTTCAAGGAATGAAACACATTTGCATAAAAAGGTTCCTCCTGTTTTTCCTTTTATATACATATATGAATATATGAATACATGCATATATCTATACACACACACACATACACACATATATATATATACTACTTAAATGTTATTTTTAATGGATATTCATATTTGAGTAGATATTCCATTTATTTATTAAACAGTATATTTATTTATTTTTGTCTCCTGGCCTGAATATTCAAGAAATCTTATTAAAAAATATGTGCTCTCAGGCAGGATTTGAACCTGCATACCCTTAGAGGAAACCTTCATTAGATCTGACATGCTTTGACTTCTCAGCTACGTAGTGTGTACCTAAGCAAAGTCTTAATAGAGATCACAGATATTTCTCTGACTCTCAAAATTTCATGAATATACAGGCCAGTAGACAAATCTCTCTCTCTCTCTCTATATATATATATATACATATGTATATATATATATATGCATATATATATATATATATATATATATATATATATATATATATATATATATATATATATATATATATATATATATATATTATTAGTATCTACTAAGATGTTAGGAAGATTAGTTTGAAAAAATAAAGAAATTCAGTAATAGCATTTGTATTGTTGCTGGTTTCAGATATTGTTATCACATATATGGTAGTTTGAAAAACTATTCATATATATTCAATTATAAACAATTAAGTTATAACATCATTATCATTGTTATCTGTTTACTTGGTTCAATTTTCTATTATTCAATAATAAGAGTCAATATTTTTATTTTTCTACTTTACAACACAAATAGTAGTCTAGCTCCTACACTCTTAATAGCATTATACCATTTCCACATTAAATTTTATAATAGGTTTGCCTTGTTCAGAATAATCATATCAAAGAGTTTTGAATTTCAATTTTGTTACATATATTTGCATCACTTTAAACTTTATTTTTAGTGGATACTCATATTTCAGTAGGTACTTTGTTCATTTATTAAACAGTATATATTTTTTTTTTTCTATCAGTTTGAATATTCAAGAAATCTAATTAAACAAAAATATGCACACTTTAGCAGGAATCAAATCTGCATTTTTCAGGGCAGAAGGAGCCACCATTTAGCCCAGTCTTCCTTACTGCTTGACCATGAAAGAACAGACGGTCAGGCAAAGCCAATTTCATGCTTTCAAGCAAATTTTCTTGTCATAGATCTCTCAAAGTTTTTTTTACATATGCACATAGTTTTGTATCCAGATGTAAATAAAGGGAATTTTTAGAATGGATTTTTATTAATCCAACAGATTTGTATCAAGCAGTTTCAATTCCTGCTGAAGGGTGGAAATTTTTCTTTAATAAGATTTATCAAATATTCAGGCCAGTAAGTGAAAATAAATAAATATACAGTTTAATAAATAAACGGAGTTCTTACACAAATATGAGTAACTTCTAATAATAACGTTTGAAGTGATACAATTCTGCCAGATTAATAAAAGTCTATTCTAAATATATATATATATATATATATATATATATATATATATATATATATATATATATATATATATAATTTCTGAAACTTGGCTGCTTCCAATTCCTGTCAGAACTGAAATTATTACTTTTTATTTTTATCAAAATGATTACTGTTACCATCATTGGCCATGAAATTCATTGGTAAAAATATGATTTCTGAAGGAACAATTCTGGGCCACTAAAAGCTGTAAATGATCCTAGTAGTTGATTTGTTTTGGCATTTCTTGGCTTCTTGCCACATAAAGAACCATTGTGATGCATCAACTCCCAAACACATTTCCCACACTAATTTCCAAAATGGACATGTGCCATAAATTCTTTGTTATTTTATTAAATTTTTATTTATTTATTTTTGTTAATTGATAGAAACCTGATTTAATGGATATTCTTTTCAGAATTAAGTTGAAAATTGCTAGGAGTGGTGAAAGAAAATCAATAATGAAGGAAATAAGAAAAGAGGGATATTAAGATTTCTTTGTTCTTTGTTCAAATATATGGATCAGTTATAACAAATTTAGTAGAGGAGATAAGGAAATTGAACATAGAATAAGCAGTGGTAGTGCTAGTTTCACCTAACACCATAAATTACAACAAAACCGAAACATTAACCTAAGAACGCAAATCATATTCTTAAATAGCTGTGTAGATAGGTGGTAGGATTTTCTTTACTGGAAACTTTGGAATAAAATGAACTGATTCAAGAGTGTTAAATAAATAATATATTTTTATTTATTTTCTTTCTTTGGTATTCAGTGTAGCTAAATATCCATTTATAAGGCAGATATTTAGTATGTTTGGAGAAAGACCAGAGGTTGTAGTTTTGAAGTCAGACTATGATAAGGGTAGTAGTAATATTAGAAATAGGTCCGTGTCAATCCCTATTTTTTTCTCAGCCCTAAGTAAGACAGAAATATCATTAACAGATGACCTCTAGACTACTTCGTCACACATCACACATGGCTGATTACTCCATGGTAGCATCTGTTCATCACTCTCACGATCCCATCTGTTTCTAGCTCAGAGGTATTAACTTATATCCTTTTGACCAGGCTCCGAGATTCTGGTGGGAACTTTGGTTTTGGCTAACATCAAAAGTCTCTTTGTGATAATTTTTTTGATTGCCAAAAATTAATTTATTTTCTGGTATTCCTTTCTTTTCTGTTTTTTATAAAGGAAGTTATGGAGCCTCTCTGATTTTTGGTACTTTTCAGTCACAAATAAGTAGGCTCTGAACCTGCAAAATTCCAGCATTTTTTGGCCAAGTTCTGTCTTTTCTTCATCTTCTTCCTCTTTTTTATATGAGGGTTGCCATCTCGTTAATTGAGAGAGAAGTATATAGAAAAAAGTTCAGAGAGAGAGAGAAAGAAAGAGATAAGGGTTACCTTGCAAATGCCTTATTTTAATTTTAATTATTTTTATTTTTGTTGTTTATATATTTTATTTTTATATTTTATTTGATTTTTTATCAGCACTCACTACAGCTGCATCAGATCAAGACTTTCATATGGATGTCATGAATGGCACCAAACCTGTTCAAAAACATTTAAAATGTTAGCTGCATACAACTGTTTTCTTAGCTCAATGATTAAAAATGTCTTCAAGTGAATGAAACATGTAAGTCTTAGCAAGGACCATCCTTCTTCGAGCCCCATAGAATGTTGCTACAGTATCAAACAAAGAACTGTACCAGATAATAGAAATCACATTGCCTGAGGAATTTTAACAACAACATCTAAAATGGATTGTACATGTAATTCAAAAACAAAATAACGATATAATCAAGATGTTAATGTTTACCACGACCAAAAACGAAAGATTAGGAAGATAGGTAGCAATTATATCCTTGATTTGAAGAAGTTAAGATTGAAGTGTTCAGGGAAGCATCCACACATAAGTTTATTCTACAAAGAAGCTGTTCTTGGTGAAAACCTTTCTGAATGGATCTTCTATCTTACAAATGGAATAAGAGGAAATGTGGGTGTTTCAACTTTATGAAAATAGGATGATGAGTCCTGGTTGTAATGGTCTGAACTGGTGGAACTAAAGAGTGGAGATCATCTGAACATTTGCCATGGAAATAGTTATAAATAGTAATGATCCACTTGTAACATTATGTCTGTGGGAAAGAGGCTGTGGAGTGGAAAATAAATTATCCACTACAAGACCTCTATATGATGTTTGATCTTTTTCAAAGGTGGAAAATGAGGATTGGGTAGCTACAGCCCAGACATGGCAGCAATGCTCCATTTTTGGTTTAATCTGATTCTTGTAAAGATAAAGTATGGCAGGAGATAGGTACTTTAAGGAGTATTACAAGGAGTTAAACATTTTCCAAGAATCTTTAGTGATGGATTGTATTAAATGAATTTCACTTGGGGTCTGGAGTGAACTTGAGTCCACATAGATGTTCAAAACATGGAACCTTGTTGAGAGTGCCACCATTCATTGTGATGAGAGAAAGCTCACAGTCTGATCAGTGATGATGAAATGTTACAAATTTGGTTTTAGAGGTGTTGAAAGTTACAAGCCAGATTTTTCTTCATTGAGCTGTTAGAGTTAGATCCACACAGAGATCAGCTGTAAAGTTCTAAACATGATGTTTGGAGGTGTTTCTGTAAACTGTGATATCATCAGCATAAATGTTTACTGATGATATGAGAATGTTCCTAGACAGATCATTAATAAAAGCAGAAAGTGGGTAGGATCAAGGAGAGAGCCTTTGAGACCCCGACACTGATCTTATATGAAAAAAGGGATTATTAATGGTAAAAATTATAAACCTGAAAAAAAGAGCTATGTCTATATTTGCCTGTGTCATCCAGTAGAGAAAAGAAATCAAGCAATAAATATGTAGGGAAAGGAGAAGGAAAAACAGAAACCTTTTTATCAAACTCATAGTGTTAATTTAGTTCCGTTTTGCATATAATCACCTTTTTCTGTTTATCAATAATGTTTTCTTAATTCCTGAATGCTAACAATAACCCTTATCATGATTTCCAATGCACAGCATACATAGTGTTGAAATTTGCTCAAACAGACTAGGTTAAAACTTGTCAAATTTGGTGCTTAATGAACAATTTTTTTTGTGTCTTTAAAAAAATATTTAGTGTGTTAGGGAAGAAAACATACAAAACAGAGAAGTAAATTATCAGTAAAGTCAATGAACAGTGATAGAAAAGATGAAATCTTGTCTAGGTTTAAATGCAATCAATGATAAAATCCAATTGTGGTTATTTAATTTTTTTTTCTATTTTGAATCCTGCCACCAGAATTTACTATATATAAACATTTGAATAAATAAAGGGTTTGATGTATTTTTTAACAGATCTTGCTCATGATATCACAGTTTATATAACAGCTCAGAAAGAATTTATATATTAACTCTTTGAATTTGCTATCATTTGAATTCTTGTAGATCCTTATTTATCTATCACTTTATCATTTTTAACTTGCTACTATTTTCGTCTATATATTTATCCACTTTTAATTAATCTTTTAATACATTGGAAGATATATCATTTATCAAACATTTTTTTAATTATATCTACTCATTTGTTCATATTTATTAACTTTATTTATGTTTCTGTTCATAAATAACTAAGTTCTTTTATATCTATATATTTATCTCAATCAATTCATCAGTCTTTGTTCACATTCCTGCATCTATTTCAATCTGTTTATTTTAGTTTATTCATATCAACCTATCTGTCTATCTGTTTGATTAAGATTAATAGATTTTCAAATAAATATAAAATATCAGATATAGATTCTATATTGGCAAAGGTAAAACTTATTTTATATTTTTCTTTCAAAGCAAGCAACTCTGGCTCTTGTTCAAAACCCAAAGCTTTGATAAATGTTCTCATTTTACAGGCCATTTCTGGTGAGTTCAAACCTCACTGAGTGTTCCTCAGATGGAACCTTGTGCTAAAGTTGTCTATCTGACAAATTTGTTTTTTTTTAACATGTAATATGTGTTAGCATGTGCGATACCCTGTCTTCATCAGCTGCCGACCAGGGGTGATATCACGGTTTTGGTGGCTATGGCGGGACTGTCACCCCTGGTGCCACCAGCAGCGTTTGCCACCAGACAGGGTATGAAGATAAGCAAATCGATCATTCCTCTTTGTAAATTCTCATAATGAAATTTGGGATAAACAAAATGATTGTTCCTCTTTGGAGCTTCTATCTGTAATGGAAGTTTGATATTTCCTGAACGTGTTTGCCGTTATTGATGCCGTTAAATGACCATGAAAATATTTCACTTGCGCACATTAGGTCATGATGTTGTGCGCATTTTACTTGCTTGTTGTTTTGATCTCAACCAAATCCAACTTGACGCGTGCTGAACTGTTGTTTGAATATGATGCAAAATACTTTTCAAACAACGGCCATTTGGCCGTTTTTCCTCTTTTTTATCTTTCTTTTCCATTACTGGTCCAAACCACTCAAAGCAAACATTGTATATTATTCTACAAAAGGAACTGATCTGTTGCCTATGGGAACCTCATGATTGGTATTAAGGATAAGAGAAAGCTCTTTGTCAAGATTTGTCCAAATAGCCTTCTGGTTACCTTTGGGCCACTGGATTCTTGGTTTACTTAGGATCTCTCCAGGGCGCTGTCACTCAACAATGGAATCCTGAACGCTGTGGGTGTAGTCCAGATTCATAATCCTATCACTCGATTTACATTCTCTGATAGGAGAATTACGTTGTTTACACCAGCTTGCCTTATGGATTCGTAAACCGTATAAACTGCTAAATCTTCTGCTGCAATCACATGTAACTGGGTCCATATCCAGGTCATTTGCATTAAAGTCAGTCTGATGGGTGATATACTCCCTCCCTGCTACAGTCACCCAGAGGGCATTCTGCATCTCTTGTATATAAAAACCAGAAATATAGTAAGTCTCAATAACATTCATCTTTTAATATCACTTCTGAGATGAACTGTAATTGTGGATTATATTTTGAGCAAACAGGTGAGGCATTGCTGTCTATTTACTTTGCTATTATTGGTATTCAGGCTTGGTTTCTATTTGGCCAGCAACTAATTCAATTTAGTGTCATGGTTGGAGTCAATAATTTTCTTTATGTTACAGTCTTTCAGCTATAATAAAAACAATTGCCTTTACTTTATTCTTTGCTCTCATTTGAGGTAATTCCAAACAGATTTAAATGTCAGTAACAGTAGGACATTTTAGCCTGCCCATCCTTAACTACATAAAGAAAAATATTCTAATAAAGAAAAATCAAACATTGTTTTCATGCCAGAATTGTATCCATTCAATTCTTGGCTTACAACCATTACAAAAGTTAACTTTGATTTTCACAGGATTTTTCTTTTCTCTCTCTCAATATAAATTGGAGGTAAAAAGTAATATAACAGTTATTAGCACAGAAAAAAAATAGGAAACCTAGTTCAAATTCCTGCAGTCATTGCTTATTTCTACATAGAAAAAGCATCAATCCACTTTTCCCTGCATTGTCTTATTATCAAATATCTTCAAATATTTTGTCACTTGCATGTCATGACAGTTGATGAAGAAGAGAGTGGGTGAGTGAGTACTGGGGAAACCACTCCCTCATAACTACCTTATTTGTCCAATATCATCAAAATGATATTACTTTTATAGTCAACCTTGACAAGAGCCATTAAGATAAAATATATATATGATCTTTTTATTACATATCAAAACCACCTCAAATACAAAAAAAATAAAATTAAGAGCAAAGGTTGAATTTGATTAAATCAAAATTATGAAGTTAGAAAAACAAGCCTTAAGAAAAAATGTAAAGTGAGATTTATGTCATTTTGTAGGGCACAACAGATTCTGGGGGTGTTCAGTGTGTAAATCAATAAATCAAATGCTTAAAATGAAAGAAACTAGAAAAATACTTTTTATAAGTTGAGAGAGTTGTTGAAATTTTTGTGGATGACCTTCTTTTAGATAAACTTTTGGAGATAAATTTTCACTTCTCTAGGTCTACAACGAATGTGTTAACTGTTGTTAGTGAATTTATCTATCAGGCTTTATAATGATGGCAAGGCTCAAGTTTTAGCTATTTCAAAGGTATTTAACAGGGTTTGACATGCTGGTCCTCTCCACAAGCTCAAAGGTTATGTTGTCTCTGGTCAAATATTTAGCCTAATCCAGTCATTCTTAACTAATTGTGTAATGAATGTTGTGTAGAACAACCACACCTTTAGGTCATTTCACAATAATGCAAGGGCCCCAGGGCTCTATCATTGGACCTACATTTTTTCTAATCTTTATCAACAACCTTCCTGATGTCACGCCTTCCCAACTAGGTATTTATGTTGATGACACAACTATTTACTCTTGTCTTAATAGTGAGTCCAATAGGTTCAACAAAGTAAAACTGGCAGCTGCTCTCAAAAATTACCTCCAATCAGTTGTTAACTGGAGCAAGGAATGGCTTGTAAATTTTAATGCCTCTGAAACAAAATTGCTATCTTTTAATCACCATAGAGAACCTTTTTTACCTTGCATCAGCATGGCTGATGCTAAATTCCAGGAGAGCAACTCATTGCACCTTCTTGGTCTCACATTTTCCACTCACATGAAATAGAGTGATTATATTAAATCAATTGTTAAGTCTGCTGCTAGGAGAGTTGATTCACTGTGTTGTGCCAGACAATATTTTTCATCAGAATCCATCTTGAACATTTATAAATCTAACATTGATTATTGTTGCCATATCTGGTCTGGTGTTCCTGCTATATATCTTGAGATAAAATGACAAAATCCAAAAGAAGAGTCTGTAATATATTTGATCCTGACTTGGTATCTTGACTTCAGTCACTTTCCCACCACTGTAACATGGTTTCTCTCTGTCTTTTCTATAAATATTTTCATGGTAATTGTTCTAATAAGATTTCCTTCATGGTACCTTGATCATATGAATTTAAATGTACTACTAAATTGGCTAACAGGTCTCATCATTTTATTGTTGAACTAGCTAGCAGTCATCATAAGTTCTATTTTAATAGTTCTTTTCTCATACTTCTTGCTTATGAAACTCTCTTCTAGTTACTTGCTTCCTTTCTACTAACAATCTTTAAAAATTTAAATGCAGTGTCATCACCATCATCTTTCTGAAACCTGTTCTTTTATTGTTCTTTCTCCTCACTAGTCTTCTAATTCTCTTTCACTTCCAGTAACTCCTTGTGTCCTAGTGGCATTATTGCATTGCTTGGGGTGAAATGAATTAAAAAAAAAAGAAAGACGTGTCATATTTTCCCCATTTTTTCATAAACATATTTCAAAATTAAAGAGAACTGCAAAAAAGATAAATGTTAACATTTTTATTAGGCCTCACAAATTTATACCTGTATAAGGCACTAAAAACAACTTTTTTTTACAAAAAGTACTTGAATTGATTGAAGAATACAGAAATTATCAATTCTTAGAATTTAGTCCAGAGTAAGTTATCCTGTTGGAAACTGAAAGGTAATGATGGTAATGGTAATATTTACTATTTCCTTATGAGGAAACATTTAGCATTCATTGATCGAGCAGCCAGTTTTACTTTCAGTTGAAATTTCTAAAATCTTTCTATTAAAACAATTTTTTAGGGAAATAGGTTTCTCAATTCCATTGTTATTGTACTATTGCTTCCTTTCTAATCATTTGTTTTTGGTAGTGAGGAACATCAACATCTTGCTTATGTCATTATTTTGTCTTCAAGTTATATGTGCAATCCATTTTAGATGTTGTTGAAAATCCTCAGGTGATGTGGTTTCTATTATCTGGTAGAGATTTTGTTTGTGATACTATAGTACCATTCCATGAGGTTTGAAGAAGGACGGTCCTTGTTAAGACCTACATGTTTCATTCACTCAAAGCCATTTTTAATCATTGATCTGAGAAAACACTTGTAAGAAGCTGACAGTTTAGATACAGGTTTTTTGAACAGGTTTGGTGCCATGCATGGCATCCATCAGTTGTTTAGGGTATTAACTTTTCAAAGTGTATACGTTTTTCATGAAGCCAAAATCTCAAAACCACAAAAATGGATAATCCAGTTGTATCAAATTCCAAAAATTTTACAGAAAACATTTCTTTACACAGTTTGCAGTCTTCATCTATAAAATGGATATCTGCCAGTAGAATAGCTCTACTATCACTAACTGTTCATTTGTCATTTTGAACTGATGATTTTTCCTTTTTTTTCAACTAGCTAGGTTTTTGCATCAGATGATATTTCATCAATTTTTCTCTGAATGGAGTCATTGCATAATGGTAATTCTTCTAAAACAGTTGATGAATATTAATGCATCATAGTTTTCATGAGAATTTTAAAAGCAGGCCATAATATTTTTAGCAACTCTATACACACTTCCAGTTTTAGCAATGATTTATACAATTTAATAAGATGTAGTCATTATATTTGCATTTGTTTATGTACTTTTTAAAATAAAGATAAAAACATTTTTTGTGGTTTAAAATTCTTTTTCAAATTTTTAAAATACTGTATATGCTGGCATACAAGGTGACTGGGCATATAAGACAACTCCCAAATTTTCAAGTTAAAATGTAGGTTTCAGGCTATATTCACCATACAAGATGACACCCGATTTAAAATATATTGTATTGAGTGTATTAAATAAATTCAGTAAGCATATATATCCTTTCATTCAAATTCTAATGAAAAAACAGTGGGGAGTTATTATGTGGAGTTATGATCCTTGGCAAAGTTTACTGCTTTCAACTTGAAACATGTTTTATTTTTCTTTCTTTTACTGGTAGTTGGTGGAACCATGATGGAGTCCTATGATAGCTGGATTCTAATAATGTTACCCTAGATAATGCTAGTAACAAAGTGAGAACTCACACCTCCCCAAGTACTGACATGAACTGGCTACTATGATTACCAGTTTATTCCTTGAATTATTACTATAAACATCTTTTTTCCTGAATGTTCTTTCTGGCAAAGTGCTTTGAACACACTCAAGCCTTGAAGTTGCTTTGTTTACAGTGTGTGATGATGCTTTTAGATTTCTCTCTTGAAAAATATGTGTTTTATTCTTGTCAGGCAATCATACCATATATTATATAAGGTAAGATTACTTTTATTACACTACATTTTTATTATTTTATTATAATAATGTAAATTAAGTTGTTTCAGTAGAAAATATTTGTGTCAATACTTACCAAGGCAGGGGTTAGTCTACTATCAAAAATTATTTAAGGTTCAGATTTTATATCTGGAATATAAGATGGACCCCTATTTTTGTGGGGGGGATTTTTTAAGGTTAAAAGGTCATATTGTATTCTGACATCTATGGTAATCAATAAGTTTGGCCATTTTAACAGAATGTTTTCCTTTTACAAGTTCTAAATGTTCTGATGCCTTCATAATTTCATTTGAAAATGAACTGTTGCATATAAGATACAAGCTGTCTTTGTCAAATGTACTTTTAACAAAACTTTATAACAAACAATCTTCCAGATGTGCTGTCTACATTTCAGTTATGATTAATAGTGGGAGGAAGGTGAAAATATAATAAACAGATAATGCTTTGCCCATGTTTAACATAGGTTGTTCAATTTTTATAAATGAATACATTAATAATAATTAATAACATAAATGAATAATAAGTAATAATAAATTTTAAATAAATAAATAAATTTGAAAAAATTATTTAATTTCCATTTCTAGTATCATTTTATCTTTGCATTCTTTCTCCAGTTCAGTTTTTACTCACTTGATATTGCGCACATTGAGAATGACTGATTAGTTCTGGATACTTTTTATGCTGAAAAAGAAATTACCTCATATGATTTAGGGTATATGATAGCATAAACCTATCCAAGATTTCTAGATAAGATTTATAATTATTTATGAACATTATAATTACTTGTTGCTTATGTATATAAGAGTGCTCAATTTTAAATATTTAAAAAAAAGCTTTTAGATACAGATAAAAGTAAATTTTCTGATTATTTTTCAGTTAAAAGACTGTTTCACACATTCCAGTATAATTTTCAAGTGATATGTTTGGATGTTTCCAAACTCTACAGTTCATTTTCATGTTTTTCAAAAAAATATGACATCAGATTGAAATAATTTCCTTCCTTTTGTTTATTAATCCATTCACATTCTTAAATTCTATGATTTTCAGCTTCCCCTTCATACATACATAGCAATTTCTTCCTCTGGTTTTCTCCATCTTTTTTTTTTTTTTTTTTATTATATCCTATTCTTCTACTGGCATTTTCCCTTTCATTTTTGGTTTCCATATGTTTTGACAACATTGGTGTTATTTTTATATCTTTCATATATATAATAACATTGTTTCATATAACAAATAACTATTGACCAAAGTATTTTTTGAAGATAACATTTTTAATTTGTAATTATAGTACTCAATATCAAGAAAAGGAGCATTATTATTAATAAATAAAATGAAGTCTTCACTTACATTTTCTCTACTCTGAGTTTCATGAGAATTACATCTATTCATCAGGAGACTTGACTGTAAAAGTTTTTAAAATCAATTCTCCTGATATAATTTCTTTGTAACTTAGAGTAGAGATATGATGAGTGAACATTATAATTACTTTTAGTTATTACTCTATGTGTGTATGTTTTTATATATATATATATATATATATATATATATATATATATATATATATATATATATATATATATATATACACACACACACACACACACAAAGTCTGATAAAAAAGTATTGGAACTGTTACTATGGTAACAGAGCTAAAGTACACAGAGTGAGGTCACTTGACACAGAATGAACTTGAACTCTGTCAGGCATACATGATAAGTTATAACATTCTCACTATTTCTGTTATTTATAGCAGTTCTTTGGAGAAAAGTGTGTAGAGTTTGGTTGCCTCACCACACCAGAGGTTCCATCAGTGACCATAGTTTGTGCAGCAGTTTTTGGCCAAATGCAACATACCCCAATTCCAATGGCCACCATATTCCTCAGATCTCAGACCTTGCAATTTTTCCTCTTCAAAAATTAAATTCCACTTGAACAGAAAAAGATTTGAAGACATTAAGGTAATCCAAGAGAATTTGACAAGGCAGCTGCATGCTATTCCAAGAATGGTTCCATCAATGAAAATGATTCTAGATAAAGTATATGGCTTCAGAAGGAGATTTCTTTGAAGGAGATTAAATGCCAAATTGATATGTGTTGTAGTTTCTATTTATAGCATCAGTGCAAAAACCTTTTGATCAAATCTCATATACATATATGAGGGGTGCTTAAAACTTCTTGGTTTGATCAAGGTGCGTCAGGCTAAGAAATTCAGTATTTAAATTGCCAAACATTAGAATATTTTTGGTGTTAAAGAAGCATGAAAAACAATGTGTAAAATGTGGTGAACTATGTGGTGAATATGTGAACTAGCAATTATGTTTCATGACTTGAGGTCATTTGTCTTGGTCATGCTAAAAAAATTTCACTACCCCTTCATAAATATATATACTTATACTCCTAAGATGATGATCCCCAGTCACTACAATCTCAACCCATTCACCATATATCTGCATGAACTGTGTCTCTTACTCTGTAACCTTCTACCTTAAGTGGCTCTTGAACATTGTACAGGGTGAACATTATTGTAAAAAAAATATCTATCTATGTATATTCTATGTTTACCAATTTATAAAATGATATATGTGTACATAAGTTATAAAAAAATTAAAAATTTATACATCACATCAAGGAACTTAAAATCATTTCTGTATGAACATGACATGTCAAAGAATAACAATGATACCTACCATTTTATTTCGTCATTTTTAAGTAGATATCAAGATTTCATTTAACTTAGTTCTTTGTTGTTTAAACACTTGGTAATTAGACTTGAGATTTATAATTGAAATAATTATTTTATATACATAGGGTATTTTCATGTATAAAAGAAAAACAATAAAATTTTCTATTTTGCTTTCAGTCAAATGACACAATCTTGTGTGATTAAGAATTCAATTTGCTTTTAATTTTAAAAAAAATCAGGTGTGCTAGTTTTTGGTTTTGTGCACTCTCATAAATTGGTCTTTCAGAAGAATTTAAAAAGGAAGAAATATCTTGAAAAAGTAGTGATTCTTCACAAAATTTAATTACAGATTTCTGATCAGTTTTTCACAAATTAAAATTAATCCCTTGAGTAAGCCATACTTCAATTGGTAAAGATATTTGCTCAGTAGTTATAAGCATAACTGATTTGATTCTGTTCTCACTGACTCTTTTGAGATACTTATTTTTTAATTACACAGTCACTGCACTCATTATGCTTATTAATACTTATAGACAAACAGAAAAAATAAACATTCATGGATTTTAGAAGATCATCCTTTCTTATTCTGGTTAGTTGATGACCTAGATAACAAATACTACATTCTGAAATTACAGCAATCATTTTTATAGAGACTCAACTATTGGATTGATTGATTGATTTATTTTTTATGGCTTATCATCCTTTTGTAGGTTATTTAAAACCAAAACATTTTGGATTGCAAAAATAATTCTTTTTTTTTGTGAGTGAATATTGTATTAACAATTTTTTAGAGTTAATAATAATTTTAAGATACAAGTCCTACTATTTAATCCATAGCTGTGGAGATAAAAAGTAGATTCCTACCTTTCCCAAAGGCATTTGCATGTAAGTGAATGAAACAAACCTGACCAAAATTAAAACTTGGCTCTCTAATTTCTCATTTTGAACTGTTATCAATTATGCCACCAGCACCTGCTATTCCCAAGCAGTCACCCATCTAGGTATTGAAACAAGGTCATTGTTGCTTAACTTTGGTGATCCAATGAAAACCAATGTTTCAATGTGATATGGTTGTAAGCCACTCAATTGTTGGAAAAACAAGCATATATCAGAAGAGCAATTACAAGTTTATTTGGATCATTTTTGTTATTATCTATACCAAAAACTTGTTAAAGATTGAGAAATATTTTTGTCAGAGATTTTCAAATGAATTGTTGCTAATATTCATTATTTTTTAATATCCTCATTACTTCTGTTTTAATTTGCAATAATTCAGTCATTCTTTCTTCTGACCATATTCAGATGACATTTAGCTGGTTTGGTTCTGTCAGCTATACCATATTGTGCTGGTCAGCTAAACAGTATATGGATGATATGACATAGTCTGAACATGCAAACACAAAGCAGACATTCTCAAACATTCTCAAATGACCCAACAACAAAGAAATGTATACAATATGTACAGAGAAATTGTAATACACATATACAAATATTCACTCACATGTAAAAAAAATTATCAAATGTGTATTTATACATATATATTTGCATTAATAAATTGAAATATAAACCCTAGTATAAACTAAATAAATTCTACCAGAATTTTTGCTATTCCTCATGAATACATTGCATTCAAGCTGATCCATGACAATCTGGCATTATCTATGAGATATTTCTATGATGAAAGTTTATTTAATCTCAGAAAACTGCAATCATGAACAAAGACTCAAAGACTGTTGAATTACAGTATGCAGATGACAATATTGTTCCCTCAGTGTCAGACACCTTTGTAATTATCTGTGAAACCTTCAATATGAAAGTGAATGTTGCCAAATCAAACAAGCACCAATATGAAAACCTTTTGAAATTAAAAATCATGGACAATCAGTGGGATAAATTGCAAGCTACTCTCACTTAGAAAGTATCATGAACACTTACACTAATGTCAAGGATGAAATCTTTAATCAACTGAATGCTGTTCACAATATGGAAAACTTGCCAGAAGGGTTCATCTTCAATATGACTTGTCAAAGGAAAGAAAAGTCAGAGTATATCAAGCAAAAGTTGTCAGCATATTGTTCTATGGATGTAAAATATGAACTATGTATTATTTTAATACTCAGAACATTTAGAGATTCCATCAGTCAAAGCTGCGGTCAGTCATAGGCTGAGAGATGAGAGAACTGAATCACTAACGATTGTCCTTGAATATGTTACTCAAATGTATGGGGATTTTTTAATATACAAAAATATATCAATTTGTTATTTCTTTAGCTGTACAATAAAAAAGAACTCAATCATTGTTAAATTGAAACAAAAAAATTGTTTATTTACAATAATTAATGTGAAAAGATACAGAGTGTTGAGGCTTGCTCAAAATATTCTTTTGAGTGCCTTAAAAGTAAGCTAGGTAGAAAAATGTTCATAAGAAAGTGGGGACTTACATTAGTTGCTAAAATTTAAAAATGTCTTTGGTAGAGTGTTTAAAGTATCAGCAAAATTGTTGCAGATTCAAAGGTTGAAAGGTTAACACAGCAGAAGTATCTGAGTGGAATGTGTTACCAAGTGAATGTTATTTGTGGTAAACTTGTAAACATTGTCACTTTTTTTAATCAATTCACTCCAAGCAAGGCAATAATGCCACTAAGATGCAAGAGCTTACTGAAAATAAAAGAGAATGAGAAGACTTTAGAAGGAACTGAAAACCCAATTCTAAACAGGAAACAAGGGATAAACCTCTACTCCTGTTCAAAAGAACAGGGAGGAGTGTGAACCAGGCAGTAGACAAACCTATCTGCATCTATTAAATTTATTATCACTTTTCTACAAATAAGCAACTTCCCCCACAACAATTAGTTAAAATGTAATATACTTGCTAAAGATTACCTCTCTTCACTATAAATACAGAATGTATCATTCCAATTGAAATGCAGATTATTTGATAATGTAGCAATAAACATCCATGTCCAATGGCCCATTTTAGGTATGTGTAATCACTAATTTTTAAGTCTGAACACTGAACCATGTTGAAAAATCTAATTTGAAGAATTATAGTTAGCACTACCTCCACAAGACACTTGATGTAGACATCTATGTTGAGTCTGAGGTCCTCACCAACAAATTCAGTAGTTCTTTACTTGTCAGTACAATCAGAGTGAATTTTACGAGCTGCCATACCTTTGTAATCACCATTAGATTCATCCAACTCTTTTCAAATGTTCATATTGAATCTTCCGGTTTGAATGTCAAGCAGTGCAGCATGCTGTTTCCAAATTTCTGGCAAAGTGAATTGTGTCATGGGGCTTGTTTTCTCACAGATGGTGCCCAACGGACCCTACTATACTGTGCAGTCAACAAAATCAAAAACAAACAACACGCATGCACAAAATTAAAAACCTAAAATGGTGACAATATACCCATCAAATCCTCTCTCTCTCTCTCTCTCTCTATATATATATATATATATATATATATATATATATATATATATACGAAAAAAATGTATACACGTTTCAGGAATGGGAAAAGTTGTCTTTCAGAGTTTTATCAAATTGTGATAACACTGTTTACTGTAGTACAATATTTTATCAACAGATGGCTTTACATTGGCATCCTTTAGACAAGAAATTGAAAATACATGTGTAGCAATTCCACTGGATATTTTGGTCAACATTGCCCAAGCAGTAGTTTGCCATATTAATAAATGTCTGGAAGCTAAAAGCCACCATTTTGAGCATCTATTGTGATTGTAGAATACAAAATAAACTTGTATCAATCCTGTGATGTCTGAGTAAATTTAGTATTACAATATCTATACAAGTTTTTCCTTTTCTAAAGCATGTATATATTTTTTGGGCAGATTCTGTGTGTGTATGTGTGTGTGTGTATACATATATATATATATATATATATATATATATATATATATATATAATAAATAAACAGAGCATCTACTCAGATATGGGTATCCACTAATAATAGCTTTTAATTAATAAAATCTGTCATAATAATAAATAAAAATAATCCATTACTTCTTTAGAAATTGCTTTGTTTGTTTTATAATAAGAAACTGAGCAGATGTGAATGTTTTGAGAGTTGGAGAAAGATTTGCATTTATAAGGCACTATTCAACTTTGCATTTATCAGTGACACATTGTGTGGTTGAGTTGGTATAAGCACATCAGATCTAATGACAGTTTCTCCTGATAAGGGGGATGCAGGTTTAAATTTTACTGGAGAGTGCATATTTTTCTTTAATAAGATTTCTCAAAATATTCATGATGGTAGATGAAAATAAACAAATATACTATTTAATAAATTTACTAAATAAACAGAGTGTCAACTCAAATATAGGTATCCATTAATAATAAATTTTAAGTAATAAAATCTATCAGATTAATAAATTAAAAAAAATAATATGAATTTATGTATGCATATATATATATATATATATATATATATATATATATATATATATATATATATATATATATGTATATATACTGACATAGCAAATTCTGATTTTATCACACTCCACCACTCTTCGAATTAGCTTGTATTATTTTCTATAAATTAAATAGATTGAAAAATATATCAGCTGAGAGTGTTCAAATTAAAAGGAACAACATAAAGATGGAGTATTATCAGTGTAGAATATTGAAAATACTTGATTTCAAAACTTAGGACCACTCATTCTTCACTTTAGAATATGTATCAGTTGGATAACAAAAGATCAGAGAAACTCAAATCAAATGCACCTCTAAATGATCTCTTCTTCTGCGAGGAACTTTCATGTGTGTGCTGGAATGAAAATTATTTCGCAATAACAAGTTTTTTGTTAAAAAAAATACAACAATATTCTTTAAAATTCTTTAAGACAACTGGGTTATTTAAAAAGTAAATATAAAAAGCCACATAAACTATTATATAGTGATTTACTCAGATTAGCTTTGGTACATGACCACAAATATAAAGGTCAAACACTTTTCATAGTAATTATTTGCTTTACTAGCTTGTTAGGCATTACTCCTACAGCAAGCTGTTCAATTATTATATAATTGAAAATCTGAGAAAATATTTTTGAATACTATGATTTATAAAATTATCTTTGATTTTTCCTATGAAAACAAACTGGGGATATTTTTTATGTTGCACTGAAAATAAAATAATATTGTCAAGTTATTTTTAAATAATAAGTTAAAAACACTCAAGGATGTTTATTTAATCTTTTTTCTAATATGAAAAATATTTCGTGTAAACATCAATTTTTTAACAAAAATTCAAACATGATTGACAATGATGAGATTCGTTATACTGCAAAGGAAAGAAAGAAAAATCTTCCTTTCCTTCTTTTCTTCTGCAATGAGTGATCAAATTGAAACGCGTTATTGGATATTGCCAATAATCTGTACCTGGCATGTCACTATTGAACTGGTGTCAACACGTGATTAAATACATTCTGCACGTGTTCATCATCAAAACTGGGTTATTTCTTGAAACTTAGACAATAGCGATCTTAAACTAGTGAAATCTCTAGACACAGATCAGTTTATGAAACTTGTGTATTAAAAAATGAGTTTTTGTATTGTTTTTTCTTTTTAATGTTTTTTTTTGCTTCCAAAGAAGCTCAGTCAGTGTTCATTTTACTTAAATCTTTGATCGATATTTAAAATATTATTTATTGTATTTCAGAAGGGAAAATGAAAATAAAAAACGTATACATTGCAATTAAATGTACAGCCACATTGCTCCCTTTGTTATTTGTTCAAGTCTGTTTCAATGGTTCATTTTACAAATTTTGATTTTATTTCTTTATGCTGTTACACTGTCACAGAAAAAGCTTCTTCCTCTCTCTGCTTAACTCTTTAATCTTTAATCAATATCCAATATTTCTCCAATTTCACTTTGGGAACAAACCAATAATGTGTCTCAAATACACACAATCCCTGCCAAATGCAAATACATGTACATTCCACCATTTTTTTTCCTTACTTTTGTGCTTCCACCTTAAAAATTTGTTGAGATTTTAAAATCATTTTTACATTTGATTTCATATCATCAAATTTCTTTTGAAGTCCATTTATAGCATTGGAGCTTGTTTACAATTAATTTGTTTTAATGGTATTTTAATAGAACTATGTGAGTTTAAATTTTTTATATCATCAGCATATCTTTTAAAAAAACTTATAATTTTTTTAAACAGATCCATTTTCTTAAATTATTTCATCTTCATACTTTACTTACTTTTCATAGATTTCTTTTTAAATTAATGGTTAATGTTAAGTGCTATTTTGACTGGTATATCTTTAAAGAACCTTTTTGACATTTTAAACTTAAGTATGATATTAATGGTAAGTTTTTATAATGAACTTGTATCTTTTGAAAAGATAAATCAGAATCTAGAGTTTCTTTTTTATTTAACAAACAATATTAAATTTTTCTAAACTGTTTTATCATCCTCCAAATCTTAGAAAGTACCCATTTCCTATTCCAATCTCTTTGATATTTACTAAACTAATTTTAGGATAACACAGATTCAAATGAGTAGAAATGAGGAATGGAGCAGAAATATTATGTCTTGCCAATTTTCTCAATAGGAAAAGCCTGCTTGCCTAGAAAATCAGCATTCAAATTCTTTTTTTTTTTCCAGATTCAAACACTGACTTTTAGCAGTATTGAGGAACTGCATCATAAAAATACAAATATGAAAATGTAAATTTTTAAGAATCTAATTATATCAACATTTTTTTTCATGATGATTTTATTTTATGTATATATATATTTTGCTTAGTCTGGTGTGGGAAGCACAGGAGTGATTGTACTGCATCAATCTTCGAAATGTACACTTTTTTTACTACTCTCTTAGACATCCTTGACTGAAAATCATTGGTCAAAATAAAAATAATGCTCCGGTGGTATGGCTTGAGTACTTTGGACATGTTAATATTTTTTTCTTGTTGAATAAATTGTTATGAATTTAAAAGCAATTCAAAATAGCTGGAAGACAAGATGGTAATAACCTTAAGAAAGGCTATTCAACAAAAAAACTCAAAGCAAAACAACACTATTGGTGTCTCTCCACATAATGTCCTTCTCCCCGAAATACAGCACAATTTATAAAAATGTATGTTCATTTACATACAAGAAATTTACATACAAAACAAAAAAGAATTGTTCATTTCATAACGCATAGTTTCAATTAAGTTATAGTAGAAGTTAAGTTGCAATCATACAATTAATATACAATGTCTGAAAAGAAAACATTTGTGAAGATAAATAAAAATAAATAAATAAAAATAAATTAAATAAAATTAAAAATAATAAAATTTACTCCCAGCATGTTACAAAATGGAAATACAGAGATCCTGCCAAAAGATATGATATTCAACCTTGTTGAGCAGGAACCATTAGGATGACAACACGTGTGTAACTTCCCTCTGTGATATGACTTGTAATATTACAGAGTGAATTGCTCTCTTTTATAACATGTACAACTCAAACATATGAAAATCTTAGGGTTGCAGGATATCAAACTGAATAAGGTAAGGTTTTCCAGCCATAAACTGTGATTGCTTGTCTGATAATTTAAACTGCTGTGACACAAAAGCATATAATGCATTTTCAAATATGGCCTAGCTCAAATAAACCTTATTCTGAGTTTTGATAGTATGCTCTTATAAGAATTGATGGTGGTGCTATTGGGCTTAAACTCTAACAGTCCAAAAACACAATTTATCTCTGAAATCACCATTAACTATACTGACCAATCACTTTAATGTGTTTATATCAAATGCAGCGCTTTTCCACAAATATTCACTAACCTTCTGTGAATGTTTCAAGTATTTCGTCCTTACAAAAACAGAAATTCTATCACAGCTTTTTACTGTCCAGAGAAGCAGCCACTTTGATTAAGGATTATGTGTAGGAAAAGGCAAGGCAACTCCGCACACAAATATTTCCTCTAGGCTTATGGTCACTTTGTGAATCATAACTAAAAATATTCTTAGAAATTCTAACAACTCCTTTTAAAACTAAATTAGAACTGGTATTATTTTTGTTACCAACCCTTGTATTTAAGAAAATACCACAATTAACAATTCATTTATAACTATATAATAGTTATTATTATTATTTATAGTCCTTGATATCAAGAGTAGGATTTATTAAACAAATACATCAAAATTTCATTGAATGTAATGATTATATATAGAGAGACAACAAATTCTGAGAGCAGATGAAAAAAACAAAAGTGAAACAATAAATCATTGTTGTATTTTAACTGCATTTGAACTTGGTAAATATAGGCAAGATTTTAGCCTTTTCTTATTACTGCCCATTGGCTCTACTGCTATTCCAGCACTCCTCTGCTTAGCTTGAGTCATTTAAAACTAACAAACTAAATATCTTTTGAAAATAACTGAATTTTGCAATATTTCATTTATAATTTATTTTAGTAAGTTATGCATGCTGTGCATTAAAAAACAGAAAATAAAGTTACCTGAATTTTCTTGCCAGTCTAATATCAATCATTTTATTCTTTTTTTATTGTCCCCTGAATTAAATATTAAATACTTCAGTATTTTTTCAAAGAAATGATAACATTGTTGTTAGCATCACATTTTGATCAATGATTTCTCAGCCATCTTCAAATGCACCCTTAAATTTAAAATCTTTTAAAAATAATCTTATTCCTAAAAAGGCAGAACAGAAGGAAATTTACCTAAAGAAGGTAAGAGATCAAACCAGCCAAAAAAAAGTGAGGTTAAGTGTTGCTATCACTTCTAATAGTATTCATACATAGTGTGATTTGTTAAGGTAGTTCTTTCACTTAACTTGCTTGTAGCACAGTTAGCTGTTTGAAAATAGTTGAACCAACTTTTATACTTATATATAACACAAAAACACACACACATGTAAGGAACTATTAAGCTCCAAAATATTTCAAATTATAACTCTCTTTCATTTCAAAATTTTAGACAATTTAATTGAACTTAGTATTCCAATGTTTATTTACATCATTGTCAGAACATCTTCTGTTGATGATTTGAATAAACATTGAAATATTAACTAAATTGACAATCCAATATTGATTACCTATAAGCTTTTCCAGAGTTACATTTAACTATTAATATTGCTTGATGGACAATGTTTTTAAGTGTCTTCTGTAATCTGAAATTAACAGTTTTTCCTAATTTTTCTTCTGAGGAAAATAAATTTCAAGAAGTTTCTGAAACATAAATTAAATTTTGTAGATTGTATCTCTGCTTTGTAATTTTGTTTTCCTTTTCTTCTCAGTATATATAATTGTTTGTATAACCCTAATATCACAAATAGGACTTACTACACCAAAATGTCAAAAGTTTATTCATTTTGGTAATATATACATATATGTATGTGTGTATATCTGTAAGTTGGATATAGAATCCTAACAAATCCCATTTTAACCTGAAAACATCTACCTAACAAAGGTGAAATGTATTGTTAATAAAATGTTTTTCTACTTTGTCTGATATATATATATATATATATATATATATATATATATATATATACAGTGTGTCAAATAAATATATGTCACAAAATATTTATTATTTCATCAAATAATTTTAATGAATGCTGGAAACTTTTGCATCTACCAAATAAGTTGTGATAGATAAACTATTTATTCATTATATGACACCCACCAAAAATAGTAGCATTTCATATGGACTGACTTTCCTGAAGTCATTGATATAAATGATACAAAAAGAAAGTTATACTGTAGCTTTCAGTGATTCAAATATGAAATTAAAAAGATTGTAGACTTTTAAAAAATATTTGACCAAGAATGGAAAAATCCTAGACCAAACAACTGTCAATGTAATTTTGACACAGATAATTGATAGTTTTCCAGAGAAAATAAATCTAAATACTGACAGCAGGAATTGAGTGGACAGAGATAAAGTAAAAACAGTTGAATTCTATTTGTATTGTTTTTTTTCTTGGTTTTGTTTTTGTTTTTATTAGCATTAAGTAGCTTTTATATTTGCCTTTGAAAATCAATTCTTCTCTAAGAAATGAATAACAATCTGGCAGCTGTGTTGGTGCTCAGCATGCAGTTAGCTTTTCTGGTTGAAAGTTTGCAGAAATAAATATATCCTGCTGTTATCATGAATCGCGCAATGTACATGTACTGTCTCGACACTTATAACACAACTAATAATCAATGATGTAGGAAAATTGAGCTCCACTTTTTGTGTATAGAATTTGGCTCACTTCAAAGACATTAAGAGGCAAACAGCTGATGAAAACAAAAATACATCTTTACTAGTGGAGTAGTAAAAGTTACTTTTGAAAATGCTTTTATTTTCATTCTCATTTTGTTTTTGATCATATTTTTTATTTTCATTCTATTTGTATTTTTTTTATTTCATGGTTATTTTGATTCATTATATATATATATATATATATATATATATATATATATATATATATATATATATATATATGCATATATATATATATATATATATATGCATATATATATATATATATATATATGCATATATATATATATATATATATATATATATATATGCATATATATATATATATATATATATATGCATATATATATATATATATATATATATATATATGCATATATATATATATATATGCATATATATATATATATATATATATGCATATATATATATATATATATATATATATATATGCATATATATATATATATATGCATATATATATATATATATATATATATGCATATATATATATATATATATATATATGCATATATATATATATATATATATATATATATATATATATGCATATATATATATATATATATATATATATATGCATATATATATATATATATATGCATATATATATATATATATATATGCATATATATATATATATATGCATATATATATGCATATATATATATATATGCATATATATATATATGCATATATATATATATGCATATATATATATATATGCATATATATATATATATATGCATATATATATGCATATATATATATGCATATATATATATATGCATATATATATATATATGCATATATATATATATATATGCATATATATGCATATATATATATATGCATATATATATATGTATGCATATATATATATATATATATGCATATATATATATATATGCATATATATATATATATATATGCATATATATATATATATGCATATATATATATATATATGCATATATATATATATATATATATATATGCATACATATATATATTTATATTTTATATATATATATATATACATACATACATACATACATACACATATATATACATACACACACACACACACACACACACATATATATATATATATATATACATATAGAAGCAAAGCAATCGCCCAAAAATTAGACCTAGATGACTGAATAAGTTGTATCAGCAAGGCGCAAGCCTTTATCACACTAAAAGACCACAAAGTAAATTTCAAAACCAACCCTGCATGCAGACTCATAAACCCAGCCAAAAGCAAACAAGGTAAAATAAGTAAAACAATACTAGAAAGAATTAATTCTGAACTTAGGAAGAAGTTAGGAGTAAACCAGCGGAAAAACACAAAAGCAACTATTGACTGGTTCCACAGCATAAATAACAAACAAAATTGCCAATTCCTACAATTAGACATAAAAGAATTTTACCCATCCATAACAGAACACATGTTTGATAAGGCCATCAACTTAGCTCAGGAACAAATAATAATAAAACCAAATGAAATTGACATCATTAAGCACTCCCGTGAATCATTACTATTTCACAATGAAGAAGCATAGATAAAAAACAATGGGATATTTGACACTACAATGGGAAGCATTGATAGTGT
>OZ010601.1:61482049-61652049 GCA_963932145.1 Acanthosepion lycidas | reverse complement strand
TTAAATATTGATATATATATAAATTGCTAACTGAAATTATTAGCACAGTTTGATTTGTTTTAATTTATTGGAAATAATTTAAAATAATTACCAAGATAATTGAGTAGTAAAGATTTAGTAGTAATGGAATAACTCATTCCAAATATTTTGGCCTGCAATGATCAAAAGAAAAGGGTCAATGCTACTGCCAAATAAATATATACTTCACTAACCACCTGACAAAAATCTGATGCCGTTAAGCATTGAGGTCCTGTCCCACTCTTCCTATTCTCCAAATCATCCCCTACTTTTTCTCATCCATAGATACACAAGCAGATGTGCACTAAAATACCTTCCAAAAGTTTGTAAACTTGTGTTCCCAGCTCTTATTGTGATAGAATACATTTCTTGCTACATCATTGGCAAGATACTGTCAGTTCTAATAGCACTTATTTTGATAAATAAAGTTATATTTGACCAAGTTAAGACATAATAGTTTGCAGTCCAAAACATCTATTGATTTTGTTCTAATCTGATAAAAAAATGAACTTTCAATACTGAAATTATGCTTTACTTTAGAGTAGGCTTCTAAGCAGTATGTGCCATACATGCATGCACAGAACCAAAATGTTAATACATATATATATATATATATATATATATATATATATATATGTATGTATGTATGTATGTATGTATGTGTGTGTGTGTGTGTGTGTGTGTGTGTGTGTGTGTATCAGACAGTTTTAAAGATAATTTGAAGAAACATGCTAATTGGTAGTGAATGTTTGATTAGCAAAAAAATTTTGATTGATTTTGTTCATATTTCAATATTTATTAATATCATACAAAGAAAAGAAAGGGTTTCTTGTCCATTGTAAGAGTCTATATGCATAATATTAACAATATTCAACTAAAACATGTTTTGTCTATCAAATATTAATAAGTATATTGAAAACATGTTGCCAAATTTCTTTTTGTCTTAAATGTACACTGACATGTCAAGAGTTATAGGATGTAAAGATAATGGTAGATGATGCCACCATACTTTGATCTATATCAGTTTTGCTAAGTCATTGCAAGCACTATCTTGCTCATGTCAAAAGGTGATGTGAAATATTGAAATTTGGACAGAGCATGATAGTGGGGCCAGATGGATGTGACATTCTATTTCTGAAATTGTGGAAATGTTTGACATCCCTCAATCTAAAATTTCATGTTTGTACCAGGAATACCAGATAGAAGACATCATTTTCCACCATGGATAGCAAAGTAGCCAACCACTGATCCTTAATGATAGTGACCAGAGTTGTCTGGCTAGAATTTTCTGCAGTAACAGAGAAGCAACACTGACTCAGATCATATTCAGATTCTATGCAGGTAGTATCAGACATATATCCAGCTAGTCAGTTCAGAAATTTTTTGGAAAGATTAAAAAAAAACAAAAGAAATTTGAAAAACATGTTCATTTGAAATCAAGGAAAAAATAAATGAGCTTAAAAAGTACAAGGGAGACACAGATTTTATTTCTGCTGGGGAACACAATTTCTTTACTAAGATTTCTTAGATGCACAGACTGATAGATATAATACACATTGTTTAATAATAAATAAAATATAAGACATCTAGTTCAAATTCAAAGTATCTATTATAATAACATAGGAAGTAATAAAAATGTTGGATTAAAAATAAATTCATTAATTCTTTAAAAATTGCTTAGTAAATGTTTTTGATATGAAACTGTGCAGACATGAAACTTTCAAGAAAATAGTCTGAGAGGAAGTGCTTTCAATAAAAAGGGAAAATAAAACCTTGCTTGCAGTGATGTTCTTTATGATCATGCTGTAAAACACACTGGATCAAACAGTGGTTTCCCCTTAGAAGGGGGACACAAGTTTGATCCATACTGGGGAACACATTTTCTTTACTAAGATTTCTTGAATATGCAGGCCAATAGACATAATACACACTGTTTAATAATAAAAAAAAAAAATGTGGCATCTATTTCAAATACATAGTATCTCTATCTATAAAAGGCAGGATGTGTGTGTGTGTATGTGTGTGCAATGAATGCACGGCCGCAAAATTTGCATCAAAATTTACACGCACATGCTCCAAGTTAGCAGGAATGCCAAGACTGACTTTGCATTTCCCAACTCCCATCGATAGTGGAAATAATTGATTTTTTCATGCTTCTACGGCAGTTTTTATGTAGTTTGCAGCCATTTTCTACTGGCCAGAGTGAGAGCCTATAGCTGGCTGCCACGAATAGGCAGGAAGATTCTATTGGCCAGTGTGAGAGCCAACAGCTGACTGACACGAATGTTAACTAGCATGCTAGCATGCAAAAAATATTGATAGCTGCATTTGTCACAAGTGGGAAAAATTTAAATCTACATGGCACTTTACTCCAATTGGCTCATTTGCTTGCTTAAACTCAATGTTGATTCTGATTCCACAGTTGGGTTGGGTGTGAAAAAGTATTTGTTGTTAACATTCTTTTTTCATTCGGTTTTTCCAGTTACATGTCCTTTTTTAAAGCTGATCGTTTTGTGTTCATTTTGTTTAGTTCTTTTTTCATAACAGATTTAATGTTTAGTATAGAGCTTAGAAAAAATTTGCAGTGTGAGATAGGCAAGAAGTAAGGCATGTAGCAACATCAGCATGGCAAAGGGCACTCCTTTAAAGGCAAGGAAGGGTAAAAATATTTTAAGTCAAGTGATAGCAATTGCTGTATGAGTCGTACAATTTTTGAATCAAGCACGGGCAACGCCATGCTGCTAGTCCACTATAATAACATTTGAAGTAATACAGGGTGAGCCATTATGATGAGACAAAGTAAGTATCTTGGATTCTAAAAATGACATAGAGTAACAAAAATATTTATTACATAACTGATATACAAGTGTTCAACATATTATCTAAGATTTTGCTATTTTCTACAAGTATCTGACAGTTGACACTGTTTGAAATGTTTTACATTTATTTAAGCTTCACTAGAAAATGAAATATGCATATATATATATATATATATATATATATATATATATATATATATATATATTGGATAAAAAAAATTACTGTTTATACTTCAGGTTCAAAAATCAACTAGCAGATATAAATTCAAAGAAGTCTCAATGAGAGATGTGCATTCCTTAAATAGGTAATTGTGTCTTACTTTATCATGATGGCTTCACATGAACAAATTGGTAACACATTTTGCTTGTAGGAGTGGTTTCACTGATGGCAGTGCCATGCAGAGGTTTGGTGATACCTGGAGCCAACTCCTTGATTGTTTTCTACTAAGACTCAAGTATAACAGCCTGTAAGGCCTAGTAATGAGAAATGTAAGAGAGGAGGACATTTTTAATATGTAAAAACAGATGAAACATGGGGTACATTTTAAATGCAAGTATCTTGGATTCTAAAAATGACATAGTATACCAAAGATATTTATTGCATAACTGATATACAAGAGTTCAACTTATTATCTAAGATCTGAATATTGCATCCCTGAGATTGTCACCAACAAGAAGAGAATATGCATGAGCTTGCTCTCTCATTTCAAACACAGTTGTCATTGTCTGTTTCACAGAAGTTTGTAACAGCATGCAGGATCACCTTTTGAGATGTGCCTATCACTTTCCAAAATGCTGTCGGAATTTCCTTTAGGCTGCAGTGATGGATCTTTGGCTGGTAAAGTATACTTCCATTACATATGAAATTTCTTTTGAAGTTCACAACATTATGAGGGTCCACCACCAGCAAAAGAGATATCAAATACCTGTAGAAAATAGCAAAATCTTAGATAATATGTTGAACTCTTGTATATCTGTATATCTGTTATATAATAAATATATTTGGCATTCTATATCCAAGGTACATGCATTTAAAATATGTTCCATCATTATGAGGCACCCTGTATATATATATATATATATATATATATATATATATATATATATATATATATATTCCTAATATATAAATTCATAATTTCCTGTATCCCAGGAAACAGGAAATTATGAATTTATATGTGCGTTTAAAACTCAGTAAATTCAAAAATAAGTTATTCCAAAATTCGCTTGAAGATGAAACAGAACAAATGCTTTTAATTTAATTATATAATTAAATTTGAAGTTTTTAGCTTCATATTTTGAAACATGGTTATTACTGTGTAGCAAAGAAACCATATTTTAAATCAGTTAATTTATAATATTTATGCTCTGTAAATTTACATTGAGCACTATTTTGTAAAAATAAAAAATATCAATAAGAACACCGGATTATATATCTTACTGTTCTTTCTTTTCATATATATATATATATATATATATATATATATATATATATATATATATATATATATAGTGATAATAGGTACAACTTAATCAAAGACAGAACCACTATAAAATTCAATAAATACCAATGACATGAAAAATACTGTTATGAATTACCAATTTCTAGAAATAACTGTAAGTTTATAGAACTGTGATTTTTTTTTATAACATTGGTTGTATAATAGACTTATATATGACACAACACACACATACATAGATATATGCAAAATGCATTTAAAATTCATTTACACTAATCTCAAGTAAATAATTTTTCTTCTTTTAATCAAGTAAATACACTTTTAAGCATTCACTATATGTTTAATTTAATGAAAATTAAAACAATCTCATATACTTTCAATGACTAGAGCCATTACTATTTCTAAGTCATTACTATTTCTAAACCATTAATGATCAGAAAGTCTGAACTGGTTGGTTGGAACGAGGCAGAAGATGTTAATATCTACTTCTATATGCCATGTTCTTTCAGGACATTGACGATCATGGCTCTCCACAATTTTCTGTCTTTTGTAGCTCTTAATAAATTTTGTCATTATCTCTCCTCTACCTTGCTGCTCCATCCATTTACTCAAGCTTGCTAGGTAAGTTATGAGTTGTTTTCCTCTGTCCCTCTTGCCTTCAATGTATCCTGTGATTATCAAATTTTCCAAGTCCACTTTCCTCATTATATTCCCTAGAAGTTCCAATTCTCGTTCTTCCTGATGTTAAGTATAAGTTTCCATTTTTTTTAAAAGGTTGTTGTTGCTCCCATTTTCGATCTATGGTATTCTGAACATCTTCTGTAGAACCACATTTCTGGTGCCTCATATCTCTTCTTCATCTGTGAGGAGATTGTTCAGATAGGAAGACTGATATTACATAATAGTTCAGTACTCTTTTCTTTGTTTCTAGCAAAGATTTTCTGCTTCTTAATATTTTGCTTAGCTTTTGGAAGGCCTCTTTGCTAACTAAATGCACCTTCAGTTTGCAGTGTCACACTGTCCACCTGCCCTTAAAACACATCCCAGATATTTAAATGGTTGTACTTGTTTGATTTTAGTATCTCTAATTTGTAACTTGCATGTTGGACTGTTCCTTTTGCTAACAACCATGCATTTCGTCTTCTTGCAATTGATGTTTAGTCCTTCCTTCTTGCTTTCCTTTACTCCCTCTGTAGGAATTCTTGTACTTTCCTTTCTATTTCTGCTATCAACACTGTGTCATCTGCATATCTTATGTTGTTAAGATTATGGCCACCAATAATGAATCCTGGTAGTACTTCTAATTATCTCAAAATAGCTTGAATAATTTTGGTAGGAAGATACATCCTTGTTTTACACCCTTTTCAATTTTTGTATATTTACTGAACTCATTTTCTATCCATATGCAGGCAGTTTACTTCCAGTATGGGTTCTGGATTATTCTAATATCCTTCCCAAATATGTCAAGATTACTAAGCAGTTCCAGCAATTCTTTGAGATATCCTTTATCAAACATTTTTGAATAATCTATAAAACACAAGTACACATCCTTTTGCACTTGTATTGGTTTTCTGATATCATTCTGAACATAAATATTGTATTCCACGTTCCTGTGTCTTTAATGAATCTACACTGTTCTTGTCCTATTTCCAGTTTGATTTTGCTGTGTGCTCTATTGATCAGAATTCAGATAAGTTTTATTATATGGCTCATTCAGCTAATTGTCCAATGGAGTTCACATTCATTTGCACCTGGCTATGAAAATAGATCTTAAGTTTTCCAATATATCACCACTGTTGTGTTTTACTGGCTTTATTGCCTTGCTTGGGGTGAATCCAATATATATATATATATATATATATATATATATATATATATATAATGTAAGAAAAAATACTGAATAAGAAATAAACCAGAGTTACTAGGGTTTCACCCTCAAATTGAAGAATCTTTAGGACAAGTTCAATTTTTGTCTTGCTGAGTACATAGTACTGGCTTTAAATATGGGGAACTGTTTGTTTTTTTTTGCTTTTTGTTTTTTACCAAAAGTCGATCACACCCAGGTTTCATATTAGATATTAAATACTTTTTAGTGTATAAGCATATTGTCATAATTTCAGCTCTCTTATTTAATATAGAATGTGGATATGCAAACATCAAATTGTCTACCTTGCATAATTTAGTCTCACATTTTATATGTTCTACTTCATATTGAGCACTCTTTGTTATCAGCTTCACTATAGTTGGATTTAACTTCTACCATTGTATTTCATTATATATATATATATATATATATATATATATATATATATATATATATATATGTCAAGGTAGCTAGGTTGGTAGAGAGGCAGAATCTCAATTCCATTGAAATATTAATACTTTTCATGATATTTTTGTTAATCAACAAGACAGTTATTTTCAGAGTAACATCCAACTTTTATATCTGAAAAATAAAGGGAATTGTGTTTACAAAATTTGATGCCAGTGGAATCATTGTTGTATTCTAAAGAAATGGTTTCACTACTCTCAACTTTAAATTCATGTAATATTACATGCACTTTCACACATATGAAAATGCAACTCTAACTCCATAGACACAGACATATGCAAATCATTTATATCAGAAAATATCAAATTAAAAAAACTCAAGTTACTGTTAAATATACTCCTTACAAAAATCACAGTTAAACAATGAGGCTGTTGTTGTTAACATTTCAGTATTTATTTACTTCATTTTTAAAACATAAGAATGGAAATGAATGATCATGTTAATACACTCTCTCAAAATAATAATTCAAGAAAAATAAGAACAAGATATAATAGTAAAATATAACATAAATATTATTGCCTTGTCCATAACAAAGATTTCAATTTTTAAATCAATGTCCTTTAAAAGACATAAGCCAAAGAAAATCTCCCCAAAAGATCAAATAGCAATTTTTTATATGTTCAAAAAATTTGGAAAGATTAAACTATTTGGATGTTATAGAAGTACTTTATTGGAAACGTCTGTTACCATAGCTTAAAACTGGTTTCTTTTATGGTAGCATTCTTCAAATATCACAAATATTTATCAATCACTCCTACTCCAGTCATATCTGTCTTTGTCTACATATGTCTACTTTTATCTTTATTTGCATATATCTTATTTGTACAAATTTACTGACCAGAGATATTTTATTTTCCTCTGAATATATCGTACAAATTTTTTTATGCTACATTACAGTAAGATAAAACATTTTTTATGCAAGATGTAAAAATTTTGCTTTCTCACCATCTCCAAGTTCTTGTGTCAGACACAAAATTTTGTTGGTAGAAACAGCAACTCTCAAAAATAGGTACAACTTAATAAAACAAGATGACCACTGCATAAAATTTTAAAAGAAACAACACATTTATTTACAATTACAAATAAGGAAAGTACAAAACAAGGGTAGCACAAAAATTTCCTTTTGTGCACCTCTTTGGGCAGGGTAACATTTTCAGGAGACAATAAAAAGATTTGACTCAGAAACAGGAAAAAATACAAGTCACCAAAAATATTGATAAGACCAACAGATTCATACACAAAATATATCCATTCAAAAATACAAAAATAAAGAAAAACTCTGAGTAAGAGGGTTCCCAATATGGCACAAGGCACAATCTTTTAAAAGACACCAACCTCTGTCATAACAGTTCAGTAAAGGATATCTCAGCTCAAAGGAGATTTGACAGGCAAATTCTTGTAGGTTTTGGGGTGTGAAACTTGTACAAATCTGTCTTGGATCTGTAACATCAGATTTATAACCTCTCACTGAACTGTCTTTTTATGTGATGTCTTATGAAAACTGCCCTGGCCAAAGTTTTCTTTTCAAATCTTTCCCCCACCCAATACCAACTGCTAATAGCAGTCCTTTTTATTCTTAATGGGGTCATAAAATTTGGCTCCAGACAAAATTTTTAGGTTCTAGAAAACCTTGATTCCTGTTGGCCAATATATGTAAAATCCCCTTTCAAATATTCAAAAAAAGTAGATTCACAAGATCTTGGTGCTTTGCTACTTGAGCCTAAAAGGCCATAAAAAATGCACAAAATTTAAAATTTTTTTACAATAGAATAAAATTTTTATAATCTTTCTATCAGTCTGTTTCTACCTATAAGCCTAGAAAATTAGTAGGACTTCATTTTCCTTGCATTCAGTACCTTCCTGTACTTGTAAAATCATCTGTATTTCCATATATCTGTCTCAATCTTTTCATAGATATTGATTTATATCTCAATCTGTTCATTTGTCTATCCTAGTCTTTCTGTTATTATGTTCTTAACTCTTTATCCCAATCATTATCTATCTATCTAGCTAGCTTGTATGTATTGCTTTCCTACCAGTGTGCATTTCTGCCAGGTCTAAAGATAAGTAATTGAAATATAATTCTAACTTTAATGTAGGTCAAGTTCCTCCAAGCAATCTCTTCATTTATAAACCATTTGTTAATATTACTAAAATAATGGATGAGGTGACATACTTATTTCTCAAGATCTTATATTTAACTTCTGTTCAACTGTAACCATGCTCTCTATTTAATATTTGCAACCAATCAAGATAAATTATGCCTGTTCTTTTTGTACCATATTTTTTAATACTCAATTGAATAAAGTTACTACCCATGCTTAATGAAAATAAATTGATGATGCTTTTAATTTTACTTATGTATGTATGTTTTAGTACAATATTATCACATTATTTTGGTCAATATCTTTTCTCAAAGTTTATCTCTGCAATTGTACTAAAATTTAAAATAACTGTAGTTTCTACAACTTCTTTTCTCTACAAACTTTCCTTTTGGTATTTTTCACTCTGATTTTTATAACAATTTTACATAAATGTTCATTTAGCAAATATTTGACATACAGATTAATTTATACATTAATCAGAATCTGTTGTGACTTTTTGAATTATTAAACTTTAAAATTCTATCTTCACTGTTGCAAATCTCACTTTCTGTCTCTCATTTTGGTTGTCTTGTATGTTGAAACTATTGGAATTAAGTTCTCTTATTTATTATAACTTATTTTATTAAATCTGATTATTTTTGCAATAAATTCATTTATGTCACATTATGCAAATTTCATTATAGCTAAACCAACCAATGATATCTCAGAAGATATCAGAGAAGCAAAGATAATCTTGTTTTTCAAAGAATTAATTTTCTTAAGATGTAATAAAACAGACAAACACAGTATTAAAAAGAGTCATTTTTTACTTTGGTATAAAGATAACCTCCAAATCTATTCAATAATAAAGTTATAAAAGGTAAAATAAGTCTAAGTTAGCAGCATGTTACTTTGATTCTTAAAGGTAAATAATCTGAATATCTTCTGTAATTTTGAGATGCGTCATTATCATTACAAAAGTTATTGCAATTAATGATATTAATTGTGTTGCTTCTGTCATTACCACATTTCAGTCAATCCTTTCTACGGTCTATAACAAGTGTTTAGTTGCCAAGGAAAGGAACAGACATATTAAAATTTTCAACAGCATGTATTCATCAAAATTCAGAATGTATACATAGTTGTTTGAAATTTGGCAAAAATTGTTCATGTGTGGTTCTTCAGTTGCTATTGATGAAGAAAGTGATTAGGTGTAAGAGTGTTTTCGATAGGGCCAAGAGTTGACTGATTTCTTGAGTTGGTGGCTAGAGTTGGGGTCAGAATATAGGTGGAATTTGATGTACACCCTACCTCATGTTTGAGATCAACATCTGTGAAGTTTTTGATGGGCTGGTGGTCATATGATGCTGGACTGTTGAAGCTGACCTGCCTGGTAAGGTGGGTTTATGGGTTGATCGATTGAGGTCATGGTGGTGGGTTGATATGTGATAAGGCACATTGATTGCCAAGGTTACGGAAGTGGTGACAAAGGATTAGGTGTAGATAGTGAACATTGATCAAGTGGAATGTCTCTGTTGAAATAGCATCACAGGGGTGATGATGAAGTGGATAGTGATGGTTGATCGAGTAGAATGTCTCTGTTGGTTTCTGGTCAAATGTGGTATCAATGAGACAGGGTCATGGTGGTGATGATGAGGGAGGTCTGGAGTGGATAATGAACATTGAGGTGTTAGAAATCACAGTGGTTGGCATTGGGAGCCCACCAATGTCAAAGCTGGCCTGTCAGTCACAATCCGCATGTGAAGAGTTGGGCGAGATTAGTGAAACTTGGGTGAGGTCATGGTTGCGATGAGAGAAGCAGTTTTGATGGTGCTAGTGATAGTGCACATGTCTGTTGACAGGTGGTCTTTTGACCTGCAACTGTCTCTGTTGTTTACAAGGCACTTTCTTTTAAGCAAATCTGGTGGTCCTCAGGTCATCTTTTTTTTTTTTGCAGGAATGTTAGTGATAGTATTTTAATGCAGGGATTTGTTTTGTGGACCAGATGTGATGCTTGGAGCTCATGCACAGAAAACAACTTTTTTATTTTGTATTTTGCTTTCTTGGCATTCACGTCCAATATGTAGAGTGAATTGGAGAGGTTAATTGCAGCAGTGTATAACACTTATGTGTATAATCTGTATGGAAAGTGAGAATAGTTTTTTATCTGATAGTGTCACAACAATAGAAAACAGTAAAATGATGTCTAAACAGAAGAAAATAGGTTAAGTTAATCAGTATATATATATTGTTATTTTCTTATGTTTGGCCACCATTTTTCTGTTTTACATCATTAGTGGATACTACTGGAAAAAAGAGAACTCTCCTCTTTTGTTCATATGTATTGCACAGCTGAAGAAGTCTATTAAATGGATTGATAGAAATACTGGGATAATAACAAAAGCAAAATATAAAACAAAATAATGAGATCAATAGTCCATACAACTTTTAAGAGTAATTAACCTAGAATCTAGAGTGTAGTAATGAGAGGAATGCAGTTGTGGGTCTTGACATAGCTATGATCCTCTTCAGGCTGTTTCTCTCTTCTTCTACCTTTCATCTTAAGAGAAAATTGCTAAATCCCAAGAATTTCTTTGCTTTAGCATGTATATAGTCATGTTGATTCTTATCTATTCAAGTTATTTCATATCTATTTACTTATACCTACCTCAAGTCTCTTTATATACAAGGGGGTACTGAAAAGTTCTTGGCTCAACTCATTTTTCCCCAAAACTAAACAAATAAGAAAAAATCAGGGCTTCTTGGTTGAGTGAGAAATTTTCAGTATCCTCTTGTTTATTCCTTCATATCTATTTATGTATCTATTGATGTGTAGGTGTTTGTGTGTGTGTGAGGGAGAGAGAGAGAAAAAAATTAAAAATTTAATTTATCAAACTGGAAGATGCCAAAAATGACCAATATTTATTAAGGATGAGCTCCTGTTTCATGGTTTTATGAATAGAATATTTTAGACATTTTCATGAACAATGAGATAATTCCCAAGTTAAATATCCAAGTTTATCAAAGTTTATATTACATTTATTATAGGAAGTTCACTTGATGTTGAAGTCCAGTTAATTGTAAAAATTTGAAATTATAATTATAAAGGCAGGTAAACTTTACTTTCAGAAGATTGGTGCTGTAAAATCTGATCTCCTGAGTAGTCAGTATAGTGATGTACTTATAAAATCTGCAATATTCATGTCTAATAATGGACTGTGAATGTGCTTACTTTGTTACTGATGCAGCAAACAGTTGTTTCACATTGCTAATAGTCCAGGTGCTACAAAATGTTTCTCTGTAACAGTTATCTATTCACAAAACTGTCTCTTCTACTCATTTTAAATTTGGAATAATTATACTAAAATTTGTGCAAAGGGTCTCCAAGGATTTTAGTTAGTGTCTCAATAATGTAAAGAATTTTACTCTAGTTGCTCATAATATTTGCCTGTCCTGTTTTTTGCATCATAATTCATGAAGCTCTGTATCTTCCCTTATAATGGATCTGTAAGAACAAAACAATGTGTTCTGCAATTCTGAATAACAAGAAATAAAGTGCTTGAAAACACTTCTTCATCACTTCATTTTTTTGTTGCTAAGATGATAAGGTTTTACTTACCTGTTCCTTTGCAAATATAAACTGCTGTAATCCTGCAACTCAGTAATGCAGAACAATCCTGATTTTTTTTCTTTTTGATTGGGAGTATACGTGCACACACAATAAATGGAGAAATGAAAATTGTAAACAACAACAACAATATGCCTGGCTCAATCATGTTTTTATTCCCTCAGCTCTCTTATTTCAGGTTTTTACTTGCAGAAACCCTGTAGATAATCAACCTAGATAAGCTCTTAGTTTCTTCAAATGTGGAACCACAAGGGCATAAATTCAACTTTTTATTTCTATTTCCAAGTTAACATTGAGCAAAATGATATTGAAAACCAGGTGACTTGTTTCTTTTACACCTCACTATAGTTGTTTCCAAATCATCATCCTTATATTCATTATTATTGATATCCCTACCACTACCACCACCATCTTTATGACTTTTACTATGATGTTCATGATCATTTCTTTCAATAATCATTGTAACCAATATTATCCTTTCCTCTCTTGTTGATCACATTGATCAACTCCTCATCATCAGAGTTTGATAATTAATAAGGACATATCCAATCTCGGTCTTTCTCATCTCATTAGCAATTTCATTTGACTTCTTAAAATATCATCATTTTGCTCATTATCATTACTTTCAAATTTACTTTTGAGCCAATCTTTTAAATTTTAGCTATTTTTTTTGTTCATTTTCCTCATCAATTATTTCTAGTCATTCAATCATTCGTGGTCATTTACTGTAATGATCACAGCATAACAGCTGAAATTATTGAATAAAAATGATATTGTGTTAACTGGAAAACTGCTTGCCAAGTTATGAGAATTTTAATGCTGCCAAGGATATTTTTTTTGAAAAAGAAAAATATACATTTAAAAATATATCATTGTTGTTTATACTAAAATGGAATGGTACTGAAAAATACATATCAAATTTGTAGGAATAATAAAAATATTTATAATCTCGAGCTTCACTGTTTATTTCTAATGCAAAAAAAAAAAAGTGGCAGTATCACATAAAGAACTTTTAACAATTTATTAATATTAAAATTATATCACTTATCTATTAATATGCTTGTTAACCACTATCAACATATGTACACTACAGTTAACACTTCCAAACAACTTATTTGACTGTCATAAATTATCTTAGTAACCAAGGGACCATTTATGGTTTAGACTTAACTACAGTTCAAATAACACTTTCAATAACTCTATGGAAGAAATTCCTTCAAAGAAAATATTAAAATATGCAGATTACTTCATATTCTCCCCCAAATTAAACTACTGCTGCTACTAAGCCTACATCCATAAACTGATTCAATAAAAACAGATAAGCTCTGTTGTTGCCATTCAGTGACTGTGAATAAAACCTAAAGTCAAGCTTTTAACAAGATTATAACATTTTTTAAATCATTTCACCCCCAAAAATGTGATAATAAGACTAAGCCACAAGGGGTTCTTGAGAGTGAAAGAAAATCAGAAAACTTTAGAAGGTAAATCAGAAACTTAATTCTAAATAGAAAACAAGGGATAAACATGTTCAAAAGACTGGGGAGGAATACGAACTGAATGATAGGTGAAAATTTGAAACATTTGCTATTTAGTCATGGACAATTTTATTATATTTTTTCTATTAGTGCTATAGCTAGGAATTGTAAAATTCAATAATTAAAATAACAGAACCAGACAGAGTGTCTGTGATTGTTATGTCTTTCCCGCTAGTGTCATCAGACAGTATTTGAGTCCAGCCAAAAGCCAAGATTTTCAATGCTGATTCACAATGCAGACACACTTTCCTTATTTGGAAGAATAACATAGCACAATCTTCCTTTCCCCATTCCATCCTGTTTAACCATGTGCAGTACAATGCTAAATATAGTGAACAATTGAATCAAGCAATAAAAACAAAGGAAAATTTTTCTCAAGGATAATTTTTATAAAGTTCTTGAAAATTAAGGATAAGACAACTGTTTTATTCAGATTATAAATTTTTAAATAACTACATTATTATTCAAAAAAGTAACTAACAAGATTTTTTCTGTATTATTAAGATATATGGTTATCTTTGTGCTCTATGTATGATTTGAAAACATGCCTTATCTATTTTTTCACATATCCTGTATCATACTACCCTTGCACCCCTGAATGGGAGGGGGACAAGTTGGATTGGGAGTCCCAGGCAGTGCTTTGTGACCCTCACTATCTTATCAACATTTATGCACATTTATATATGTTGCAAATTAAACTAAGCACAACTATTAAAGGATGAAATATTTTTGTGGATTTTGATTTCATTCTTGGGTCTTTTTTTCATCTAAATCTGTGAGTTTGTTTTGCTCATACTAAGTCTCAAAAAACACTATATAAAATTCACTATTTTTTAATCATAATGTTGAATGTGTTAAAATTATTCAACTTTTTAACAAGAAAAATTACAAGTTGATGTTAAAAATTTCCACAAAACATTGTCGATTTATTTAAGATGGAATGATCTATTATGACACATCTCTAATTTGTATTTTAGATACATTGAATTATTCACATATATTGCATATGATCCCTTATTGTACATAATTAGGTTTTTATATTTAGGTTTTATATGAATTGTGAAAATTCAGATGTAGTAAAGTGGAGGGCCTCATATCATAGATTTAATGGGTGGAGAACAAGACCCTTGCACTGGCCCTGTTCTGTATAATCATGATGAATGGCTGCACTCTCAAGAAGGTTCCTTGCTTTGAACACCTATTGGTTCAACCCAGACATCAAATGAGATTTATATATAGTAAAATGCTGGGAAAATGGCCAGAAAGTACTTGACTCCTCCTGCCATGTCCTATCTTTACAAGAGCCAGATCAGACCTAAAATAAAGTATCACTGTTATATCTTGGCTGAAGATATTTAGTCCTCCTTTTCCAGCTTTCATAGTGTTCAAAAGTGGCCACATGGCCTTGTGAGTGATGAATTAATTTCTATTCTACAACCACTTTTCAACAAATGAAATACTATTCTATCATTATTTCCATGGCAAATGTGCTGAGCTACATTCATTAGTTCCATCAGTTCAGACATTCCCAGCCAAGAGCCACCATGTCAAATAGGACAAATAATTCTCATTCCCTTCATATTCATTCCATTAGTAAATCGGAATTTTCATTTGGACAACTTGTTTGCAAGAACTCTTACTTTGTGGAACAGACACCTAAGCAAATGCTTCCCCAATTCTTACAATCTTAACCTCTTCAAGTCACAAGTCAACCATTATCTTTCCTTCATATCCTCATAATCTGCATTTCTTTCCTTCTCCTCTTCCTTTGTTCATACAATAACCTCATTTATTAACCCTCTGCTTAAATGGCTCTTGCCCCTTATTAGGTGAATGATTAGTAAAAAAACAAAAATGTTGGTATCATTAAAATGGAAGAGTATTGTTTGAATATAATTTATTATTGTAGAAAGCAACAAGGATTAAGTATAAATATTAATAGATAAAAAAGAGGAAAGTTGCCACTTTAAAATTTTTTTTAATCAATTCATCCCACGGTGACAACACCATTAAGATGCAAGAGACTCATGAGAGTGAAAGATGATGAAAAGACTTTTAGAAGGAATCAGAAAACCAATCCTAAACAGGGAAGAAGGGATAAACCTCAAAAGACCAGGGAGGAGTATGAACTGGACAATAGGTAAACCTATCTTCCTATTGAGAAGAAAAACAAATAAATAGTAAATAAAATTTCAGAGATCAGGTGGAGACATTAGAAGTATAGAGTTGAAGTAAACCTTAGAAGGAACTGGAAACCCAATCCTAAACAGGAAACAATAGATAAACCACTACTCCTGTTCAAAAGACTGCAGAGGAGTATGAACAAGCCAATAGGCAAACTTCATTTCAAAACGAGACATTTTATGTTGTAAAAGTGGATATATCGGGAATATGGTTCAAATATTACAGGTTCAAGCAAAGTTTAATCAACTTACTGTGAAAACATGGAACAACAAATTTGAAATCTGACTCAGAAAGGTGGTGATAATATGAGGAAGCAACAAAGAAGTCTATGAAAGAAATAATATTTACCCCCCTTTATTACTGACTTTCAGGCTTAAAGTAGGTATACAAGATAACTTCTGACACTTTGAAAACAAAGTATTTCATTTGGTACTTCTATTTTGGCTTAGAAGAAAATTTTAAAAATATTTCATTTCTGTAATGCTATTTTTAATCAACAAATTAATTTGTCTATATATTTATTTTATAGATGATTTCTGTATTGTATTCACTGAGAATGAGGCTTTAAAAGAATAAAATATATTTGTTTTACAGTTCTGTGAATATGCAAATGAACAATGGTGCCACTCCTTCCTATTTGGCAAGTCAAGAATGCAAACTTGATATCCTTAAATACCTGGTCACCGAAGCAAAGGGATCTTTAAAGATAACAGCTTTTGATGGAATGTCTTGCTTACATGCTGCAGCTCAGATGGGACATTTAGACATCATCACATGGTTGGTAAGTTGTTACTTTTTGATCCTCTTTCATTTCATTTCTCTTGTGGGCTATTGTTTTAATAATGCATTCTGATAATACGAGGTCTATATATTCTCTTTCTCTATCCATCCTCTTCTTTATGAGCACTAATATTAATATTACAGTTGCTATTGATGTATATATATTGATATACTGAGAGTATTATATTGTATATTACATGATATACAGAGTGTCCCCCCACAAAATCGATTTAATTTAAAATGTGAATATCTGTGTAACTACATGACTCAGGCAAATGAAATTAAATAGGCTTCATGTTAAACAATAAAAGATTTATTTACTAAAATTCAAACAAGATATTCAAAGGGATGTAGATTTTATAACTGATTTCACAAATATTCAATATGTGCACCACCTGTGACACAATACACGTCAAGTCGACAGTCCAGCTCTTGCCAAACAAGTATGTCCTGCGTAACATCCTCCAGTGCCTCAGTAATTCTTTGCTTAAGTTCTTCTAGGCCTGTAAGAAGAGGGAGGATATAGACCTGTCCTTTCATAAAGAAAAAAATCACAAAGTGTCAAGTCAGGTGAACATGGAGGCTATTTCAACAGCACATTGTCATTATCAATGGTATGCCTGATCCATCTTCCTGGTAGATTATTATTGAGATAATTTTGCACAGTCAACTAGTTAGATTTTACACATTTTGTTAAAATTTGAGATCATTTGAGCAAGAATTGGCTGTTATTAGACTATACAATAATAATTTTTGGGGCACCTCGTATAATATTAGTTTTATCGAGTGTATTATATCATATTATATAAATTTATATTAAAATATTAGTTTTATTATGAGTGTTCTTTATTTTATAATATACTAGAAAAGAAAACTAACTCACTAATTATAAACATATTGTTTTAGCTTATAATCATATTACCATAAAAATATGGCATTTGCAACAATGCCTTCTGTAATTTTGAGATGAGCCATTACCTTTTAGAATTATTAATCTCATTCACTTTTATTGTTACTCATTTTTAAAAATTATTTTTTTGTTTTGGCTGATCCATTTTGTAGTTTTCCTCAGGTGTACTAAAATACTTATGTAGTCTTGATATTAATTTTTATAATTCCAATAGTTGTTTAAATTAGTGGTCTAATACTTTCTCTTGTTGACACATTTAACTGATTTATTAACTTATTATATGACCAAGTGTTTTAACATAGGATAGAAAATGTGACACTGAAATCCGAATGAACATTGGGATAGCAAAAGATACCTTGCAAAAGTTAAGAAGCAGGAAAATTTTGGCATTGAATGCTGGACAATCTCCTTAAAGATGAAGAAGAAACTTGAAGCAACAGAAATGTGATTGTACAGAAAGATGCTCAGAATATCATGAACTGAACAGATGAGCAAGACAAAATTTTAGAGAAAATGGAAACAAAAAGTATACATTCTTAACATCAGAAAGAGAAAGTAAAATTTCTAGGGCACATAATGAGGAAAGAGTACTTGGAAAATTAGACACACAGAGGACAGATTGAAGGCAAGAGAGACAGCCAAAAACAGTGCATAACCTACTTAACAAGCTTGTGTAAATGTTTGACAGAACAAGGATTAGGAGAGATAAAAAACAGATAAAATTTTCTAAAAGCTACAAAGGACAGGAAATTGTGGAGAGCCATGATCGCCAACACCCAGAAGGAACACAACACAGAAGAAGAATGATATGATCTACTTTAGGCAGATCATCCATATGTAAAGAGGTGGCGAAAGTCTTTTTTCAACTGGTGCTTATTAATATTGTGTTACAGAAAAAATGATGCAGCCAAAAATAAAATAGTGGTAAATATACCAAATTGTCAAAAGCTCATGGTAGTGCATGTAACACAAGTCTGTTTATATTTTATATGTAAGGCTGTTCTTCATTTAAGTAAATAAATCCAAACTGCATTGAAATACACACTACCTTGACTTGTATAATTTTCTGCCAGGTTTATTATATCTACAGCTTCTTTCACTTTATATTATTATTTGAATCTAATCCCAAAGGTAATAATGTGGTCTCTTTTCTTTCCAAATATGTCTGCCATAACAGATTTTTTTCCTTTGGATATAGCTTTTCTTTATTCCTTGAGCTTGACTTTCATGAGTCAACTGGTTCTCTCTTATATTCTTCTTTTTTTTGTCACACTTGCATGAAATGGTATAGGCTCAGTCTTTTGTCATCCACTTCTCATATGAGGATCCAACTTCTATAACAAGATTATAAGAAGTGGTTTTCCTATTGCATTCTTCTTTTTTTGTCACACTTGCATGAGATGGTATAGGTTCAGTCGTATTTGGAAAAAAATATTAAAATAAAACAGAGAACAGAAAACCATGATGAGGAGTAATAACAAGTGGCACACACAAAACAGGAGACAAGGGCTGAGAATTATGCAAAAAAACATAATGGATTATTCAATGCCTACACAATGTTAGTATATTCAAATTGTGTGCCAAAAATGTGAAATATTTGGCCAATAACAAGATATGAAATAAGGAAAAAAGAATAGATTCATGCATATTGTAAAAAATCAAAAACATTCCTTTCCATTACAAATAACACAGCATGAATCAAAATAACCTTGAAGGGCAAAAACACTCTTTTAAAAACAAACAGTATTACCAAAGTGGATGTAAAGTTTGTTATGACAACAGGTAAGTTCCCAAAACACATAAACAAAAGCATTAATACAGAGTGTATATGATATTCTTCATTTAATTACAAAGGGTAAATACCCGGACCCAAAAAGTTCCAAGGATAGAAAATGGAATAGTAAGAGAAACAATACTTCTCTACAAAAGAGGACTTCATGTATTGCTGTTGTTTTTGAATGAAGGTTTAGTAGCTGGATGCAACTGAGAATTTGTTGTCTCAGAAATCACTGGTAATAAGTTTTGTTTGAATCCTAAATGTTTACTCATCCCACAAGGCCATTTATTGAATAACGCGTGACAGTTAGACAAGGGAGATAATCTCATTTGGTGATATTTAGTAGCTTCCCTTTAGATAAAAGGAAACCTCATCATTGAGCAATCATAACTCTATAATGAGATAATTTTGCTATGCATTAGTCAGTAACTTCAGCAAAATAATTTCGCAAATCATTAAAACTGTGAGGTGAATTCACTCATTACTGTATGCTCCATAATTACCACCAAATTAAGTAAGTAACTATGTATAGATATTTTGAAATCGTCAAATATACAAAAATCAAATATTTCTTGAATAAAAGTTTTATTTTTCTTTCATAGAAAATCTATGAAAATTATGACTCTTTAAAAATAAAAGCACAAACGAATTCAATATCTATTTGAAATTTCTATAAATAAGAAAAAGAATAATTTTGTATAAAAATCAAGAAAATCACGGTGGCATCAATATAGAGTTTAAAAATAATTTTTTAAAAACATATATATATATATATATAAAGTTTGTCAATACTAAAACGTTTGATAAAAAAAAAAACGTTTTAGTACTGACAAGCTCCAGGGGATTTATCTTAAGGAGCAAAATGGCCATAAAAATGGGGTACAATTGAGTTTCATTTTTATGTAATTCATTTCTATGCTTTATAATAAATATATTGAGTTCTCTTTTGTGGATCAGTTTTAATATTTTATATTAATAGGATTCACTTGGATTACTTACACACGGATTATATATATATATATATATATATATATATATATATATATATATATATATATATATATATAACTGACTTGACAATATGATAAGGATAGAAGGCTATTGTCTACTAAAGACTATCCTGTTCAGTGAACAGACCACTGGCTGGCATAAGATAAGGGAACAACAGGAATGATACAAAGATTCCTAAAAAAAAGATTTCATCTCTAATGGAATTGACTACAGGCCGGGGACAACAAAAGCTACCGGCAAGGATACAAGGTGACATAAAACTTTTGTAATGAAACCAAAGCTGAGAAGAGGCAGTATCATAATAATGGTGTTCCTCTAGTGGCCAGAGTTTCTTATGCAGTTTCTCTAGCAGAACTTACTTTATCAGCTGTCAATAATATTATGTGTGTGTATGTGTGTGAGAGAGAGACAGAGAGAGAGAAAGAAAAAGAGAAATCTTGGGAATCTAGGCTAGCCATTGATTTTTCTTACCATTATCATTGAATTCATTAAGGCATGACTAGGCCAAGTCAAATTTTTTCAAAATTCTTCTCAATCAAAAATGATAAGTAAGCTTTCTCCACCCACCACCACACACAATTTTATTGTTCATTAACATGATGTTGGAACAGGTTATAGGAAAAAGATGGATGACAAGGACAACATGTACATTGACACATGCAAAAATGGCAACATATTCAAGCTAAAGCATCTCTAAGCCTACATGAAAATTTTGGTGCCCTTTATCTGACTGCCATCCTGACAACTGGCCACTGAAACGGACATTCCAACCATCGTTAAACATCTTTGTATGACATGCCAAAAATAAACATTGTTCAAATCTAATCCTCATTTTTCCTTTCCAAATGCTTAATGTAACAATTAGCTAAAGATGCATTTAAGTAAACATGAGAAAGAGAAAAATACAAGTTCATTAAGAAAACTAATTCCTCAGTGTTATACTCCGTCATATTTAGATCTCATTCTGATTCATTCTACATGCTGACCAGATGTGAACGCTGTGTGGACAGAAGGCAAAATAACAAAAGTCATTTTCTATGCATTGGGTTCCGCACACCACATCTGGTTTACAAAGTGAACTCCCGCAGTAGCCAATCACGAACCTTCCTGTCTGTTACAGAGATGCCACTTGGGACTACCAGAACTGCTTAAAAGCAGGCTCTGAGGACAAACAATGAACAGTTAAGGCTGGCACAGCTGCTGGCAGTCATGCTGCTGCTGCTACCACTGCCATGACCTCATCACCAGGACAACAGAGTTGTGAACCAGCCACCACGCAAGGTACTACTACTGCCACAGTTGCTGCCTTCACTGCCATCACTCAACATAACCATACATTTCAATGGCCATTACCACTTCCTGGCTTGATCTACAACCTCGGCTATCCAGTTTTCAACTCAATATCTCTACCTCAATTCCTCCCAGCTACAGGCTTCCATCGATACCAACACCCACCATCTTCTTGGCTTACCTCGACATACCTTGACTCGTTTACATTCCTTTCGTGGTCGACCCCAATGACATCTGCTCTACAGAACTGCTCTACCTCAACTCGCTTACAAGGCACTTCCTTTGCAGTTGATGCAGCTACCTCCATTCCACAGAACAGCTCTACCTCAACTCACATACAAGGCACTTCCTTCACAGCACAGTCCATGCAGCTACCTCTATTCCACAGAACAACTCTACTTAGACTTGCATACAAGGCACTTCCTTTACTACCTCTTTTCCACAGAACAGGTCTACCTCGGCTGTCACCTTGGCCTACCTTAGCCTACTTTGGCCTACCTTGACTTGTTTACAAGGCACTTCCTTTGAAGTCGACCCCATCAACATCCATTCCATGCAATAGATCTACCAACGACAAAATGACCTACAACTGTGACATCAATCAAGCAAACATGTACTAACCATATCTTGTGACCCTGGCCACATTGACATATATTCTTGTACTATATATACCATATGCCTGTACTATATACCACAATAAACATTGTTTCACTCTAATCCTTGTTATTCCTTTCTCTTGCTACCATACGCTTAATATAACATCAGTAATTTTTAGTGATCAATGTAGATCTGATTGCTGGGCTAGAGATTGAGTCCCTTAAGAGAATAGTCAACTACCAACATGACTTAGAAATGACAATAGAAGACAGATGGAATAATGGTTTGGGTTAATACTGTGAGCAATAAAATTATTGGTCCCTTCACCATTCATGAGTTTTATGATATATTCTTGGGCAAGACATTTTTTAAGCATTAAATGTTAAGCTCTCCTTGCTAAGATAGTTTTAAAAACACCAACTTAATAGAATGGCTGCCAACTCTCTCAATATTAATCCAATAGGAAGTTTATTGACCATCATTTAAGGAGATGTATATGATAATGGAAAACAATAATCAAATAAAGAAGATCTCTGGGAAGCAATAAAAACTGCTGCATGGCATGTTAAAATAGTAAAAAGTTAACAAGATCAATGAATGATAAACTGAAGGTTATAGAATATCAATGAACCTGTAGTGATAGCAATAAATTACTAAATAACCCCCAACCCATATTACTAGAATATGTAGTTTGAAACCAAAATAATTAAGAATTGATAATTAAAAAATTAAAAGTTAAGCAACAAAAATACTTTAAAATACAGATAAGAATGATAATTGACAAAAAAAAAAAGAAAAAGTTAGATTATAAAAAAATAGTTAAATAGAATATTCCTATGATGCATCAGAACAAGCATTTTATCACCAATTGAAACAAAAATCAAAATTGGCAGTTCTTTCATGAAAACACATTGCCACCAATAGATAAGCAAAACTTATCTGTATTTTCTGTATACATTTTCTGTATACATTTTCTGTATACATTTTCTGTATACATCTATGTTCTTTAAAATATACAACCATTTCTCTGAAATGTATGCTAAAGCATTTTATCATTTTTGTCTATGCTTATTTTGTTGCATCTCATATATTATTTTGTTTGTAATTTTATAATCCTGTTGTGGGATGATGGTGTCCTTTTAACCCTGCAAAATACATGTAAAAAACATTTATGTTCAAACATGTCCAATACATCACCAGAAGACCTATTCAAGAATATTCAAAAAGTGTTCCTTTTAAAATTAATGATTTTGTCAACAAAAATTTGTAGGAATGATATCTTGTTAAGGATTGTTTTCACAAGTCAGGAAACTGGGTTTTTGTTTTCAAATAAAGATAAAATACCAATTGATTTTATAGCATGTATCATGTATAGATTTAAATGCACTAAATGCAAATTTAGTTATATTGGTGAGATGACTTATCATTTCCATGAATATGCAATGGAACATCTGGTTGTGGACAAGAAGTCTTCAATTTTTCAAATATTTGTCAAATAATAATCAGTGTAAAGAAAAATGTAATTTTGATTGCTTCTCCATCATCAATACATTGAACACATCATACAAATTGGTCATTAAAGAAGGATTCTGGATTGATAAAAGGCAGCCATTTTTAAATAAACAAGTTAATCCTATTTGGCAGTCTTGAGGATGAAAAAATAATTTTGTAAAATTATAACTTGTGTATGTTGTGCGAACTTCTCTGCTTTTATCTTCTTCTATTTCTAAGAATTTTGAATTACTGTCCGTTATAAGTCTGTATTGTACTTTTCGAACTTAAAAATTAAGTCAATGTAAATCTTTAACTGCTGAAGGGAAGAGAAGTCTTGAAAAATAAAAATGTAGAATTGTTAAACTGTGTAAAAAAAAATGGAAGGTTCGAATTGCCAATCCCAGCATACACATTCCCAAGACCATTCAGCTTTAGTTAAATATACCTACTCCCAGTTCCAATGTTGGCATCACCAAATTTTTCTTGATTTGATATTCATTCAAGGACCCACCAGTTGACTTTGCGAGTCTTAATGTATATTGGTATTGTTGAAATAAATGATTTTGATCATTATTTATTGTAATTTTCTTGTATTTAACTTGTCTTCTATTGTTTTTTGTCCTTTTCAATTAACTATGCCATTCTATTTGCGGAATTTTATTCTTCTCTTTTTCCTTTTCTTTCTTCATTGTTTTAATCTGTTTTTTCTCTTAATATTTGCCTCAGCAGTATATATATATATGATCGACTCTCCCATCGAGATTCGACGTATGAGGGCCAAGCAGATCAGTTTTCCGTATATATATATATATATATATATATATATATATATTATAAATTAATTGATTTAAAATATGTTTTTTTTTTTTTTTGCTACACAGTTCTAACCATGTTTCAAAAATGGAAGCTAAAAGCCCCGAATTTAATTTTGTAATTCGCTTGAGGATGAAATGGAACTAATGTCTTTAATTTAATTACAAAATTAAATTCTGGGCTTTTAGCTTCCATTTTTGAAACATGGTTAGAACTGTGTAGCAAAAAAAACATATTCTAAATCAATTAATTTATAATATTAGTGCTCCGTAAATTTACATTGTGCACTATTTTGTAAAAATAAAAATATCTATAAGAACACTGGATTATAAATCTTACTGTTCTTTCTTTTTATTAATATACATATATATATATATATATATATATATATATATATATATATATATATATATGTACATACATACATATATATATATATATATAAATTCGATGTATGAGGGTCAAGGAGATCAGTTCCCAGGAAACCGACAGCCTGACAACAGCACATGAGATTTGATTATAGTGGTGAAGGTTTTGTGCAAGACCAGCCACACTTTTTGAAGGGCTGAATTCAGATATCTGATGCATTAAGTGCCCCAAGGTCCCCAAACGACCCTCCGCAGGTTTTGAATTCAGAGTTGTCCTTCTCCTAGACCAGTTGTCATCCAAGTCTATAGAATCCAGTCTGTCCTGCTATTTACCCATAGCTGGAGGGAGAAGATGATTCACACCTTTCCCAAGGGTATTAGCACGTAAGTGAATGTAATGGATTCAACTGGAATTCAAACTTGGCTCTCAGATTCCTCAATCCAAGCTGCTATCCATTACTCCACCATGCCTCCTCAATATATATATATATATATATATATATATATATATATATATATATATATATACTTGTGCGCATGTGGACACATCTGCATAAAGTGCTTGTACATTAATTTAGTGTTAATTCTCAATATTAAATTTTAATGGGAGTCTATTCTGAGTGGTAAACTTAACGGGAAATTTGACTTGACATTTTTCCAACAAAGTGGATATTATGATTTATACTAAGTTAAAACTTAATAAACTTCTATTTTAATTTGTTTCATTCAATTGTGTGTCCATATATGTATTATTTCAAGTGCCACCCATTTGTGGTTGATTGGTTGTTCTTGGTATCTGGGAATAACTTGAATTCCATTGACAGAAATGGAAGAAAGGTTGGTAGATTAAGAAAATTGACCTTTCAACCCCTCCCTTATCATCACCACCCATCTTAAGTGAGACATGGTTATATGTTTTCAGCCTTGGAAAGTCAGCCTGATCTGTCCATAAAGTGTCAAATTTAAATATTGGAAAGAAGCAATTGAAGTGTCTCCTTTAAGATTGTAGAGTCAGACCCCTACTACCTATTACCTCCTATCCCCACTAATATACTAGAATGTCAGTTAAATGTCACATGGTCAAAAAGTTCTGTGGGCAGCAGATTAACTTTCCAAATAAGTTATCTGAATGTTCATTCTTTGAAATAGCTTAACTGGAAGTCAAACCCTGGACTATTTTTCTTTTCTTTTTTTTTTAAATTTCTTTCAAAGGTAGGTCTCTGCCAGTTTTAATTCTTTGTTGAATTTCTGATGGACTTTCTCAAATTTAACTTAGTTAAAACTTAGTAATTTTTTTTTTAATATGAGTAGATAGACTTTCCTATCATACAGTCCATACTCCTTGCCTTCTCTTGATCAGGAGTAGAGGCTCATCCCTTGTTTCCTGTTTAGGAAGGGGTTCCTGGTTCATTTCCTTTTCTCAGGCCTTAATAGTGGTGCTGTCATGAATTTTTTGTGATATGTGTAGATGGTGGCAATGTCTCTTTATACTGAGAATACTGGGTTGGTAGTTTTCTCGTTGCTGTTCCCGACTAGTAGTTAGGAGCCCAAATTCTTGCATAGTGTGTTGAGAGGCTGCTCTGATCAACAGTTGCATACTATCAGGGTTCTTGCAATACCATGTCATGCATGGAAGGGTGTCCCTGCAAGCTCCTCTAGTTGGCAACCCCAAGGTCACACTGATCAGTTCCCTTCCTGTACATGTTACATTAGACAACCAACTGCTACTGCTATACTAGGCCTTTCTTTACCAAAATTACATGAATATAAGCAACAAAAGATATAAAACTAAATCAGCTCAACAATAAACACCTAAACCCCTCAACCTTTCTTCCTCCAACATTTGTGGTATTTGTACTAACTTCTGCAATGTGGAATCACTCCTCTTTGAAAAGTCTCTGGACATCCTATCTCTCTGAGAAACTAATCTTAACTCTTCAATCCCCTCCTCTGATTTCTTGATTCATAGCTATCTTCCTCTCCTTAGGAAGGACTCTTATGTCAAACATGCATGGCCTGGGAGTTTATGTTGGCAAACATCTCCTGCAAGCTAAGGAACTCTCCTTTGAATATCCACACCATTCTTACGTGTATCTCTGTCTCTCTCTACTTAACTCAATCCGCTTCTCTTCTTTCTCTACTGCTCCCCTTCATCTCATAACTGTTGTGTGCTAGATAGTATTTCTGATAATATAGACAAGGCCATATCCCTACACCCATATGCAAATATATTTGTGTTCGGTGATTTAATGCCCACCATGCCAGGTGGCTTAAACACTCTGTTACTGACCTTGCTGGCATCCAGACACTTAACTTCTCAATCATTCATTCTCTCATGCAAGTGGTGGACTTCTTCACATTTTCCCCAGTGACCTTGATGGACACACTTCTCTTCTAGATCTCTTTTTTACCTCTATCCCTGACTCGTGTCATACTAAGCAGCTCTGCCCTCTTGACAACTCTGATCATGCAGTAGTGTCTGTAAAAATCTCTTTCCACTTCCTAACCAGCCAAGAACTTCCTACCAACAGAATATCTTTCCGTTATCAATGTGTGAATTGGGACTCATTCTGTGATTTCCTTCGAGACATCCATTGTAATTTTTTTTTTTTAATCATCCTGTTAAAAAATGTGCATCTGAGGTCTCTTCCTGGGTGAAAGCCAGCATCAATGGTTTCATTCCAGCAAAGAAATACCAAGTTAAACCACATTCATCTCCTTGGTTCTCATCTGCATGCTCAGCTGCTATAGCCTGCAGGAACTACTTCTTTAGGCTGTACCAGAGTGACATGTCTAATTGCAACAGACGTCTCTTTGTCTCTGCTCAAGCATGTTCTCAAAGAAGTGAAGTTACTGTTTGCTGATAGAATGAAACAACATATAGCATCTCACAAGTTCATTTCTAGAGATTATTGGTGGCTCTGCAAGAGTGTGCTGAACAAAACAAGAAATCCTCGATCCTTCTTCTATTCAATCAATTCAAAGTCCTGACATCTACAGCAGATAGGGTGGAATGCTTTATTTGGAAATTCTATTCCAACTCATTTGGAGTACCCACACCTGATTACCCCCTAGAACAGAGGCTCTACTGAGTGACATGCACATAACCCCATCAGTGGTCTTGGACATCATTTCTAAATTAGGCTTCCATAAGGCAAGCATATGTGACAGGATCTCAGCCATTGTTCTAAAGAAATGTGCTCCCGAGCTGGCTCCAGTCCTCTCCAAACTCTACAACTATTGTCTCTTTGCTTGCTGCTTTCCAGCTTGTTGGAATCACTCCTCTGTAGTTCCATTTTTTTAAGAACACCCCTATTATTGCCCTATTAGTCTCCTACTGTTTTTCAGCAAAGTATTTGAAGCTTTGATCAATGCTGAAGTGGTTAAGCATCTTACCTCTCATGACTTGCTCTCTGACAAACAATATAGCTTCCATTTTGACAAAGTTAACCTAGTCACTGCTCTTAAAAGGACCTCCAATCAGTGGTTAACTGGGGCATAAAATGGCTTGCAAATTTCAATGCTTCCAAAACAAAATTGCTCTCATTTAACCATCATAGAGAAACTTTCCTGCTCCCCACCAACATATCTGATGCTAGACTTCTGGAAAGTAACACACTGCACCTTCTTGGCCTCACATTTTCAACTGACTTGCAGTGGAATGACTACATTGAATCAATAGCTGCATCTACTGCAAGGAAAGTTGGGTCACTGTGTTGTGCCAGAAGGTTTTCTCATCAGAGTCCATCTTGCACATTTACAAATTTACCATTTATCCATGCATTGAATACTGTTGCCATATCTGGTCTGATGCTCTTTCTATTCATCTTGAGGTTCTTGACAAAATCAAAAAGAAAGATTTATGATGCAATTAATCCTGACTTGGCATCTCGACTTCAGTCACTTTCTGACAGACGTGTTGTGGCTTCCCTCTGTCATTTCTTCAAATATTTTCATAGCAACTGTTCTAACAGACTTTTTCCCTGGTGCCCCGACTACGTGAATTTAAGTATGCTACTAGATTGGCATCTAATAGTTAAATATAACTGCCATTTCTACTCTAACAGTCTCTTTTCTTGCTCCTTCTGTTTACTTGCTTCCCTAATAACTACAGTCTACAAAACTTTAAATGCAACATCAATCATCATATTGAAAACTGTTCATCTTTTATCCTTTCCTCAATCCCACCTATACCCAGTCTTTTCTCTCACTTTCACTCTCTGTAACCCCCCCTCCCCTGTGTACTAGTGGAGTTCTCACCTTACTTGGGATGAAATGATTAAAAAGCAACATGTCGATGATATGTTTCAGTAATTTTTTATTTCAAATATGTGTGTGTGTGTGTAGATGTATTATTGTATGTATATAGGGTTATTATATCACTGCCACTGAATTTGGCACATTGTCAATTTGTCACTAATAAAACTTTTACATTTTCTTTAAGAATGAGATTTAAATAGGAGTCAATTTTCCATGAGTCACCAAGAAATCTGCACAAAGTTGGAAGGAATAGATTGCTTATACGTGGGAAAATATTTGAAGTAATACATGAACAAAGATAAATAAAGCCTGTATATGGTCAATAAATGAATCAGAGGAGTTACATAGTTATTTGCCATTCTAATTGCAAGGCTTGTGACTATAATCTACCTTAGGAAGACTAAAATGTAAAAGACTTGGGACTTCTGGATTTTACCTACAGAAAATGAAATAAAAAATTTAAAGATTAAAAAAATTTGAATGCAGAAGATGATAGATAGAATATGAACAGCTCTAAAACAGAAAAAAGTAATATTGTGTTGAATTTTTCAAAAAGAACAGTATTTTCTGGACAAACTGTAAAAATGTAAAGTTAATCAAAATATTTTGGTTACATACATATAATAATTTAAACATATTTTTAGTTTATTTTACTTATATATAATTGTACAAGTAACTTATTAAAGAGGTGTCAGTAGTAGTGTTAAGTGTATAAACTCCAGTTGATATCAATTGAAGAGAAATTGAACTGTATGTGTAAACATGAGTCATAAATAGGATTTGTTTATCAAGAAGCATTCAGGGTTTGTGCCTTGCTTAAAGTTTTAGTCTGCTAACCTATTGAGAGTGAGTTCAGTCTTTATATTTATTGGTTTGTCAATGATTTTTATATAAAAAAATCAAAAAAATTAAAATTCTACATAAACTGTCAATTTAAGAAGCAAACGAAAGCTATGAAAGAATTGATGCTTGAATCTTGGGTCAAAGATATATGAATAAATTAATATTTACTTTGAATTCTGTTTGGGCAAAATCATTGGTCATTAATCTGGTTACTTAAACTTGTAATATCTGTTTCTGTTAAAACTAATGAGGGTATTTTTGTTGCAGGTTCAAGAGGCCCACTGTAATCCAAATGAAAGAGATTTTGATGGTGCTACACCCCTGCATTTTGCAGCCAGTTGTGGCCAGACCAAAGTTGTAGAATGGCTTCTGCAAGTGGGTGAATGCAATATTACTGTGGACAGAACTGGTGCAACACCTTTACACAATGCTGCTGAGATTGGACAGTTGCAGGTAAGCATGGGGATTGGATTTCCAGTTGCTGAACCAACAATGGTTCAGCAGTTGATTACAATAGATGACAATATGAAAAATTCAGTGGAAGATATACCACAAAAATACTCTTGTCTTTTTTTAAATAAATTATTGCTTTTGGCTTATATACATTAACTACAAATTAAAAATGGTCACTTGGAAATATAAGATTGATATTAAATTAATAAGAAAGATAATGTGCAGGTACATTTGGTCACATATCAATGTTTGGCAAACTTGGACCTTCATGACCGCAAAAAATGGAGTGCCAAAATAAAGGACGGTTTTTCCATTGACACTGCTATTATTTTAACTACCTTCCCTTGGCAATATTACAAAATAACTTTGAAAAATGTTGATTAAAAAGTAAAAAAATCATTTACAAGCTTTAACCCACAAAATATTAATGTTCTGATGATGTGTAAATAAATAATAATTTAATGGCAATGTTTAACCCACAAAAAATTGGAGTGTCAAAATGACAGCTACTCACTTGACATTACTTTTACTGTATACACCTTTGGCTCCCTCAGCAATTTTGTTTTACAAGATTATAAAAAATATGTGAACCAAATACAATGCTATATTTATCATTTACCGTTTATAAAGATTTATTATTCACCATTTTATAAAGAAACTAATTTGAAAAGAAATCTTTGCATTCAAAAATTTATAACTACAAAATTATCAAAATATGTAAACCAACTACTATGCAATATTTATTATTTACCATTATATAAATAAGTATGAAAACAATTTTTTTTATTCAATCTAATAAATAAATAATTTTTAATATTGTTGTCAATTCTCAAGAATAAAGAAAATGCATAAATCCACTTTCATACATTTGGGTTTTATTAAAATACTAATCATCACTTTTTAAAACAATAAATATTGCCAAGGGAATCAAAAGTATATACAATAACAGTGGTGTAAAGGGAATAACTGACCTTTTGATACACCATTTTTGTTGCAGACTTGGAGGTTAAACATTGCAAATTTAATAATGAGATTTATAAACATTTCATGTGACATTAGACATTGTATCACACACTTTAACACCAGACATGTCCAACTGTTAAATATGTTGCATCCTAGTGGTATGACTTATCACTTTGTGATGTTCCAGATTCTAGCTTATTGATAAAATAACTTGCTGAAAAAATGCATTTAATATTAGAAAGTACTGAATTCAAACATAGATTGTAACTCAAATAAAATATCCATATTTATTACACAAACTTAGAGTGATAACTAAAAAAGTGTTTTCCAAAAAATGTTACATGTTTCACTTTTGAATTCAGTACTTGAAAATATATAAAAATCATCTGAAATAGGCAAAATATTTTTTCAACCTATACCTATGAATCATTTTTCTTGTTTAATTAAATATTTATTATCTGCAAGTATGTAATGACAGAGAAAAAGCATTTTATGGGATCCACAGAAATTTGCTTTATTCATTATACTTTCTCAGTAGTACCATTTTCTTATCAAATTTATGTATGAAAAGTTTTTAAACCATTTCTTTTGGTTAAACAACTTAGTTCTCCTGAACACTGATTCCTATGTAGAGTTTTATTCGATTCTAATTACTTACATATTTCTTTCTTAACAAACTCATGTACACCTTTACTTTTTGCACTTCTTTGTATGGTTCTCTGGATATTATTTTCACAAGAGGAGATGATATACTTTTTTTTTGCTTCACATATGGTGTCACATGTAACAGATTTTGTATCAAATTATTAACCTTTTAATTTTCTTCAATTCTAACCTTAAAGGAGCACTGACTCTTCATTTTGAAATCTTTAGATAATTTTCTTAAAATTATTACTTCATTTCATATAACATCACATACAAAAAGGTGTTGAAAAACCTATTTAGTCAGATTTTGGGAAATGGGTTAGTATCTCTATATTCTACTATTATTATTAAACATCATATAGTGTATATAATCTATTATTATTACTAACCATAATAACATAACCTATATATAATAGTGGTCAAAAGTTGTAATAAAAAGAAGTCAAAATTAAAATGAAACATTAGTAAAATAAAATAAAAACTTGTTCTCTTTCTTTTTTCTTGAGGAATTAAATTACTATCCTCAATATATTTTTTACAAGTATTTTTAGTTTTTTATTTACTAATGAAATACAAAGATACTGTTTTAACTAAGAAATATAAATAATGACATTATGTTATTAGTCAAATAAGCATTTTAACATATATTTCTCAAGCATTTTCTTCTTATTGCTTCATTACAATTACTTACTTAATAATTTAAAATATATCTTATAAATGTTATATTTGTCACAGTAATACATTCATTTATTGGTTACAATTTGTTTTTAGACAAAACTGAGAAATTTTACTGAGCATATAAATCTTTACTTTGATCTGAAAATTTTAAGAATTATTATTATTATAATTATTATTATTATTACAATAATGATGATGATGATGATAATGATGATGATGATGATGAGGAGGAGGAGGATGAGGAGGCGGATGATACACTGATAAACTAGGACTAGTATCAACATTTTGGTTGTTGTCATTATAATGTTTTGGTCATTGTACCATTTGGCCTTTTTCAGGGGTCTGTCATTCTCAGTATAGACATGAGACTTTCAAACCAATTCCTTTATTCAATCTGTGGAATAGATTCTTCTCATTTTTCTGTCCATGATAAAGGATATCTTGTAACAGTTAATTCTATCTGGTTAATTCATCCTTTTGAATGTTACTTATCTCTTTTACTGAATCAAAGTATATGAAATTTGTGCACTAAGTTCAAAAATTGACCACACAGTAAGTTTATTTACTTAACAAACATAATGAGGATATTAGTATAAGCAAAACAGCATATAATAATGTATAACTGTTTTTTGCATTCCCTTTATATGCCATGTCACTTCAGGACTGGGGTAATCATGGTTCTCCACAGTTTCTTGTTTTTTGTTGTTCTCATTAATGCTTACTTCCTTATGATTCCTTCTTATCTTTGTGGTATTTGTCTCTCTATCCATTTGCTCAAACTTGTTACCCTCTGCATTCTCTGTCTTTGATGTGCCCTGTGAGTGCTAAATCTTCCTAGCCTTCTTTCCTTATTACAAGAAGATGCTGAAAAATTATTGTCCAAACCCACTTCCTAAAATCAGTATTCCAATGACTAAACATTAGATATTTTTAAGAGCTTCTTGATTGAGCTGGGAACTTTTTAGAATTAAGTACTAATATATAGAGACTGATTATTTAGGTAAGGAAGTACACAGGTGGGAGCAGTGGAATGAGATATAAAGGAGAAAGGTAGATGTACCAAGAGGAAGTTTTAATCAGTAATTTATCACTTCTATTAATCTTTCTCAATCCCTTATGTTTGTAACCAAAATTTTAATTTAATCTAACATCTTTTATTTGAAAAATAAAAATTCAATTGATTATTAAAATTATCCCCTCCTTCCCCTCCACCTGGAATTGAGAAGGTTGACTGGATGGTTCCTAAGTCAGCTGCCAAATAATGTTGCCACTGCAAACATGAATTTGAATCTCTGGGAGAAAGATTGTGTAACCGAATTTGGCACAGGTTTTCTCTTTCTCTCTCTGTCTCTTTCACATGTCTATAGACTTAAATTCACAGTTCAAGAGAAATATCAGAACTGTAAGGAAATATTGGATTTCACCTTGATAACACCCATATCTTTCAGCCCTCTCCACACACACAATCAACCTCTTCTCTTCCGCCACCCAACCTGATTTTGACTTTTCTCACTTACTTCGCACCAAACCCCAATCCCCGCCCGCCCGAACATAGAAAGGTTCTATCTCTCCTTGCTTGGAGGTTTCAACTGCTGATGCCGACAGGTAAAGGAGTGTGTGATACCTGTCTGTCAGTTCCTCTGTAGAGCCTGAGAAAGTTTGTATGTGTGAGAGAGAGGGAGATGGAGACGCGTATTATTTGCTTGTAAAAATAAAAAAAAAAGTCTACCTGTAGTATTCATTTTTAAATTTTACTCAAATGTCTCATAAGAAATCTCTAGTCAAAAAAGAAAAAAATCCATAGTTTATTAAAAAGCAAGCATACATCTTCATCTAGTATACAATGTAGATGAAAGCTTTGTTTCCAAAAATGATGGGGAATTCTCAGAAAGAAAAAGAAAGATGAACAGCAAATTATTGTTACATTGTATCACCCAAAAACGAAGCTCAAAAAACTTTTACTTAGTCGTTATAAAATCGACGTTCGCGGCGAAAAGCTCAAACAACCAGAGTAAAAATAAAAACAAGATATGTAAAAGAAGAATGTGTTTATGTCCGGTTTGGGCTAGGTTTTGAACTCATTCATTACTTCATCTAACTCACCAACTAAACCTCGTCTACAACGTAATCGGGTTTTTTTTTTTTTCGTTTTTGATTTTTTTTTTTTTTTTGTGTGTGTGTGTGATAAGATGAAAGTTGCTGAAGAGGCGAGTACCTTGAGCCTTTCTGTCTGTGCCTTCCCACTGTCACTGTTTCTAATCGTAATATCGCCCACCTTCTCACTGCCACCTGTACTGTACAATTTCTCATTGAAGTGATTAGTTGCCACAGTAGTCAACCGGCGTTGTCTCTTCTTCCTTTTTTTTTTAATTGTACCTCCACCTCCTCTCATCACGAAACTACGACCTACATTGACATAAATGAGCCTTGTCTGTGAGGAGTTCTGTTAAAAAACGATCACTTATCATATTTCCTACGTTTGACCAATACAGGTAAGCAAGCACTTTTCACCTGTTTTTCCCTATTCGTCAGATTTTTCTATGACTCCTTGGAATTATTCATTAGCAATATCTGTCAATATCTGTTCGTCTCAGCTATTTATTTTAAAATTAAAAAAAAGATCATTTTTGTTTTTGTAACTAGCATGCCTGTCTCACTTAAAAAATTTTGGGGGAATTTTTAGCCTTCAACAGAAAGTTTCCCAAAATTTGTTTTTTAGTCCAACAAATATTTTACTAACAAGCAAATAACTTTTACTGTTTTTTCTTCAACATTTCGTGTGTGTGTGTGTGTGTGTGTGTGTGTGTAACATCTGAAATTTGTCTTAACTATTTTTATCTCATTATTTTTATGTCTGTCTCTGACTATCAGCTGGTCTTACAAGCCATCAATGTTGATTGTTGAATATAGATCTTCATTTATTGGGTTTTTGTGATAAACTATGGAAGCTAAGTAGATATGCAAATAATGCAATCCTCTAAAAGAAGCATGCCACAGACTATGTATTTCTATAGAAGTTTGTGCATATTCTTATTCTTTTTAATTCATAAGCCCTTAACCAAAAAAAAAAAACAAACAAAAAACTATACCTTGTAATAGATTTTTTCTTCAAAGTCAATAATCTTACAATAAAATTGCTATTACTATTATCCAACTGTTGTTGATAAAATTTTCAGAATATAAATATATTTTATATGAATAATAAACTGTGTGAATTTTAGCTTAGAATATCTATTCTTATTAAAACTATTGAAAATAACTTGTTTTGGGGCATGTCAGGTTTTATTATGCAAAGTACAATATAAAATTTTATAAATAAATCTGAAAAAATATAGGCCAGAAAAACATATATTTGATTGACACAGTATCTCATATACTTCAACTGAATATATTATTCTATTATTTCACATGTTAATATGGATTTCTTGATATTTCATAACTTCATCAGTTTAAAAAGTGATGAAGTTTGTTAATTTGCTACTGTCTCAACTATAACATTACTTGTAACAGAGTTTTTTTTTAGAAGAGTGAGCAATAGTCAGCTTTACAAAATATGAAAGAGCATTGTATGAATATACTCTTTAGCTTAAAGTTTCAAGGTTGTGACTAGTATCACTCAAAAAATATCTTGTCTAAGAACCTACCATAATTTTTGGCTTTTATGTTGAAACCATTGTCAACTTTTAAGGAAATTATAACTTTGCTGCCTCAAATACTAACCCAAAACATTAATCTACACATCTGTTGTGTTCCCAGTCAGGGTGATTGACTATTTCCACAAAACACTCACCTCTAGCTGAGCTAATAGGACCATCCAATATAGCTCTACATTCATCACTAAAAATTACTATTGAGAAATTTGCCTCCATGCCCTTCTTTTATGTCCTTACAAATCTCTCTTTGTGATATTTACTTAAAGGTTTTAGTTACCTTTTGTGTGTTCAGCCAGTATTATTAATATTCAGTATCTTTTCTCTGTTTATATTCCCATCAGCATTTTCAAATACTTGTCTTTTTAATTTTTCTCAAAACTTTTTGTAAAATACTTAAAGCCAGTCTTTTTCTTGTTCTTGTCTTACTAATGTTTTCAATTTCTTTTTTGTTTTATGGTATCTATTTAATTTTTTGTAATTTTTGACATTGTGCCTACATCTGTCAGTAACTTTGCAATATCTTGTTTCTCTTTTGATATTACATCTTTCTTAAACTCGATGGCAATCTTTATATATCTTAACTTATACCCATGGTATATTATCAAAGTAAATCCTGTAAATTTTACTGACACAGATTGGTTATTAACAATTTTATTGTGAAAACATACATAATAAAATCTAATATAGTGTATGTGCTCACATATATATAATAGAGTAGTTCCTCCATAAATATATGTAATATATATATATATATATATATATATATATATACATATGTAATATAAATATATATGTAATATAAATATATATGCAATATAAATATATATATGTAATATATATATATATATGCAATATATATATATATGCAATATATATATATGTAATATATGTAATATATATATGTAATATATGTAATATATATATGTAATATATATATATGTAATATATATATGTAATATATATATATATATATATATATATAATATATATTTGGTTGGATTGATGTGAGTTTGTGACCCTGGGTTTCACGCTTTTGCAATCGTCAGACAAACTACATACACCTTTCACATATATGTAATATATATATATATATATATATGTAATATATATATATATATGAGGAGATGCTGAAAAGAAACTCTTCTCTCCAAAATTCTGATATTTGGCTATTATGCATAATTTTGGGAAGTTAACTGGATATTGTCGGACTTTGTCCATTTTATAATATATATATATATATATATATATATATATATATATATATATATATATATATATATACAAAGAGAAAAAAAAAAAAATATATATATATATATATATATATATATATATATATACAAAGAGAAAAAAAAAAAAAATATATATATATATATATATATATATACAAAGAGAAAAAAAATATATATATATATATACAAAGAGAAAAAAAAAAAATATATATATATATATATACAAAGAGAAAAAAATACTATATATATAGATATGGATATATGAGATAGATTTAGAGATTTAGGCAGATAGGATAGGAAAGAATACACTTAGATGGTTAGATATAAACAGTCTGAGAAAGATAGATACGGGGAAAATATATAAATTTTTATGTATCAAGAACAATTTTAGGGGAAAAAAGTATGACAAAATGGACAAAGTTTTTGTGTGATGCATTTCATCTTTTAGGAATTCATCAGATTAAATTGAGGTTCATGAGAATTTAAAATTAATATTTTTTTTAATTTAATGCGTTTTAGGTATATAATCTCGTTGATTTTATTTAAATTCTTTTCCTTTTTGTTTATGTTTCCATCACATTTGTTATTAAATTTCCCTCATTTTGATAATAGAAGATCTGCCAAGAATGGTGAAATGTTGTAAGAACCTTGGTCACAAATTTACTGTAAATGATCTAGCAATTACAGTACTTTCTACACATTTTTTGTTTTAGTAAATTGTTTTCTCTTTTAATTAAAGTAGCATTTTTGAAATCAGATAAATATAAATAATAGATAAATATGTAATTATATAAAGTGTTCATTTTTACATATAAGGTATATTTATGTAGAAATAATTTATCCAAGCAAGTTTTGTTAAATTCAACTGATAAAGTTGGTCTGTTTAATTTTCCATTATATTTTTTCAATTTTCAAATAAGATATAGAACAAGACCAAAATTGTGGATAAACTGTTTGAAGGTCATGTTTTATTCAGTTTTAGTTCAAGTACATTTGACCATGTCAGTCATAAGTAAGAATTGGGTGTTGTCAGTGTGGTATTTTTATTTTTTATTCTTTTATGTTGAGTTTTAAATTAATCCAGGGATGCCATGTATAAAATAGTTACATGGAACAAGACCACACTGGAAAAGGTTGTATGAAATATTTATAATATATGATTTTTTTTTTTAACACATATCAAATATTTTATACACACCATACTGTTTTCTGTGGTAAATGATATATAATTTGGGTTGATTTTTATATAATAATAGCTTCTAGGATTTTGAATCTTTCTTTGCAGTGAATGAGGTATATTAGTTTGGTATTTTTAGCTTATTTTTTGAATATTGATGTATATATATATATATATATATATATATATATATATATATATATATATATATATATAAAGGGAGCAGATATTTTCAGCTTCATTTTTAGCACAGTGTTAGAGAGATCTTAGAAGAGTCTTTAAAATTTACTCAGTACTTTATTACTTGTATGTGCATAATTTTCAGCATTTTTTTAATCATTTCAAAGCTATAAAGCCATTAGAACTCAAGGGGTTACTGAATGTGAAAGAATATGAAAAAAAGAAAAGCATTATTAAGAAGAGAGAAAAATAATAGAACAGAAATGAAGAAAACACGCTAACAATTGACATTGCCAAAGTTGACTGGAAAAGCAAGAAGCCAGAAGAAACTGTTAGCATAGAACTTACAGTTACATCTAGCAATTTCAACTGTAAGATGATGAGACCTAGATACCAATCTAGTACTGCACTTAAATTTAAAAAATCAAGGTATCAAAGAGGAAAGATTATCAGAACAATTACCATGAAAATATTTATAGGAAAGACACAGGGAAGCTAATTTACGGTGGTAGAAAAAGTGACATTGTTTACAGAAAGTGATATTAGTTTCAGTGAAATTATAGCTGAATATGAAAATCCAACAAATTCTGGAAGACCTCAGAAGTAACACTTGAGTTTGCAGTAAATTACAAGTGATGGTCAAATATAGTATATCATTTACAAAATTAAAAGGAAGGAAAATGTATTTTTCTCTTCATGTCCAACATAGAAAATGATTTACTTTTCTTTTTTGTTTGGAGAGCAATAAATATAGTCATGAGCAATAAAAACGGATTTATTATAAGAATGCAAAATGAAGAAAGTCATGTTGAGCTCTAAGACATCATTCAACATCTCAACCAAAACAGAATTTATGATAGAAAATTTCCTTTGTGTTTTATAAGATTAAAATGAAATTCTTTATTAAGAATTGCTGAATCCTGAACAAACTGTTACTGCATAATGCTACAGTGAGTTCATAGAGCCAGGGAGTTCCTCCACACAGTGTATTCTTCAAACATCCCATCTTCAGATTAACAGTGGTTTTACCCAATGCAATACTTCGTTTCTCTCATTAGCAGTTCTAATAATTTCACTATATTTAAAAATTCTTTAAAGAATTAATATCATCATAACTGGATTTGTTCTTTGATGATTGAATATACTCTTTGGTCAAAAGGTGGCAAAATGTCATCAAAAGACAAAATAAAATACTTTCATAATTGAATAATGATGCTGGGAATTTATATAAATAAATATGCTAAAAATTTTTACATCACTTTCATATATTAATCATACATGAACATTACTCACTATTCCAATGGAATATTTAACACATATTTGTATGTATATGTTTGTGTGCACATACACACATGTAAATACTATTTAACAAATTTACATATTTTTACCTATGAAGAATAAATATTTAATATCTATTCATGTAGTTGTATGTGTCACAACTTATTCAAACCACATGAATGTTCATATTGTTTTTTTTTTCATTTTAGAAATTTTACTCCTTTTAAATTATCATTTAGACTTATTTGTGTATATATATCATGATATAAATTTTTATTAGATCAAATGTCAACTTTGAAATATTACATTAATCACAAATAATATTTTGAAAAAATTTTTCTTTCAAAAGTGAAATAATTGCAATGTACAGTGATCGATCACTCATGTAGTTTATCTGATAAATGCCCAACTCACATATATGATAATTTTGGCAACATTGCCTTTTTATGAATTTTCCACAAATCTTTCATGTTTTGCTACAAAATGTATGTTGCATTATATACTTTTTTGAATCATTTCACTGCAAGCAAGTCAATAAAGATGCAAAGGGGCTACTGAGAGTTAGAGAATATGAGAAAAAACACTATTAAGGAGAGAGAACAATAAAATGAACAAGAATTAAGAAAACAGAAGATAACAATTGACATTGCATTTAAATTTTTGAAGATCAAAGTTGACTAGGAAGCAAAAAAATAGAAGAAATTTCTGCAAGTGAGAAGTGTGAGAGAAGAAACTGTTAGCATCGAACTTATGGTTACATCTAGCCATTTCAACTGTTAAAATAATGAGACCTTGACACAAATCTATGAGTACAGTTAAATTCATAAAGTCTAGGCACCATAGAGGAAATTTCATCAGAACAGTTACCATGAAAATATTTGTAGAAATGGCATGAAAATAAAATATATTTATGCTTTTTACTGACATTACTGGTGAGTTCACTTATACATGAATAAATGCAGCAATATACTTGCATTTCTTGTTCTAGAAAATCTAAACAGTTTGTATTGGTTTTTCATTATATGTTTGTACATATGTGAACTTATCCTCCCTAAGATGCATATAAAAATTATTATAAATTTACTTTAAATTTGAAAAAAATACCTGAAAAATAACTGAGAAAGTGAATTATTCTTAATTGATTTTACATTTTAGTTGCTTTGTAGCTTATCTATTTCTGATGATAGAATTATTTTTGTCTTCACACAAGCATTATCTACTTTATTGGATATATGGAGCAGTGGGGAAGGAATTAAATGATAGTAGTTGTCAGGATATGATGTCTATGTGTGTCAATGAAACTCAATTTGAAAGATATTGCCCCACTTTGCTCAAGTAATTGTATTTCATTAGATTCACTTTTAAGAAATGATAAAAATTAATTGAAATTGTTTATTGAATACTAACACCTAAATATAATACTTCCTTGTTTTCTATAAAATTTTAATAGGTGAATTTATAAAAAAAAAAAAAAAAATATAGTACAATATGCTAAAGTTATTTTATTAGGAACAAATAAACAGAATATCTTAAATAGATATTTTTTCAACATGTAGCACTAAAGTAGACATAAATTAATTTCAGCAATTTAATCACCTTGAGATCAGTAACAGAAAAATAGCTTAAAGCTGGACATGTGATAGCATGAAAAACCCACAAAGAAAGTAAGAGAATAGAGCATATCACTTGTACTGCACTTGTCTTTGCTATTTTGTAAGATCAAAGTATCTTTGATATAGTCATTAATCTACAGAATATTTCAAGCCCAGATCAGTCTACATATTTCACCTGTTTTAATAATGCAAAAAAAATTATCTAGTAAAAGATTTTTAGATTTTTCATGAAAAAAATACTATCATTTTTAATTTTCAATAACTTTTCAAAAAACCAAAAGATTATTTCTTGATAAAAATATTTATCTTCTTTTTGTCATATTTTTTGCTTGACTTTAAGTCTTAAATTTACAATATCTTGACTGTAGAAAAAACAAAATTATCAGTGGCTAAATACTATAATAGCAACTATATTAATATCTTATCAAAGTTTGCCCAACAGATGTGTTCATTGCCATTAAAAGGCATCATTTTTCAAGTTAACTGAATTGGAAGAATAAAACAAAATTGATATTTCTATTATTTCCATAAAGTTATTCTGTAGGAATACTAAAAGCATTTATATATTAATAAACCCATGAGTGGTGATGTATTTATACTTGGCTTAGTCATAAATAATTTCCATTTTTGTTTATCAACTTTATTCTTGAAAAAAATAAAGTACAATTACATTTTATTCAATTATATATTCACCATTATTTGCAGGGACTTATTGCTTCTTATCAGGTAGCTCTTTGATAGCTTTTCAGTAAAACTTTACTGATTTTGATGTGAGAAATTTTTTGATAAACTCATGAATCTGGTTTTCATTAGAGAAAGTTTTCTCCATCAGAGCATTTTGTAGTGATTGAAAAGGCACTAATTGGTTGGTCGAAGGTCAGGTGAATATGGCAGGTGGAGTAGAACATATTGACTGAGTTCAAAATATTTTCCTGTATATTCTGTGTACTGTCATGGAAGAGAACATTTTTTCCTTTAATCCACTGTGTATGCTGCAACTGTCATGAAAAAAATCTAAGGTATGTTAGTGTATTCAAAATTTATTCTCACCTACCATGTATAATTAGTAGTTAAGATAATACATTCAATTGGTTCCCCAAAATGGAAATTATTTATGACTCAACCTAATAGTAGTAAAATCAATGTATTCCAAGAATACTATGTTACATTGTATGTATGCACAAACAAGTGTGTGTGAGTGTTGCATGTACACATGAATATAATTATACATCTAAAGTCCTTTTCTATCAATCACACTTGACCACTGACAATCCTTTTCTTTCTGATTTTCAATGCATTTCTGTAGCAAAAGCATTAGTAATGCATTTACATTATACTTATAACAGGCCTATACATTAATTCTTGACCACTGGCAATCCCTTTTTTATTTTGATGAGTTTCAATGTGCGACATACAGATTGAGTGTCTAAACTTGCAAAACAAATTTTTAAATAAAAAAATGTCAAAAATTCATCAGTTAAATCATGAAATTCCACTTTTAAGCACTAATGTTAGTCTGGAGATTTTCATGTATTCACAGCTTCATGAATGAACTTCACTTTCCTTGGTTAAATGCAGCATGCACCTAGCTAGTGTGGGCTAATACAATTTCTTCTGTGAAGGGGCATAAAATGTATCTTTGCTGCTCTCTGGGCATACTACTCAAGTTAATATTCTGCCTTAAGTTTTTTTTTGCAGGATATAGAGTATAAGATAATCAACATTGTCAATTTGATATTCAATCTATCTGTTCATATATGTAGGATGGAAATTTTACATTTGATTCATTCCTGTACTTACTTTTATCATTTACTATGACACAACATGTATAATCATGTGTAATGGATGCTGGAATGTTCAGCTATGTTTTTGTTTTTTTTTTTACAAACATGCTTTAGAGATTCACAAATACAATTTGTGTATATCTATATATACTGTCTATGTCTCACAAAGGCTTTTATTTTTGGTCAATTACTCAATTAAATTCTTCATGCCACTCTCTCTTCTAAGCTAAATGCTTTCAGCCTTTAATACTTCATGCATATCATTTTTGTATTGGGAAGAGTGTGGTATTTGGAGAATACTATAGATTATTGAAACTATCATCTTTGTTCATTTATCACAATGTTTAAGACAACTTATAATTCCTCAGGCAACACAACACAGTTAAACAAATTTATAGAACTGACAATAATGTTTGAAAAAAAGAAAATACTTCATCTCAGAATTTCAGGCAACAATTTTGATACATTTTACATGAATATTATATAAGCAGCTAAAAGCAGCATCTTAATGTTGAATTTAATAAATCCAGCTTGGGAAAACACAAACACATTTTTCTGTTGCCTAACTTACTTGTTTATTGTATATTAAAGCAGAAGACAGAATTGAAAAGACAACAGAGACCGGTTTGTCTGTCACTCCACACCATCAGAAAAGTGACTGTGGGAAATGATTTCTTGAAGATAATAGGATAAAACCATAATGAAAGTTAATTGAAATAATCTCTGACCCATAGACAATATAATGCGTAGACTAAGTCAGTACTATCAAATACAAAATTTGAACTATTTTTTAAAAAAATAATGATTACTTAAATGGTAACAGAAATAAGTAGAGGCTTTTTACCCATACAAAACTGAATAAAAGTTTAGAGTAACTCTCAACAAATATCTTTAACTGCCAACTAATTATAAGAAAAATATAAAGTATAAATCTTTAACTGTAGTGATATTTGTCATTGCATTTTTAATAGTTAAATTTTATAAAGAAAAATAGTAAATTTTAATTATGAAGCACATAAACAATTTTACTAAATGAGTTTATCAGTATTTACTCAGGTTAGTATAATATTGAATAAAAAATGACTGCATTACCCAAATCTTCCATATTAGAAATGCATACCTGCCAAGAAAATCAGCATTTAAAATTCTGGCACTAACATCATCATTATCATCATCATCATGGACAATACATCGTGTAATAGTTTTATAATTGTTTTTTTTATGATTTTTAGTCAGTATTTTTATTAATTGTTATTTAAGATGTATTACATTTTTAATGATCATATAAACATTTTTCTTTTGTAAGAAAATCATTTAGCATTTATGAACTGGAAATTTTTATAATTAATTTTTTTTCAACAAAAAAATAGAAAACATTTAAAGAGCGATATATATATATATATATATATATATATATATATATATATATATATACACACACACACACACACACATATTAAATAAGGTTTCTCGTGATCAGGAATTAAAATAACTGTTTTATAGTTCTTAAAGTTCTTGGCCCAACCAGTAAAACATTCTGAAAAAATTCTGGTATTTGATTATTTCATCAGATTTTGGGAAATGGGTTGAGCTGGGAACTTTTCAGCATCACCTTTTTTTAGAATAAAGAAATTTGTTCAGATGGTCACAGTGACCCATCATTGTCTGAGACTGCATCAGGGCTTCATAGTCATAGTTACATCTAGCTAGTGAGGGATTAAAATATAGGTTTTAAATTCTTAAATCATGTATTACATCATGAACACAGTTATTATCTCTTGATTTGACAGAAAGAGTCTCTGAATAATAATAATAAAATATTTAAGCCTGGGGATTCAAATATTTTATACAGCATGTTAATTAATAATACAATAGTAAATTTAATTTTTATTTCCTAACACACTTGCATATCTTCTAGATTAATGTCAAATGAAGTTGATAATCCCATTTGCTTGGAAATTAAAGAGGCATTTTTTCAAAAACATTTTTATGTTTACATTCATTGAGTTTGCACATCAGTAGAATCTGATTGCTTTCATTGGAGATCAAGTGACAAATTTTTCAATACTCTAGAACTTTTGCATGTATTATTGCTTTTTTTTTAAAAATGCTGTCAATCAATTTGTTTCAATTCTTTCCTGAATTTGCAATTTTTTGTGATAATTTTTTCAAGGTACTTCAGTACTTTTTAAATAATGATAATTACAGCTGTTAACTTCATATTCCATGAATTTGTCAGTTTTATGGTAAAATTAAATATTTTCCAATTTTTTTTAATAGTTTATTTTAGTTTTACTCTGTCTTTTCATAGACAATATGTACCAATCTATATTGATATTATCATAATATGAGAGGATGCTGAAAAGTCTGCAGCCCAACTAAGAAGGAATTTTAAAAATTCTAATGTTTGATCATTTGATGTGATTTTTTTTATATTATTCACTCACTACAAGAGCCACTCAAGGTTGCAGGTTAATGAATGAGATAGTTGTAAGAGTGTAAGGAAAGGATATGTTGGATAGCACCTCCTCATGTACTTTGTTCTCTTACACATGTTCACATGGGCTTCTAACAATAGGAATTCTGTTTCTTCAAATATCCCCTTCTACTACTATGATTATTATTATTATTGTTATTATTGGTGTTATTATTTTTGCATCAGATGTAGTTGGTGGTCCTTCTTGGGATCAAGTGATTACAAATCTCCAGCACTCTCTTCACTATTCCTGTTAACCTCAATAGTGCTATAGCATGCATTACTTGAGAACTTCTGTATTGTAATCTCTTTTCTAAGTGTTTTAGGATGGTTTACAGTGCTCCTACAATTATTATCATTACTGTCTTCTTCATATTCCACAATGTCTATAGCTCTTCAGCTGATTTGAAAGAATCAATGTATATTAGTAACAAACCTCATCTCAGAAATTCACACGGAAAGAAAGTTGTAGAGTAGAAAGGTCAAATGCTAGTGATAAAAACAGTAAAGATAAGGAAATTGGTTGGAAAAAAATCCGTGTATAATAATAACACATAATTCAGACACATATTGCATTACAAACTTGTAAAGTGTTAGCATGTTTTGGGTTAATGAATAAAGGGGTTTACTGGTAATTAATAGGTGTGAAAGATGATTCTAAATGTCAAATTAGTGAAATTCATAAATGCTCATCAATACATTTTTTTAAAATTTTTCATTCCAGAAAAATAAGCAAAAGTGGGCATTTTGGATAATTACATTTTTTTAAAGATCATATCAACAAATATTCTCATTTTTTACGTGTTAGAATGGGAGAATGCTTAAAAAATACATCTAAAGTCTAATAACAATAACACTTTTAGTGTTTATAATACCAATGTCTATAGTTCTTCATACAATTGCTATGAGGAAATGTGGATTATTCTCTAATTTTCAGAAACTACAAAAGTTTCATTGTATTTTTTCCAGTTTAAGATGAGAAGCTGAAAAAATTCATATATTTTGATAATACAAAAATAAAGTCTTTACAATTTTAAATGTTTGCATATAAAACACCTTTTATAAATGTATGTATACTTGATAAAAACTTTTAAGAACTTCATAAAAGACAGTATTCTTTGTGAAAAATATTTTTCTTCTTGTCTTATCATTCTTCTCTGTTTGGCTCCATTACTTAAATTATTACTTTTTATTAGACACTGACTGAGGGTAAAACAAGGTAGTTGTCTGGCTAACTACGGTTTGTGACAAATATATTCAAATCATGTCAAATGTGTACCTATTTACCATATTTTCCATTAAAGTATATAGTGTCAACTTTTAAATTAATGGGTTTATGGAAGCAAGATTACTGTTGCATCTGTTTAGGGGACTTGTATTCTTGGATATTAGCTCTACAGAAAGTCTTGTCAAAATACGGAAAATATTTCTCATGCTATGCATATGTGAACTATTAATTGATCAATGTCTAATAATATAACTTGTGACATTTGGGTTTATATGTGTGATATACAATCATTTTGTAGAAAATCTAACAGATACAACCAATTGGAAAATTTGCTGTAAATTAGTTTGTATCTTCTTTTCATTTGAAGATTAAAAAATCCAAGAAAAATAAAAAGTCATTTATCTTTTCTATAAAACAAAACAGTCAAGGTCTAAAACAGCTTTTTTGTTGTAAAAATGACAGGCACAGATAAAAAGATTTCCCCCATTATGTTTTTATAATATTTTAATTACACTTGACAAAAGAACTTCTTTCACTACCCAGACAAAAGATGTTCAAAACTAAATTCAGTATAATGATTCCAAATCTGTACTCAGAATAATCCCATCACAAGGTTTTTATTATACACAAAGCATATTTGCGTTCAATGTAAATATCATAATAATTATATATTAGTATTGTATCTAGCATATTTAGGTTCAAGGTATATAATATATTACTGAATAATACATTTATGTTCAAGGGAATTTTAGATGACAATGAGAAATAACTGAATAAATATAAAATACTTTGTTACTGATATCTTCAAAAATAACTTGAGACTTTTCCTCTTGTGCTGGTACATTGATTTAGGAAGCAGCAGCATTCACCTATCATGTTTGGGTTGAACTGACTTCAGCACCATCATATGTTCTGGTGGAACTTGCATCACCCAGATCTGTTAGAAAAAAAAAAACCAAGATGAGAATGCAAGACATGCATCTTAAGAGATGGCCAGTATCCTATTCTTTGATATGCTGAAATTTTGTACAAGTAATATGAAAGAATTTCATGCTACCAACTCAAATGGACATAAATATAGTAGTAGATGGTATTCATTTATCTCACAAGATAGTGTTACCATTTTTCTTGGTCAAACATTGTTCTTTTGCAAGTAGCGTTTGGAGTGGCTTAATAGACCAATCCTTGCATGACATGCTCTTTCGCAACTAAGTTCATCTCCAAATAAGAAAAGGTGCAAGAGCAAACCTCTGGCACCTCAAAACCAGATGCTTTGAGTAGATGGAGCTCATCAGCCCAGGAAGGCAGTCCAGGTAGGGGAAGGAAAACCCTGATTTTAAACCTCTGCTGCCTTGTGGCCATATCCAAACATGGAAAAGGCTATGGCAGTAAATCCAGATATAAAATCCAGTGGAGCCCCAAAGACGGTTGGCTGTCAACACTGATAACCTTCTGGCAACTACTGAAGCCAAGCTGGTCCCAAATGTGATGCCCTGTATTCTTTTGGATCAGTTGAGAGGGCTCTAGGCAGTTTATGACTTCTATATGCCATTGCACAGGTCTGCGACTGGAGAGGTCACTCCAGTCTCACCACCCAGTGATAGCACAACATGGAAACATTTTACAGGACATAAATCTATTATTGGTATAATATTTAACTCAAACAAATATTTTATGCACATATGTCAAATTCCTGATTTCAAATTTGTGTACTCAGTTTCATCTAATGCAGCATTATTTGTCTAAATAGCAGAGAAAATGTTTTTTTATTATCCAGTGTAAGACAAAATCTCCCCAATTATGGGTACATGCATAATGTAAAATCCAGACATGCTAAAATTTCTGAGTATAAAATCAGTATCAGCATATTTGATTGTTTTACTTTAGTATCAAAATCACTGTAGCCCAATGTTGTTTTCCTTTACTTAATTCTGAGTGATAAAAAATTAAATTAATTGTTTATGGTGATCTTGGAAGCCATATTATACTGGGCAACACCTAGTAAGTTTACTGATACTTAGCATAAAAATTGTATGTTACAGTTCAAATGTCCCTATCCTTTTGAGTCTCTCAAGAGCTTGTTTGGAAATTATTACCCAATTGATATATAGCTTTATACTTTAAAGTAAACTGCTCCACTTTTAAATAATGTGTTGACTCAGAGAATTCCATTGATGTCAAATGCTTTCCAGATTTGCTAGAAAACATTTTTTCTACTCTCTTGCTAATTGTTTTTCTTCTTTTCTTTAGTGTTTATGATATGTGAAAGGATTGCCATGTTTCATTAAAACCACAAAGTGATTTTGACTTAAAAAATGAAAACACAAACTAATGAATTGTTCCTAGGAGGATGGGTAAAAACATCATTATTTAGTGAATAACAGAAATATAGGATTATATATAGGTTTAAGCTTAGTCTAGTATAAGATCATTTTATACTGGGCACTCACTGAGAATCAAATTCACATACTATGTTCTTTGTGATGAGCTTACCTTAAATAATTTATATATATGTGGTAAATATATAAGACAATTTGTCATTAGGAAAACAAGTTTTATTTCAACAAAATCTACATTAGTGAGACAGAATATGATTTACTTTAATCATGCTTAATTTTTTACTTTAACTGTATTGATTTTGAAATTGGATTTTACTAATTGTCTTATATATTTACTATTCTGCCAGATTCTCATCCAAACTTAATTAACTGTCCATTATATATAAAATATAAATCCAATAACAGCTATTGAAGTTGGTCATAAATAAGTATTTGAACATGCTCTCATTTACTGATGATTATATATATTTTTTAATCATTTTCACCAAGACAATAAATTAACATTGCATTTAAATTTTTGAAGAACAAAGTTGACTGGGAAGCAAGAAGCCAGAAGAGAATTCCACAAGTGAGAAGTGCAATAGAAGAAACTGTTAGCATAGAACTTATGGTTACATCTATCGATTTCAACTATAAATTGTCAATCTAGTACTGCACTTAAATTCATAAAGTCTAGGTATCATAGTAGAAGGCTCATCAGAACAATTACCATAATTTATAGTAAAGACACAGATAAGTTATGTACATTATATATTTTAATTATTATTATTTTCAAATTAATGTATTTTTCAACTGAAAAAGTGCAAAAAAAGCTTATGCTAAATAGGCATTTAAGTTGTTGAGTTGACTCTCATTGATTTGCTCAACAAACCACCTGTCAAGACCTTGGGGGTCAAAACTGCAGTAATGTTCTGGTCAGCATTCTTATCTTTTTAATATATATATATATATATATATATATATATATATATATAGTAGGTAGTCAAAATGTACTTATATTTAGAGATTATGGTATGGTCTCTGCAGTTTCTATTTTCACTAACTCACTTTAATCTAATTGGTTTCTATTTTTGTTGTTAGGTGGCATTAGGAACATTTAGATTTAACTACTCATTTAATAAATCACTTTTAATTGTATTATGACTGTTGTTCTATCAGTGTGCATATTCTTTTTAAATATTATAAAAAGATGAAAATAAGCAATATTTTTGCATATTACACTTTTTATTCTAAGCAAATCTATGCAACTCAAATACAAAAAAATATTTCTGTAGTAATGAAAACAGTATTATGAATGATCAGATATATAATAACACACAAATCCTGAAGCCAGTGCATTTGATTACTCATAACATTTGTTCTGTCTTTTTTTAGTAGATGACATTAGGAACATTTAGATTTAACTAACTTTATTCAAAAGGGTCACTTTTAATTGTATTGCAGGATCTATCATATCAACATGTAATTTTAAAACATTACTTATTTATTGATTCTAACAATGAAGATAGAAGAAAATAAGTAACATTTTTGACACAATATCCTTTTTTATTATAAGAAAAATAAAAACATAACTTTAATACAAAAACATTAGTTTATGTAGAAGGTACCTGATTGGACCTATCAAAAGTAGTTTTTTCAATAGAGAAAATCAATTGAGGATGATATCACTTAAATCAAGATATTATTTAAGAATAATCAATATTATATGACTCAGAATATAACCAATATACACAAAATATCTAAATTGAACAAAGAAAATCATTTGTGTCAGTTTCATTGTTAGTCACTTTGATGTGTGACTTCCACATATTAAAAATATTTAGTATTGGAAACAAATTGTAACAGACAATGAAAAGTGAATACATGAAATACAAATGGTCATATCCAAAAGCATTCAGAATTATTTAAGAGAAAATGTACAATATTACATCAAGATAAGGTTAGGCTGTATGTTTCTTTAGTGACCAAATATATATTTTTACATTTTGTTTTAAAAGTTTTAATTTGCCATTTTCACCTCGTGTGAATGATTATTTTAAATGTGTACTTCCATGTGTACTTGCTATATATATATATATTTCTAGAATATAAAAGCCATTAGTAATTCTAAAATTATTTGAAAATAACATAGTAATCTTTATGCTTTGAGATTCAAATGCTAGTTACGCTTAATAAATAGGAGAGTTTTCTAGCAGTTAAAATACAATGTATTTTTCAATGCTTTTATAATGATGCATAAGCAATAATTCTGTATCTTGCTAATGACCATCAGAACCAAAGATATTCCTTTGCTTAATCAAGTGACTTGATATTTAGCAAGTATCAAAGAAAATTATGTCCAATTAGGTGTTGTATTTATATGCTTGTTATTTCTCTTTTTCTCACAGTGACGAATTTATATGAACATTTAGTAATTCTATTTCAAAATTAAAGAAAAGTAAAGAAATGACATTTATACTATAGGAAAATATATAAAAGAAATTTATATTTTATAAACCTGCCTGTAGTAGGCTTTTTTTGTATCTCTATTTGACTGCTTTGTAATTTTTTCAGATAACTGTAATGTGCATTTTATTCATTTTTTTCAATAGTTTCTTCTAAAGTTTTATCTTGCATTGGGAAGCAGACACAACAGATATAGAGCTTTGTTTCTAGGATCATATATTTAGTCATATGACCTTCTTTTTCTTGGTGTGATGTCCCTTCAAGATGTTGGTAATCATGGCTCTCCACAGCTTTCTATCTTTTATTGCTCTCAATAATACTTGTTCTGTTATTACCCCTTTTTTGTCTGTGGTACTTGTTCCACCATCCATTTGATCAAACTTTTCAATTGCTTCTCATACTTTTGATGCACTCTGAGTATTAAATTCTACAAACTTTTATTCTTCATTATATACTGCATTTCAAATTATTAACAAGGTGACACTTTTCTATCCTATCCAAAATCTACTGGTTGGAATTATCAGAATTATCAGAGAATGATGACAATATGTATATACATCTACTCTATGTAAGGTTCTAGAAAATGGAACAGAAGTTATAGTCATTTACCTAATTTACTTAAATTATTAGTGTGTCAAATTATTAGCAAGGTGTAATAAAAACCCATGTAAAAAAAGACTTTAATTGATTCATTTACAGATTTTTATGGATACATACAGTAACTAAAATGAAATTAAATCAAAATAAAAGTTCAACAAAGATAGTGGATTTGGAGCATCATCATATGATGGTTCTCCTGAAAGTGATTCTTTGCTTTTTTAGCCAAGATTCCAGGTGCTCTTTGAGGAAGGTTATATAAGCATCTACGGTTATTTTCATACGATCAGGCACTCTCCATGGACCAACCATGTTACCTCCAATAATACCAGCCCAAATCATAATACCTCTTCCTCCTTGTTGACATTTCAAGTGTTGATGATGATCTCATCCATTTATGACCCAACCTTTGCTCCAACCATCAAGTGTTGTATAACTTTCATCTGTGAACAGAACTTTTGAAAAATTGACCTTCATGATCTCCTTTGCCCATTCCAAATGAATTTGTATGTGTACTTTTGTCAATCAAGGCTTTGTCACTGGTCTCAGTATGTCCCAACCTTTTTCAGAAGATGATAGTGAGTACTTCTGGACAATGTTGTTTCTTCAATGCTCCTGAAAAGTGCTCCACTGGTCAGGCCTGGGTTATTTACAGCTTCATGTTTCACCTGTGACAAAGAACGTTGGGAAACAACCCTTGAGTGACCCCTATCGAACCCCTTATATACCTTTGTAGGAGCTGCAACAAATCTTTTCACAGTTTAGTGATATTTTCCAATTATTTTGGATATTTCTAATGTAGATTTGCCTTTGGAAAGTTCAAATGTTATAATATCTTTCCCAGAAGGAGTCAAGTCACATTAGCCACCCATAATTGCACAATTATAATGACACTTATTTATAGTCTGGAACATTTCTATATCATGTTAATATTGCAAATGGCCACTGTTTGTTTCCTGTTGTGCAGAACAATACAGTCTGCACATATAACTATTCCTATCATACTGTGAAAATTTTGTTAAATTCTGACTGGCAGTTTTTGGACAAAATGAAAAAAATGTCACCTTGTTAATCATTTGAAATGCAGTGTATGTCTAGAAAATTCCAATTGTCTCTTTCTGATTGCAGTCTTTTTGTAGTGTCTATTCTTCTGAGAACCTCCTCATTTCTCAAATAGTCTTTCCATGGTATTCTTAATATGCATAAGTAGAAACATGTCTCTGTCACTTCAAGTGTTTTTATTTTCTTTCATCTGTAATGAAGTTTTCCATTTACTACTATATAGATTATACATTACATTGCAGTCTTTTCTTTGTAAATAAGGACTATTTCAATCCCTTAAAACCTTACTCACTTTCTGAAATGCATCTTTTGCTTTCTCTATGTTCTGTGTTACACTTTCTATTATATTATATTTCTAGTTTATTATATTACCTAGATAGTTAAATTTTTGAACCGCCTTGATTTTGACATCCCCTAATACAAAACTCACAACTTTGGCTGTCCCTTTAGCTAACAAGCATGCATTCCATCTTCTTACAATTAATAGTTACTTCTTGCCTTCATCAACTATCTCATCTCATAATTGTTCCAGTTTTTCTTCAAAATGTACCATCAACATGTCATATCATATGTTGTTATGGTTATATCCACCAATAATGAATCCTAGTAAGTCTTCTTGTATACTTAAAACCCTCATACTCTTCAGTTTAAATAGATTTGGTATCTTTGTGTATTCACTAAACTTATCCTTTATCCATATACAAGCTGTTTATTCCCAATACAGGTTACAGATTTATATGAATATCTTTTCCATGAAGTGAAGCTTTCTTAACATTTCAAGAATTTCTTTGTATTATACTTTATTAAGTGCTTTTATATAATCTGTGAAATATAGATATAGATAATTCTGCACTTCTATCACCTAAGTCTAAACAGATATTTAAAGAGAGCTTAGATTTTCACACCTTCAACATAAAAGTATTTGCCATTTTTGTGAAATAAACTGACCTAACTCAATGAAGTTAAGAATATAAATAAAGATTTTGATCATACATGCTTTAACAAGATTTTTTTTATTTATAATAGGTGTTCATTATTTTTTGACTTCAGTATTGCATTATGTCTTTATGCTATATTTCACTTCCTCTCAAGGTACAATTTTCATCACTTGTAACCATGGTGCACCATGGATATTAGCCATTTTGAGGAAAATCCTAAAACAAAAACAGTTACAAAAGAGTTTTTATCTTAATACAAAATAACAGCTTATGCTTGTAATTGTAAGGCATAGTATGAAATAAAAAATTGATTTATATCTTCTTTCTTCATCATCAAATTAATAAGCCTCTTGAACCACTTTCAATTTATACAATCTATGACAATGCAAATGTTGGACATGCTGATTGTTTCCTTTTCTACATTAATCAATTACTAATTCTGAAAAAATGTTCATTTAAGAGGGACCTCAGAATTCCAAATTTATAAGTAAAACTGTAACCTATATAAGATTATATGTTATTTCTACTTTTTTCCAGTTGGCTGTCCTTCAGTATGATCATTTAGTCTCTCATTTAAGAGATCAATTGAAGTCCAATTCCTTGATAAGAAAATTCTTGAAAATTAATGAGACTTGGTACCTGTGTTAGTGAACTTATTAAACTCTGGTGGTCTTGTTGAAGAGATGAAAAATTAAAAGAACATATTGACTTCTGAAAAGCATCAGATGCAACATACCTGAAGAAGGTTGAGGAATATATCAACTATAAAATATTAAAAACAAAATTGAAGCTATTCTTAAAATTTATAGAATAATTGGGACAATGATCAACAATCATGAAGCAGCCAATAAGCCTCAAACTAACAACAGCATGTGAGAGTAGCCATCACCTTACGTTAAATAATCTATTTTATCATAATATTTTTTTTATAACTAGTATAAATAAGAAAGACATTTTATAATAATTTTTGTTGTTATCCATGGTTTTACTTAATGGGATGAATTCTTACTTTGACTAATATCTCACTTGGCTTCAATTTTTTAAATATTAAGTATGAATTAAGATTTTCATAGCTATTCTTTGTTTAAAATTAAGACATATTTAAGTTGGTTTACTATACAATGCTAGACAATTTTTTCTCACCAGAATTTATCTTACAAATTTATAAATCCACCATTTGTCCATACATTGAATATTGCCACCACATCTGGTCTAGGTTTCTGCTATATATCTAGAGATTCTAGTCAAAATCCAAAGAAGAATCTGCAACAATATTGGCCTTGACCTGTCATCTTGGCTTCAGTCACCTTAACATAGCTACCTTGTGCCTTTTCTATAAATATTTTCATGGTAACTGTTCTGATGAGCTTTCCTCTTTGGTACCTAGTGCATTACTAGATTGGCAGTTACGTCTTATCATTTTACAGTTGAAAATCCTATATGTAACCATAATTTCTTTGCTAACAGTTTCTTCTCTTTCACTTCTTGCATCTGAAACTCTCTTCTTACTTCTTGCTTTCTAATCAACTTTGATCTTCAAAAATTTAAATGTAGTGTCAATTATTTTCTTCTGTCTCCTTGAATCCTGTCCATTTATTGTCTGCTCTTCTTAATAATTTTCTCAGATTCTTTCACTCTCAGTAATCCTTTGTGTCTTAGTGGATGTATCACCTTACTTGGAGGTGAAACAATTAAAAAAAAAGCTAATAATAATGTGAATTATATATGCCTCACCTAAAATTAAATATTTTTAGCAAATAAGATGACAGGAAAAGCAAGTATGAAATTACTTTTTTTTGGTGGGCTTCACTCTGTACAAGGTCGGGGGGCCACTCCAGGTAAGAAATTACCACAGGTATTGTGCAACAATCATTGGACGTTTGTGATTTGCTCTATTTGATCAAAATCTAACATATTTTAAAATTTTTCTTGAATATATGAATTCAATAACATAAAGGTTTTTGAATTACCTGATCAAATCCTGAAATCCAAATGCTTAATAGTTAATGTAATCTCAGTTGGAAAGGTGAGATGACTAGAACTATTGTGATGTGCCAGTACTTGCAACCATCAATGATCTGTATATTTTTGTGGGAGTAACTCCTGAAAATATTTCTTTCTTTTACAAAATTGATTTTTATTTGCATGACAAAATTTTGTTGGCAACTTCACAACATCTTTTTGCAGCATGCATATATTGCATTTTGGAAAATCAATAAAATGGTAATAATTACAAAACTAATGACCTTGGGGTCATCAGATTTCGGTCAAGCATACACTTTGCATTCACAGAGAATATTGTAAAATCTAATATTACAATATAGAATTTATGTTAGAATATAAAAAAAATATTATTTAGAGTAATGGATTACAGCTCAGATTGAGGAATTGAAGAGCCGAGTTCAAATCCAGTCGAGGTCATTTCATGCGCTTACATGCTAATATACTATACTAGGATAGACTGGGTTCTATAGCCTTGGATGGCAATTGGTCTAGAAGAAGGAAAACTGAATTCAAAACTGTATATAGCCCTGGCAAAACATATACTATGCAGCTAAGGAAAGGATTGTTTGCATTGACTCAATGATCCTGACTATGGTTGATTCCTTAAAACATTTCAATTTGTATGAAACCATTTCAAAATGATTATAAAGTAACAGGAGAATAAAAATGAACAAGAATGACCAAGAACCATAATGATTTATTTAAAAACAAAAATACGATGGGTAAATTGTCGCCATTTTATATTTTTAGTTTCATGTATGTGCATTATCTGTTTTTGATATTGTCAACTACACAGTATAATAGGGTCAGTTGGACACCATCCATGAGAAAAAGAAGACCATGACATAATTCACTCTACCAGAAATTTGGAAATGGCATGCTATACTGCTTGGCATTTGTGCTGAAAGCTTCAATACAAATATTTCAGAGTATTTGGGTGTCAATCTGAGGACAGTGCAGAGGATTCAGAAAGAGTTGGATCAGTCTAATGGTGATTATGAAGGTACGGCAGCTCAGAAAACTCACACTGATCATTCTAATAAAAAAAAGAACTACTGAATTTGTTGGTGGGGGCTTCAGACTCAACACAGAGGCCTACATCAATGCCTTGAGAAGGTAGTGTCGCCCTGGTTCAAGAGGGTGGCTGCTGGAAGACCCATTTGTCTGGCAACAGAATTCTGCACTATGTCACACAAGTTATGACTGTCAGACAATTTCTGTGACCACATCACCCCTTACATCTGGCCACCTAACTCCTCAGACTACAACTCTCGTGATTAATAACCCTGGGGTGAGCAAGTTGAGCAAGAGACCAACAAAACTCCTTTTAACACCAAAGATGAACTGAAGGCAAGGATTATGGCAGCACACAACAAAGTTGTCTGGAGGCCATGGTTGAAGCCAATGGTGATTTTATTGAATAAATTTATTCTTTCGTATTTCAAGATATTTTTGTGTAATTTTGGTAAATATATCTGCTAAAATGAGATATCAGTGTTATCTTCATTTTTGCGTGATTTAGACGACAATTTATCCATCGCACTGTATACAAAGTAAACTATAACACTTACATTTGGCCTATTGTCATCTTTGTTGTTATCACAATTTTTCAGTTGTTGGGCCCTCCAGCCTTCATCAGGTGTATGTCAATACAGGTATCCTACAGGGAATTCTGAACTAAACCTTTTATTTAATCTATGGGGGTAAACTGTTCTCATTCCACTGTCTATGTCTAAGGATATCTTGCCTAGTTCTTATCTTAGTACTGCTCAATTATCATTGCCCATTTTCACTGAGTGCAAGTATACATTGCTTTGAACAGGGACTGAACTCACAATTACTTTGTCGCCAAATTCATGAACCTATTGTCTTGTAACACCTTTGGTTGAATAACACAAATACACAATTTGTTCATAAAATTTCTATGATTTTAATGACTTCAAACGGCCTTCTGAAGATGGAAATTAAATTCAGAATTTCTTTAAATGTGAAGGATTCACAAATAGTTGCTATTGCTTCCCAAATTTAATTCTTGAATTGTTTATTACCCACATAAAGTCACTTTTGGCACTGCAGACTACTCATTTTTAAGACTAATTTAGCCAAGTATTCAACAAGTGCAATAGTAGCATTAACTGGAGTATTGTTATATATAAATATCACTTTCTGTTTGGATATCTGTGTCCTCTTGAGACATATTTGAAAGCTAGTCTTTATGAAGTTGATTTACTTAACCCATTGCTTTTCCATTATTTATATAGTATGAACATTATACAGTAAAAATATCAGATTTAAATTCTTATAACTGTACCTGACAATAGACTTATTGAACCACCCTAATTTTTAACTATTATTTGTTTAAACTTAATTTCAGCTGAATTTTATTGAAACTTTTAAACTACCATTCTATGGTCATTATTAATAATCAATTTGGGTCAGAAATAAAGAATTAGCCTCCTAAGATGGAAAACTATTAGTTAAAAAATTGGGAGATTTAAAAAACATATTGGTATTCATGAGTGATATGTTTGCATCAAGCAGTAATCATTATTAGAGTTCACTGATTATTTAATATTTTGACATGAAATATAAACATAAACCATAAATATTTAGGGTTTAAACATTTAAAAATGGGAAAAAAATTGTTATAATAAACATGAGGGCTAACTCATTCTATCTAATATATACTAATAGTAATTAGTACAACTTGTTTAATTAATAGTGTTTCAGCTTTCAATAGTGTAGGAGAATGTTAATAATAACCCTGCTTTTTCTTAAGCGAGTTTATCATAAGTGTTATATTCCGTGCTAATAGGAATATATACTTGAAAAACACAGTGGATAAATAAGTAAAGGTTTATTGTAAAAACCAATACAATAAAAATAAAAGTAACAGCTATACACAAGGTCATCACAAGTCAATCCAGTAGTGAGTGCTACTATTGTAAGGTCGGTAGTTCTTGCATAAGTCTGAGTTGTACTCAACAGATCCAAGCTAGACGGTATCTAGCAACTGCCCCACGCAGTCAGGTGGCACAAGACTGAATTTAATGTGGAGTTCTTGAGCTCATGATCTCGGCCAAAAAATCCCTGTAGACCCAGCATAAATGGGATTGGGTCTGTCTAACTCCCTGGCAAGACTCTGCCCTTTGGCATAGCCTCATCCAGGTTCTTCTCTGCCCGAAGGCAGAAAGTTTGAACAGCACTGCTGGAAAAGATTCTAGCTAGAGTATCTAGCAACTGTCCCACACAGTCACATGTGACACAAGGCTGAATTTAATGTGGGATTTCTTAACCCATAAGCTCAGCCAAAAAATCCCTGTAGACCCCACATAAACGGAATCGGGTCGGTCTACCTCCCAGAACGAGACTCTGCCCTTCGGCATAGCCTCGTCCGGGTTCCTCTCTGCCTGAAAGCAGAGAGTTTGACCGGCACAGCTGAAAAAGATTTCAGCTAGACTCTGTAGTCCATTGACTTACAGATACTTATAGGTAGTTACTACCTATAGCGTAGTCACTCATGGGGGGTGACAGGTTATTCCTTTACATCAGTAACACCATTACAGATTTTGAAATACAAATTAAGTCACTCAATTCCCTGTCATTTATTTTGCCACAGATAAACCTGCAAATGCTCCAAGCTGAGGACAATTGACCAAATAAGAAATATTCTTAATTATTTTACAGCACAGCTTTTTATTGTAATTTACTAGATATAGTTTAGTTTGGCTCAAGGTTACAGTATTGGGGTGTCCATTGAGGATTGAATTCTTGGAAATTAGTCCCATTACAGTCAGCATTCATAGTTGATTACTAAGCTTACCTTAGTCTTTTACAAGATCAGGCACATGGTGAAGACTGAATGTACAACCCTACTTAATTAGCCTGTATAAGAAACCTACTAATTAATGCATTATGGCAATTAATAATTACACTTGAAATTATCTTTTGGTAGAAACTTAATTATATGTACACTTTGACATACTTTTTCCTTTTTTTAATGATGAATATAAAAAAAGTAATTAGCAACTGATGTTGTACATATATATATATATATATATATATATATATATATATATATATATATATATGTATGTATGCATGTATGTGTGTGTATACATACATGTGCTTCAAATCAAAATTACACATACTCAGTCTTTGGCAACAGTGAAGTTTTACTGCTTGAGTGTCCTACAGAATGTGGTAGAATGGATAGAAGTGATGGTAAAACTCATCTGGTTCTATAAAATCTGTTATTTTACTGCCTGAGTCAGGTAAAGTAGAAATACACACCAGTTCTGGATAGGTTGATTGATATCTTAAAGAAAAATTGACAGCCATGAGTTCTGAACTTTCCTATGAAAGGTACCAGATATGACAGATAAAGAAAGGAGAATGTACCTCTATGGATTAAATAAAAAGTTCTGTTCAACATTCTCAGAATATTACTAAATATGACAGACATTGGAAGAAAATAAGAAAGAACAGTGACTAAAAAATATGATAAAAACAAGGAAAAAGAATTGAAAGAATCAATGTTTAATTGTAAGAAATCTCAGAACTTTTGACAAATATATATTGAAAATCTGTAAAGCATTAGTATAATTGGTTTAAAACAATATTTGAAAATTGATGGTATCATTCTAAATGCAGGATTGGTAAAATCCATTCTAAATATTTATCAATAACTGTTATATAACTCTGGCACTACCAAAGAGCTTGAAAAAACTTTAACATTATCATAGATTTATTTCTGTAAACGTTAATGTTGATTTCTATCCATCTACAACTCATTTGGTGATGTTATTGCAAAAGGAAATAAGTTTTGGTTTTGAAGTATTAACTTCAATGCACATTAACTTGGTTAAACTACATATATGACACTGACCAAAAAAACAAATGTTTTATCTAATACTCAGGTAAATGATTATGTATTAGACTAAATCAAATATGTTGATTCCAAATCTATATTCAGAATTATTCCAGCATGTTAAATTTTTCAGATATGTATATATATTTTTGTTAAAGGTAAATATATTAATAATATATAAGTGTCCATTTGAGCTGATAGCATAGGATTCATTCATATTAATTGTACAAAACTTTCTAGGATCTCATAGAACTAAAAACTCTGCAGATATAAAAGCATACTAAAGAACTGGATGCTGAATATCTCTCAAGATGCACTTCATGTATTCTCATTTGAGTTTTTTACTAACAGATATGGGTGTTGTAAGTGATGAGAAGTTCCACCAGAACATATCAATAATATTAAGGCCAGTTCAATACATGATAGGTAGCACCTGCTGGTTTTTACATTAAGAAACCAGCTCAGTGCACATTCATAGATGTAAAAGCAAATGCCTCAAACATTTCTTAAGATATAAAGTATTTTATATTTATTTGGTTATTTCTCTTTGTAATGTAAATTTTCTTTTAACATAAATGTACTATTTTCTAATATTCTAGTTACCTTGAACCTAAATGTACTATTTTCCATACTAATATACTATATATAAATATAAGGAGTCATTGAGAAGTTCTCAGTATGACCCACTTCCCAAAATCAATATTCAGATGTTTGATCATTAAAATATTAATTTAGGGAAATAGGTCAGGACTGAAACTTTTCAGTACCTCCTATGTTCTTATATCTAAAAACATAATGTGCTTGGACAATTCTTATTTGGAATCAGTGGACTCATTTGTCTGGGTAAGAAACAAAGTTTTTTTTTCCCCCTCTTGTATTTAATATAAAACAGGGTCTCCCTAATCATGGGCATACTAATGATGGAAAATCTTGATGTGAATCTTGAATTCAATTCAAATACATATTTGGAATAAGTATACTTTATTTAGTCTCAAACATGTATAGTAGTAGAATCTTTGTTGCTTGATGCAATAAAAAATCTACCTTATGACAGAAATATTTTAATTACTGGTGTCAGAACCAGGCAAAAACTAAGATTCCAAAGGCTGATTATCAAAACAAGAAGGCCCTCCCCACTTGAGAGATTTTCACAACACAATCTTCCAGCTTCTATTCTTCCTATTTGGCCTTTATTTTAAATCTACTATTTACTTTTATTTGGTTGATGGATAGATAGGGAAAACATTCTCAAAAAGAACAAAAAGTAAAAAAGTAAAAGATTACATAATACATTCTGGACTCTTGGAAATTGATAAGTGGAAAGAAAAGTATGTTTTATATATTAGGTTGGTGCAAAAATAATATCGTTTTTTGACGTATTTTTTAACGTCAAAAAACGATATTATTTTTGCACCAACCTAATATTACTCTGCATGTACAGCTAAACTGAATATGACAAAGTTATCTTGTGATGTACACTTATATTACAAGTCAGGTGGCCAGATAAACTATCAAACCTGCTGGTGTTTCTTGCCAATCAAAATGAAGGAAACACCTACTTCTTTATTGTGTGATTGTTGAAGGTGTGACCTGAGCTCTATGCTGATGTTACTTTGCCAGACAGTGTTTTTCTATATGAGTAGCTGATTTTGGCTACACTCAGAGTTGCTTGTATGTGTTGATACAAGTCAGCATGTTTACTTACAATCTTAATAATTGACACTTGTAGCCTTAGGAACTCTATACTTGTTACAGCTTCTTGTTAAGCAACACTGGAAAAGGCAAAGATTATAAAGTTATTAATTTTATTCTTTTTTTGTTGTTGTGCTTTTCATATTCAAACACAGGTGTTAGTATTTTCTACATGAACAATTACATTATAAAATTCTTTGAGGACATCTTTCCATGGTGTTGCAGTTAACTAGTTTTGTAGATCATTGCTACTGTAGTGAGTACACTCCTCACTGAGTGCTTTATGCCAAACTAAACTGAGCATTGTAAAGCCCCTAAATCCTTTGTTTTACAGTAAGCTATACAATCTCTTAAGTAAAATCCTTAATACCTATTATATTTCAACATTTGAAAATTTTCAGATCTTAAAATGGCATGATATACATATTTATATACTATTCAATTATAAGTCTGTCTTTTATTGGGTATTTTAAAAATTTTGAACCAGTATAGATACCAATATAACATATACATGTGACATTTTTTCTGGATTGGATTAAATTATGCTTACTTCTATATCATCTTAGGATGAATTTGAATTTCCATCTAGGGAAATAACTATAAGAATAAATATGAGTAAAATAATCCTATTTGATTTGCCTTAATTATTGACCTTCCAGATTTTCAGTGCATAATTGACTAGCAAAACTTTCTAATTAGAAATTTCAAAATCTAATGCTTAATCATCATTTTTTTCTCTTCTATTGCTAGAAATCAGTTTGTTATAAAAAAACTAATGCTATACAAAAATGTGTTTGAGTCGTGATAAAATCAATGGGATGCAATAAGTAAAACTGTAAATCTTGCCTACTATGTTCAAAAACAAAAAAATAAATCCTACCTATTGTATCATGGGTTACATAAAGAACTAGTTAAAATTCATGAATGAATAAATGTATTCAGAAAAATCATCTTTAAATTAAATTTTAGCACTTTTCTAGGCTTTAAAGAGATTTTATATATCTATTACAATTAATAATTGCTATCAATATTTTCAAAATTACATGTACTCAATGAAAATTACACTGTAGAAGTAATGATATCCAAAACTTTCTAACCTCTACTCTCTGATAAGGCACCAAAGTAAAATTATTTATAAGATTAATCAATGTTAACCCAATTTTGATTGTCAAATATAAAAGTAAAGCTCTAAAGTTTTCACTGTTATTGATAAACACATTAAATTTTCCTATTACTTTATATTTTTAATTTGCTAAATCAAAAGAGAAAAGGAACAAAATTTAGTAAACTACTTCTAGACAACAGATTTTGTAGAACTTGAAGAGGCAATTACAATAAGAACAACAAAGTGGAGTTTATTTGCTCTTCCATTGCCCATGTCTATAAGGGCATTAATTTCTTAAACAAATTTTTGTGTGTTCAAGTCATACATAAATTCCAGGAGGAAATTTAATTTTCCTATTGGCTGCATTACCTTTCTATTTACCTTCTGGTAAAGGGTAAATTGCTCTTACTCTTAGTACCTAACAGCATCAATTTCCTTCTCTACATGTAAGAGTGTTAATTCAAAGAAGCATTCTCTTTAAATATATTAGAATTTAGAAGAGCATGTAGTAATCTCGTGATCATGTGAAATAAAAAAAATCTAATTCCCATGATTCCATTGAAAAAAGGAAACCTTCTTACTGGTGGGAAATTTAGAGACTTCCTCCTTTTCAGCCCACCTCTTACAAGAAGAACACATGGAACTGAGAAGCTCCAGAAATGAAGACCACAAATCATTCAACTTACCCAAATATCGCTTTCTCTTATTAAATATAGCCTTTACAGATAGACTTATTCACTTCCAAAATTCTATTCATTCACCAACCTAAACACAAACCAGAAATATCCTAACAACCACATTACAAGAACTTTCTTACTCTGTCAAACTTGTACAACAGAACCCTTTGGATAATAAATCCTTCTGATTAATTATTATAAATGTCTCACTTTGCTGTTGTGATGAATATATGTTGTATTTTTCTAACCAAAAATAGAAGTTAAGCAAGGCCCATCATAACAAACTCTTCTTGCTTTTAACAAATTTGCAATGCACTACAATCTCTCTCCCCCATTTGTACCAGGTTTGCTAGTTAAAAAAAGTATTGTCTTTGCCAATTAAATGAGAACAAATAATTTTAATTTATAAAACAAATAGGGATATCATAATTATATGAAGTGGTGCAATGTGATCAGCATAAAATATGGAATTGTTAAACCAAGTTTGGAGTCTGGCAGAGTTACTTGTGTTCACTTTCACACTCATACTCTTAGGAAAGGCATAAAACCACATCTCTGTACACACCAATCTATTACCATATATCTTGACAATATGCCATAATAACTGATAATGAAAAGAATGTACAAGTGAGCACCTTACATAACTGCACAAGCAGTAACTTCAAAAAGCTATTACACTCATTGTCAACCATGACTAGAGTCAGTCAAAGGGAAAAGATATAAGTAGTTTATGAGCTGTATTAGATATAGTATCTTTTTTATCCAATTATATTTTAACAACTTAAATTTAAAAATGCTTTCTTTCAAAACTGGAAAACAAATTTTAGATTTGCTGATGTGTTAATTCTACGATGCATTGTTCAGGAAGATGCAGTCTGTCCATCTGAGATATTGTATTATTAGATTTGACACAACTGTGTAGTGATTCCTTAAGCCTTTTTGTCAACAGAACAAAAGTGACTCATGAAGGTAAGTATTTTCTATTTATTTCTGACTCTGTTGGTTGACAGAAAGTGGTATAATTAACCAGTAAGACAAACATTAACTTTTCCCAGTAAAACTTAAGTTTCTCAAGGATAGCAGCAAAAAGAATAAAATAAAATGTTAAAGAAATTAGACAAAGAAAATATGATTCATCAAGCAAATTTGACTTCTTTCAGGTTACATAAAAATTCTTCCTTACAAGTATTTATTTGAGTCTCCTAGTTCTTTAATTGTAGCTTGTTTTCAAGTATGACTTTAATCCTCTTTGGGTATTGATTGTATATCATTTTTGCCTGATAAACATGAAGTATAAACTAAAATGGTGCCTCAAAAATTCAGAGTTCATCCTACTGACAGAATTGGTAATCTTGTTAATAAAAACTGCTATTACTAAGAAGTAGCTCTCTCTTAAATGGAGTCCATTATCAGCAAAAGATATCAGCAGTGGTCTATCTGTGACTGAGCTAAATCCTTCAAAGCAAAATGATATATATCAGGATTTATCAACAAGTCAGTAACATGACAGAATTATGAGTTGAATTTGATTTGAAATCATTACTGTGTAATGTTTGGTTTATGTGTTAAAAGGAGAAACATTGGATTATGCTGAAGAATGAATATTTGTGTAAAATAAATAATTTTTCTACAGAATTAATGACTTTTTTTATCAATTTACTTTATGTAAGGTGGTAAAGCCACTAAGATTCAAGTGGTTACTAAGAGTGAAAGAAAATGAGAAAATATTAGTTAGGAGAACAGACAATAAAAGAACAGGGTTCAAACAGAAAGATGACAATTGACATTGCATTTAAATTTTTGAAGATTTTTTGTAGTTGACAGGAAAGCAAGAAACCAGAAAAGAGTTCCATAGACTTATCTATATATTGGTTTTAATAAAGGATTGTTTGATTTAGTAGCAAATGGGTAGGTGTTAAGTGAAAATATAAAAATACTTACTAACTAATTTATTTATTTATTCTCTTCGGTGCTTTCAATCTTCACAAGAAGATAACTCAGAAACACCTCAGAATAAATTTTTGTTTAAATTTCTATGATGAGGATTTATCATTATTTACACTCAGGCTATTGTACTCAACTTTGCTGTTGTTATCATAATGTTTTGACTGTTGTGCCCTCTGGCATTCATCAAGTTCTTGTTGATCCAGATAACCTTCAGTACATTTCAAAGTGAACCCTTTATTTAACTCATAGAGGCAGACTGTTCTCAGTTTGCTGACCATGTCTAGGGATATCTTGTCTTGTTCTTATTTTCTACTGCTCAGCTATTACTCATTGTGTTTCTACTAAGTCTGCACTACCTGGCCCAGGAACTGAAATAAGAGTTACTGTCATCAAATTCAGAATAAAATCTAATATTTCATGAAGGAGAAAGATATAAATAATTTGATGCAGAACTGGATAATAAAAAGGCAGAATGAGGGTGATCCTGCACAAGTCTCCTGTTCCATGTTATACCTTAATGCCAAAGTAATGAGATAATATCCATATAACTTGCAATGGGACAATATACTATGTGGCTTCATGCATTTCTCATATGCATTACTATCAAGTATTATAAGTGACTGACAAGCAAATTTGAAACAATATTATTTTCTGATGTCACTGTAAGTTATTTCTATATTGCTAGATTCACAATTATCAACATACTGTAAAAAATCATAGATATCTATATGTATCAGGTCATCCCATAAGTTCTGTCCGAATTTTGAATAAAGAAAACAAGTGACCAAAGTGACCAAATGTTACATTTTATTACAGATTCAATCAACAATGTATTTTCCCTGATTATCTATGACTTCCTTCCATCTATTAACAAGCTTACTAATTCCATTACTGCAAAATTCTTTTGGCTTTGATTTGAACTCACAAATGTCAGTTTTAACCTCTTCCTGTGTTACAAAAGCTGTTTCTTCCAAATGATTCTGTAAGCTACGAAACAAATGGTAGTCTGAAGGAGCAAGATCAGGAGAATGAGGTGGATGAGGAATTTTCTCCCAACCAAGTTCTTCGATCTTTTGTGACGTGATTTTTGCTGTGTGGGGTCGCACATTGTCCTGATGAAACATCACCTCTTTCGATTCACTAGAGCAGGTCTTTTTTTCCTCAAAGCTTGGTTCAAACACTCTAATTGCTGACAGTATATTTGAGCATTAATTGTTGCATTAGGTGGTAAGAATTCAAAGTGGATTATTCCTTGGCGATCCCACCAGATTGAAAGAAGAACCTAATGCCCATGAAGTTCTCTTCTCGGCTGTGGCTGGGGTCCTTCCCCTTTGCCAAGCCACTGTCTACGACGCTTAACATTTCAATAAAAGATCCATTTTTGGTCGCCAGTCACAAGTCTATCCAAAAAAGGTGAAACAAAATGGCAAGAATGGAGAGAAGAGCAGATGTCAACTTGGGATTTGAGGTTGTTTTCAGACAATTCATGAGGCACCCATTTTCCAAGTTCAGGAACTCTTCCAAGTTGTTAAAGATGACGATGAACAATTGTATGGTTTGAACTGAGAACCACTGCCAATTCCTTAACTGATAAAGCAGGATTTTCTTCAAGGTTTGCTTCAAGAAGCTTTTCATCAAACTTAACTGGAGGTCTGGTTCAATCTTCATCTTCAAGGGTGAAATCTCCACCTCTGAATTTTGCAAACCATCTTCTGCAAGTTCTTTTATTCACACATTCCTCTACATAAACTGAGTGAATGTTTCTAGCTGCTTCGGCTGCTGAGTTTCCTTTCTTGAACTCATAAAGCATTATGTGCCTCAAATGATTTTTGGGTACTTCCATGTTAGCAGGGTTTTAATTAAACAAAATTTAATTTTATTGTTCTCTGAAATAAAATTTGATCAGTTTAAATGCATCTAAATATAAAAAATAATGTTCAGCTCCATTAGACATTATAAAATACTCTTTAAATTTTGTTCATTTTAACAAAAAGTTAAAATTTGGACAGAACTTATGGGATGACCTGATATATATATGTAAATGAATAGAAACAAATACTAATAACTTAAACTAATAGAAATATATGCCAATTAACATGTTTACTTAAGTTTGAAAAATCTACATAAAAGACACTGAATTAAATATTCACACATGTATGATTCGAAAGACAGAGAAAGATACTCAGTTACAATGATAGGCTAACAGATATAAATAGACTCATTCAAATACATATGCATTGGTACTTCTAAGAAAGTATATATCAGTTGATGACCTTTAAATTAGGCAAGGTCTCAAGACTGAAATTTCATTAACACTAATTCTGGGCATCTCAGTAATATTTCATATCATCAAACTTTGTTTAACTTTCATTTGTGTGGCTTTGAATAATATTGCTATGATGAAATGCGTGACCTATCTTTCTGATTTGCAACATATTTCCTTTGACTTGAAATCTTCATCTTGAAGATATTTTGAGAGTCAAGTAACTATAGAATCATAATTTCCAAGGATAAATTGAATGAGAACTTCTTCTATGTGAGTGTCACTTCAGGGTGCTGGCTGTCATGGCTCTCAACAATTTTCTGTCTTTAGCAAATCTTAATAAATTTTGCTTTTGTTATCTCACCTAAACTCTATTCTGTCATCCATTTACACAAGCTCACTAGGTAGTTTATGCATTGTTTATCTCTGTCCCTCTTGCCTTCAATCTGTACTATGAGTATCAAATTTTCCAAGCCTTCTTTCCTCATTATGTGCCCTAAAAAAATTCAACTGTCTGTTTCTGATGTTAAATATAAGTATTCTCTCCCAGCCTTTGTTCATATTTATCTATCATATAGATGGATAGAACATGACAGATAAATTTATGCATATGCATTGCTCATTTTCTTAATGTGCTGTTGGCAATATTTGTTTTTCTTTTTCCTTTTACAAATCATTTTCCATGGCTTATATTATTGACATTTACTGATGCTCAACAGTGAAGCTAAAAAAAAGAATATAATACAACTTCTAATACTATTTGACTTTTTTTTTAATATGTTGCTTCATTCGCTTAAACACAACCATGGTTGGCCTCTTTTTGTCTGCATATGCAGACACATGTAATCTATTATTGTCTTCCTTACTTATTGTCTTTGTTGATCAGCCACTTCCTCTTGTCATTCCTATTTTCCCTTCATTTAAATACAGCATTTTCTACCATCATTGTTTCTCATTCATGGATCCATATATATGTATATATATATATGTGTGTGTGAGAATATATAGAGAGTTATATATAAAGCGTGTGTTTTTTTTTTTTTGTATTTTCTTATGAATGTAAAATGCATATGTGTATCTAGCTAATGATATATATATATATATATATATATATATATATATATATATATATATATATATATATATATATATATATATATTGCTATGGAGAAGTAAGTGAACCTCTGAAATAATATTAAAAAAGTTTGTCCCTTTTTTCCAGATAATCCACAAATCTTAATTAAACTATATATTCATTAAGAAAAACATTTATTAAACAAATTACAACTATTTTTAAAGAAAAAGTTATCAAGCTGGAATAAAAATATTAATTAAAATTAAGATGTGCAAAAGTAAGCAAACCCTTACTTTTAATAGCTGGTGACTTCTCCTATTAAGGTCATGATGTCAACCAGTCTTTTTCTATAATTTTTAAAAAGTTTCTGACAATCGTGAGTGCTGACTTTTGACCATTTTTCTTGGCAAATTCCCACAATTAATCGATTATTACCTTTGTTTTTCGCATGTACTAACTTCTTTAACTTGAACCACATATTTTTAGTTGGGTTTAGATCAGGACTAGGCCATTTCAAGACTTGAAATTTCTTTTTTTGAACCAATTCTTTTGTGAATTTGTTTTGATGCTTCAGATCATTGTCCAGTTGGAAGTTCCAGCCCTGACCTAAACACATCTTTTGGACTGAGGGCAAGACACTTTCGTTCAAAATAGCTTGGTATCTTGCAGAGTATATTGGGTCATCAATACATACTATTTTGTTTGTTCCAGCTGCAGTGTAGCACCCCCAAATTATAATGCTGCAGCCACCATGTTTGCACTTAATTCTTCTCTTCTCTTCAAAAGCCATAGGAACTAGACAGACATAATGCCTATTGCTCTAGTTTTGTCACATCCAACCATAAAACACTTTGCCAGAATGCTTATTAATATGAGCCTTGGCATAATTGAGCCGAACTTGTTTATTCTTTTTCATAAGCAGTGACATTTTTCTAGGCATTCTGGCATGAATACCGGCATCATTCAAATTTTGTCACATTTTAGATGTATTGGAGAACCGCAGAGATGACAGCAGGATTTGCAAGGGCTTGCCAAACTAATCTACTTGCTCTTGCAGTTATTTATCACAGTGGTCACTTCTTGATTGTGATTCCATCATACCAAAGGTCTTTCATTAATAAATAATTTGTCACACATTGGAGATGTGCACTACAAACCATTTTGATCATTTTTGCAGCCTTCTCTATCATTATGGGCTACAACTATGTGATTTTTTAAAGCTTCAGGAAGTTTTTTCGATCATGGCATATTATTTTTTTTTTTTCAATTTAGTCCCTAACTGCACACTTTTGTATACACAATGAGTTATATTGGTTGACTCCAGTATACACAGCTCACCAAAAAAATGAATAAATGTCATTTTCATTTTTACATGTGCACAAAAAATTATTTGCACTGGAAATCATGTAAAACAAAAAATAGAGTGTAAATGTAAGGGTTCACTTACTTTTGTACATCTTAATTTTTAATTAATATTTTTATTCTAGCTTAATAAAATTTTGAAAGTGGTTGTAATTTGTTTAATAAAGGTTTTTCTTAATTAATATGGAGTTTAATTAAAATTTATTGACTATCTGGAAAAAAAGAGACAAATTTTAAACATATTATTTTAAAGGTTCACTAATCTTTTCACAGCACTGTAATATATATATATATATATATATATATATATATATATATATATATATATACATATATATACATATATATATGTGTGTGTGTGTGTGTGTGTGTATAATATATATATATATATATATATATATATATATAATATATATAATATATATATATATGTATATATATATATACATAATATATATATATATAATATGTATATATATATATATACATAATATATATATATAATATATATATATATATATATATATATATATATATATATATATATATATATATATATATAATATATATATAATAGGTTGGTGCAAAAATAATGACGTAATAATGTCGTTTTTTGACGTATTTTTTAACGTCAAAAAACAACATTATTACGTCATTATTTTTGCACCAACCTAATAATATATATATATATATATAATATATATATATAATATAATATATATATATTTGTATGTAATATATATATATATAATGAAATGGATTTAGTTTATTTAATATATTTTCTGTTTTATAGATACAATTTATTTTACTTAAAATTATGTATATATATATATATATATATATATATATATATATATATATATATATATATATATATACAAAATTTGTAATTTTTTTATCATTCTCTCATACATATAATTTGAGAAAAATACATCCACAGTTAATGCATTCAACTTTTTATTTTCTACATAAACAGTCACTCATACAATGTATTTACATGCAAAAGGTTTTGTTTTTTCAAGTATATATTCAACATTCAACTTATCAAGTCAAATATTTTTGAGTGAATGAAAGTTATGTGGATCGAATTTCTCACTGCAACTATTGTTGAAAAACATTCATTCACATTGCTCAACACTGTTAGATTTTATTATACAAGTAAATGTTTTCACAATAATATTGATAATAACTAACTGATGTTAAGCATTTATATCTATGTAAGCAGTATATTATAGTCAGGTTTTATTATGCTAACAAAATGCAACATAAAATGTTATTTATCAATGAATCTAAATGATAAAAAGTAGAGAAACATATTTGATTAATATAATATCCCATATACCTAAATAAATTATTTTACATCTTAATATGGTCTCCTTGGTATTCTATAACCTTCGTAAATCTTTCAGCCATTGGATTTTTAAAAAATCTTCCTACTGTTTCAATTTTAACTTTATTTGCAGCACTTTTCATGATGGATCACGTGTTTTCTATTAGAATAATATCTGAAGAGGCTCAGGTCTATTACTTTGATTTTGCATCTTTGAAATCTTTTTTAACAAGGTGGGTAATATCAGCTTTGCAGAAGGTGATTGAGAATTGTTTTACATTTAAAGCTTCTTAATTGTGACATGTGCATTCAAAAAAATGTTTAAGAACTTCAAATCTAAGAACTTAACAAAAATTCTCTGCATTTTTCTTGGCGCCATAATCAACTTTGAAGGGATTATAATTTTAATGTCTATAATACAAACCCAAAACATTGCACCACCTTCTTTTTGTTGTCTTCAGAGATGTGTTAGTTTACTATCTCCATTGGTTAATACTAATTTTATTGCAAAATCATTAACTTATGTAATATGATCCAACATTGTGTAATAAGAATTGCACTTGCATTTTGTTTACACTTTTATCACACTCACTGTAGAGGTTTACAGGCTTAAATGCCTATGCCATGTATTACATATAGATACTATAATATTACTTATATACCTTCCAGTTAAAGATATTTTTTTATAAAGGATTAAGTTTTTTTTTTATTTGACTTTACATTAACTCAGATGTTGATGTGGTTGGACACTTTCTTTCTTTTTTTTTTTCCCCCTTTTTTTAATATCTTGACATAAAAGAAAGTTCTGTAATCTCTTATGCAATCTTGAAAGTATCTTGAAAAATCAGATTGCCTTTTAAGGAATTTAAAAGTAATTAGGCACTTCAACTTTTACAAGTGATTCACCTATAACAGTGGTCTTAAACAAAAACAAAAAAGTGGAGGTGACTAAACAGCAAATTGAGATAAGACATGTTTGAGATAGATAAAAGTTTTTTATTTCTTGTAATTTACAAGGTTCAATTGTTTTCTTGTTCTGGGAGTATCATATATAAGTCATGGAAGATTGAGAGTTCATTCGAGTATAACACAAAGTAGTAGTCAAGATAAATACATGGAAGAAAATCAACATGATATATAATCAGAGTTAGAAAGACTCGTGGGAGGAATATTCCCTAAATTATTGCATTGTACTAGTCGGAAGTTAATCTCTGCTACAGCTTATTTCATTGCTGGCCAAAGGCATTGCTTTTGATTAAAGTACATGGGTTTGTTGCTGATGACCTGATTAAGCTTGCTTGTCATGGAGGTGTCCATCACTAATGCCAACCAGGTTGGATTTGCCTTCATGGGTGAAGTCAGACAGATTTTTTTATGACCCTGGTATTTTTGGACAGTAATGCCAGGGTCATAAAAAGAAGAGAGTGTACAGAGCTGGACATAATTAAGGTTTCTTTTTGTTATATGAGCTGTCAAAGTTAATGAACTGGAGTTCTGACAGAGTACAATATACTGTCATGTGTATATATACTGTATACGAAGATGAACTTCTTAGACTAGAATTACATTAAATATTGATTTTTCAAGAAAAGCTATTTTTTCTTCTCCCCCTTCATAGAAATCATTCTAATATAATTGTATTAACCTCTGACAATATTTGGAAATGGTGTGTTTATATAAAGAGATAGCTTTCAGAGTGTTCAACATAAAATCATTTCCATGAATTTCAAGACAAAATATTAACATCATTAACTTTTTGCTAGTCTTCATCTTCTATCAGAAATTTTGAGGTTAAATGCTCTCAACCAGTTAAATTAAGTAGCCGGAATAAAAATAAAGAAATATCTTCCTGTGAGACCTGAAGATATGTTGTATGTATTTTAACTTTGTCTTTCATAGAGAGAATCTTAACTAATTTGGATAATGAAGCCTCTAGCAGAGTTGGGTAAAAATGCAACCCCCACTTCTTCTCTAACAGTTTCTTTTCTTGCACTTCTCACCTGTAGAGCTCCTTTCTGGTTTCATACTTCCCTGATAACTATAATATTAAAAAATCTAAATACAACATCAGTTGCCATCTTCTGCCTTCATGAACCCTGTTTCTTTTTTTCCTTTTCTCAGTCCTTCCCTAAACTCTTCTCATTCTCTTTGACTCCTAGTAACCACCTGCATTCCAGTGACATTATCGCCTTGCTTGGGGTGAAATGATTAAAAACAAAAGACATAACCTCTCAACTCCAAATGTTCATGCCATATTGTTACTTTAATTACCTAATAATTGTCTGGCAAAGAAAAGATTAACTAAAAATCATTAACTAATTTGTTCAGTTTGTGTATAGACTTGACATTTTCACTATTTAAACTTTAGCATTCTGTATTATTCATAGATATTACTTCCCCTTTCACTGTATATGGTGGCTTCTTCATCAGCTGAAAACTTGTTCTTGATTTTAAGTTGAAGTTGTTTTTCCTATTGCATTTGAAGAACATAAGACAACCACAAAATTCAAACACTGTCATTCAGATCATTCACCTGCAGTAGCAGTACGAATCTTTTACCCAGAAAACAAAGTTACCTACAGAGAACTAAAAGTTAAATATACTTAAAACATTTTTAATTTTAAATAATTATTTTTAATTATTATAACAAAAACTAAAAGTATTTTTTGTTTATTACTTGTTCAGTGAACATTTAATTCTAATCTCTTTTATGGCATTTTTATGCAAGCATCACAAGCATTGCGATTTGTTTCTATGGTCTATACTTATATAAGTCTAAACTAGGCTATCATGAATATAAATTCCACATTTTAGATCCAGGCTGGATCCATTACCTATCATGTCATCTCCACTACATGTGAACTCTACCTTGGGTTCAACAGAGCTGGAGATATATCTTATCTTATCAGACAACATGTCACCAGTCTTCTATAGTCCAGTGATAGTGTTCTTTGGTTCAGGTAAGGTGCAGTAACCAATGCTGTGGTGTCAATAATGGTTGGTTGGTTGATGACTGAAACCTCATAAGATGCAATGTATACTGACTGATTATAATGCTGGCTCCAATTTTGGAGGCACTTCAGATTACAAATACATACACGCATACACCCCACCATATATGTGTGTGTGTTGTGGGGGGGGGGAGAAAGAGATTGGATGCTGTATATGGATATGTTTATTATTATTTTTATATCTTTCTTATAGGACTAATACAATTTGGAGATTTCAAATCTATATTTAAATAAAATACACAGGCTAGATAAACCAGCTGTAACAAATGTGATAATATATTAGATTGCTTGTTCATTTGTGTCACTTTCCTTCCAGCAGTGCTCTTACTGGTTAGCTTACTAACCATAGACCCATCCTCACTTGATGATTTCTAGTTAATAAAAGCAAATTAAAATGTATTTAAATAAATTCTTTTTCTAACCAAGATTCAAGTGTAGTGACTCATCCAGGGGATAAATCTGATAACAGAATTGCACCCTCATTTTGTATCATATGAAGGTTTTAAATAGTTTGTCCACTCCTTTCTGAACAAGCTGTCACATGCATAAAATATTATTTCTGAATGATCATCTTAGCACTGAAAAATTATTTAAAATAACCTGCATTACTAAAAAAGAGAACTTAATGTTTGCTAGCACATTTACTATTAATTTTTCTCTTGTATATTTTGCATCCATTTGGTTTTTAAAAATACTACATCTGTCAATATTCTATAGTATAATTGAAATAATTATCTCTCACATAAAATTATAAAAGGTTTTCCTTTGGACCATACTATATTTGTCATTGATAAATACTGGATAGCCACCTGTCTATGTGTAAGATCTAAAAAAGAAACATAACTTTCAACTTACCAAACCTGTAAAAACAATAAAATGAAATAAGTTATGGTACTCCCCTAAAATTTAGTAGCTATAAACCTAAATGTTACGCAAATAAAAAATGAAAGAAGTTGTTAAGCTAACCTACCTGTGTTCATCTCAATGACACTGCTTTCCTGACCCATAAACTATCAAATTTATCTATCTATATATATGAATATCTTTCTTTCTTTATAAATTATATTCTCTCACTCTCTCTCTCTCTCTCTCTCTCTCTCTCTCTCTCTCTCTCTCTCGCTCTGTGTGTGTGTGTTTACATAATGTAGATATATATGGAGATATACACTGGTAGAAAATGAACTTACAATACCCTAAAGCAGTGGTTCCCAAATGGTGTGGTGGAAGAGGGTAGCAGGTGAAGCAGAATGATTGAAAGGCAATCAAAGATTTAGAAACAGTTTCAAAAAATTCATATGCCAAAAATAAATATGATTTCAAAATGTAAAATATTATTATGGATTACTTGTAATTGCATGCATGACTCCCAGTTATAAATAATTATTGACCAATTTTATCATTGTGATATTTTTGCATTTTATAATGTGTTAAGATTATAGCAACTAGGGTCCCTCCTTCTGGACTTTCTTTAGTGGGGAGTGATGCAAATTTTCATTCCAAAAATGCAGCACAGAGAAAAAAAGTTTGGGAACCACTACCAATTTTGACATTGGTACATAATCTTCATGTGAGAGGATATAAGATAGTCTGATAAAATTTCAATTCTCAGCCATCTTATGACATAGTAACAATCATACCAATGCACCATCTGTGTCTGAGATCAAAGTAGTGACATATATAAGTTTCAATACAATGAAGGGTGTATTGCAAGAAGGTGTCACAGATATTTCTTTTGTTCATTTAGAGCCATTTGAGAGGGGCCAGAATGTATGTCTTTGAGAGGCTAGACAGTCATTTTGGAGAATTACTGTGTTTGTTGGATGTGATGTGTTGGTGGTGTTTTAATGTTGTCAACAATGCATATGCAAATATGTATATATCTATGTCGATATATAAATAAGGGAGAGGGTATTTTACTAAGTTTAGCATTGTTTGGATCAAGGTCTCATTTTCAGAGCATCCAGTGAACATCAAAATTACTGTTAATAACTTGTAAGTCCAACTAAATAACAATGACATTACAGAATTCTGATTTATAGAAACAGAATGCAATTGCTATGTCATAGAAGATAGGTATAAAAATTAAAATTTATATAACCTGAATTGAATGTGTCTTAGTGAAAGAATAAGTACAATACATTTTGATATACTACCCAATACCATATTTTTAAATTATTACTCTTATTGTATCAAACATATTTAGCACAAAAAGAACATTTTTACCTGGTAATCAGTATTTTAAGTAGTATCTTTGATGTCTCTAAACTATCCTATGTAAAGTACCCAGCCTGCAGGTGAGAAAATAGGCAAAAAGCTTTTGTAAAGATCAAATTAAATGTGTGCTCTAATAATTTCAAACACTAAAAGAAAAATACTTAAAGCCTCATTTTTTTGTTTAAAAACTACTCTTTTGTAACTGTTTCCATAAATTTTCCTTATCTTTTTTGTAACTATTTCAATTAATTATCCTTATCTTTTCTGTTTCAATAAATTATTCTTATCTTTTATATGTCATGTCCTTTCAGGATGTGTGTGATCGTATCTCTCCACATCTTTCTCTTGTTTTTTTTCACTATGTAACTTTTACTCCTTTATCATTACTCTTCATCTTTGTTCAACCATTTTTTACTCAAACACATTAAGTAAATTACTAAAATGATTCCTATAATTTAGTTGAAATTGTTTGAATGTAACATACACTGTAGTAGCCAACCTATAAAGTGTACTTTTTTACCAAGAAAAATCTATTCAAATATAAAATTGTATACAATATACTAGTATTACAGATAAAAGGTTGTGTACCAAAAGTTTCAGCTAAACAAATAGAAAGGTAGAATGAATTGCCATGAAGGAGACACTTAAAAATTCCCCTTGTAAAATAGAGAGATAGGAGAATACTATTTACATTGTTCGGACTATCATCCTCATCTTTGTTGCCATATTTATCACAATGTTTCAGCCATTGTACACCCCGGCCTTCTTCAAGTGGTTGGAATGTCGAACTGAACCCTTTATTTAAGTCTCAGATGTGCTCAAGGACACATGGCACAGTGGATAAATGTGTTAGTTAGATCCAGTGACAGGACCCAAAGAGTTATGAGTTCAATACGCAGGTGGTAGAGAACATGGGGAGGAGAATTAACAGGAGATAACTGATAACTGACATCCATTAGACATGTCATGTGGAACTAGAACAGTCTACCCCAGCGAGCAAAATAAAGGGTTCAGTTCGACATTCCAAACACTTCAAGAAGTCTGGAGCATACAAGGCCAAAATGTTGTGATAAATATGGTAACAAAGATGAGGACAATAGTCCAAACAATGTAAATAGTGTACATAATACCTCATCGCAGAAATATAGACAGATACTGGAAAATACAATATATTATATATAAACACACAAGAGGGGATCCCAAAATAAATTCTGATATGTGGTCATTTGGACAGATTTTAGAAAATAATTTGGGCTGAGAACTTTTCAGCAATCTCTTATAATCAAAGATTGAGAAAGAGAGTAAGGACATGCATTAAATATTTAGTTTTATAGCAATAATTTGTTAGTTTGAGCTTTCATGCTTTTTTGTGCATTCCAAAAATAAACTACATTAAGAAAGCAGATGCAAATGCTAATATTTGACAGTTTATGTATTGGAGATATGAATTTTAAAATAATTTAAATCACTTTAAATTTATAGTTTTTACCAATACTCCATCTGCAATTAGAATTGGTGAAAGCATGCATGGGTTTCTGTCAAAATAAATATAAAACAAATTGAATTTAATGGTCTGCATAAAATGTACTGCAGAAAAGCAAACTATATGCTGATGATTTATTACATTCTTATATCTGATTCTATCTGAAATTATTAGAAATAAAACCTGCAATTTTGTTCATCATTCAGAGATCCAAGTCTAAAGTCTTCCTAAAGTGATGAGTTCCTGTATGATAATTTATCTTAAATATTTTCACTATTAACATCATTCAAACTGTTGTCCTTATCTTTATTGCTGTATTCAAAATGTTTTAGCCTTTGTAAGCTCTGGCCTTCTTCAGATGATATACATTGGAATCTAAACCCTTTATCTAGTTCATGGGTAGATTGTTCACATTTTAGATAGCTCAGTTTCAGTTAATTCCCTTTAGTAACTCAACACTCCCAGTTTTTGTTCCCTCTGCTGTGGCCAGATATTGAACTCACAACTCTTTGGGGTCAAGTCACTTTTTGGATCACTCAACCAATACTTTTATCCACTGTGCTATGTTCATGTGATTGTTAGGTAGATACAAACTCATTGATGCATGCACACAATTTTGAATATATATCATATTTATTTTACTTTAACCTTTTTCTATAGCTTTTTCAGTGACATCTGAATCATGGAACACAAATGCTAAATGTATATGTATCACTTCCTTACTTTTAAGTACTTATTTAGAACCAATATATATGGAACATTTGAAACCTATATGCATACACCTACACATACAGAAAGTCTATTAAATACTAAGGAAATTTTATTTACAGAACTACCTGTAAGTTTTTTAAGCAGCATTTTTGATCAATACTTTACTGAATTGATTCTTTGTAATTGTATCCCAGATTGTAGCTTGAGACTGTTCATGAAATGTCAATGTTCATGACAGTTTTAGAAGATACCAGATTCTCTCAATTATTATATTACTGTGAGGTATTCTAAACAGCCTTTAATATTTTCTGATAAGTGTTCAAGGGACTTTACAGTAAAAAAATAAATCAGCTACACTTCAAAACAATTTACATTTCTCTCTCCTTTAAACTGGTATCCTTTTCTGATGTCCCATTTAATAAAACTCATGAGTGACAGGTGATTATTTTGTGGGGCAGTTTAAAATCTTTGTGCTGCTTATTTAAATTGTGGTAGTTAGTAAAAATAGTAACATCTTTTTTGTTGAGTTATTTTGCTACAAATAAGTATATTGACTGTGGCAAGATTAGAAACATTAAATAAAGCTTTAAAAAGTGATTGGACAAGCTAGATATGTGGCTATACAAGTGAATTTGTTTAACCATAAAATGAATCAAAAAATTTATATCATTTCATTTCTAGTCTCTGGAATGGTGTAGAGGTTTGACTTATCTAGTGAATACTTTATATGATAAATTATGTGCCAGAATATACAGTAAATTTTTTAAAAAACTGGAGAAAACTTGTTACATTGTCTTGATATTTAAAAGATAAAAAGAGAGAGTTTGATTGAGCGTTTATGGTTATCAACCTTTTGTAGGTTATTTAAATCCAGAAAATATTTTGACATTGTAAGAACGTTTTAGTAGATAATAATGATTTATTGATACAAGTTCTACTAATTAACCCATAGCTGGGGAAAAGGAATGAATTCATACATTTGTCAAGGGTATTTGCACATAAGTGAATATAATGAACTCTATTAAAATGGAACTCAGCTCTTTGATTTCTAATTGCCTGCCATTATCCATTACATTATTTGCAAATCCAGGCTTACAAGAAGTTACCCATATAGATATTGATTAAGCTCAATGTTCCTTAACTTTGGTGATTGTATGAGAATTGGTCTTTCAATATGATATGGCTGCAAGCCTAGGAAAAGGAGATTGAAAAATAAGTATGTGCCACTTTCTTCTAAGTTTTATATTTGCCCTTAACTATATCTGCATATGTTTGTCTACAAATTGAGTCATTTGGGAGTCTCTTGCTTGATAATTTCATCATAGCTTTAGGTTTCTTTAATTTTCCTAATCTTCCCTTTAGTTTACATATGATTTGGAGGTGATTGCTCTCACAGTCAATGCATGGGTATGTTTTAGAGTCTAGAACTGCAGTAGAGTGATATAGAGAGATACTATTTTTACAGTATTTCAACAAGGAATATTAAAAAGAAATTTGATTGTATTAGTACATTAAGAGAAGCACTGGGAGATAGGGAGTAACCTACTTAATGAGTCTGAGTGAATGGATGGCAGAACAAAGACACTGAGAAGTGATAATGGGGAAACAGTTACTTAGAACAATAAAAGACAGGAAGTTGTGGAGAGACATGATCACCTAAATCATGAAAAGGAGATGGTATATAAAAAAGAAAGATATTTAAGACACAAGGTGGATACTTTTGGGAGGTAAAAAAGTGGGTCTTTTATCAAATATGACAAAATATATTTGAGCAAAGCTAAATAAAAGAAAGCATTTATCTTCAATGAAGTTGTGATATTTAAAAACTGAAAGGTACATATTAAAGAAAATATTTAAAATAATTGAAACTAAAAATGAATTGTATATTTGAAAAGTTTGAGACTAGTGTTGGGAAGACTTTAATATCTAAGAAAGGTTACATTCATTTCCATTTTTCTCTGAGCATCCATTTTCTTTATAAACTGTGCCTTTCTTTTTTTATATATCAGTCTGAGCATATTGAGTTAGACTGTAAAACATGAAAAATATTTCCTCCTAAACAAATTACCTGATATAGAGTTGATGGAATTTACTAAAAATTATATTTTCTGCAAAAGTTGATTTCATACTTTTTGTTATCACCCAATGTTTCAGCCAATCCATTCTCCAGCTTTCCTTTGGTGTATCCTTTTGTGACTCCAACTTAAAAAAAAGACACCCTCTCTTTCTATACAAATTGTACACCAGAGGAAGGGAAAACAATGACTCTGGCAAAACCCTCTATGTAATACTTTTACAACTGACAAAATATCATCATATGAAAGTACAGAATATAATGAGGGTGGAATTGGTGAACACTTTTATGCTTTAGTAAATAAAACTTTTCTAATAATACTTTTTGGTACCAAAAAGTATAAATCTTAAATTTCACTCTGATAAATAAATTTTCTTCTGGATTCAGCTCATTTGTTTTGAAATGAATCTCTCCTGGTTAAAATTTCTGCAAAAATATTATAGTTGTTTAATTGATTCTTTTAGGTACATGTAAGAACTTGGGTCTTTTCTTTGTCATCAGGTATGGAATTCTTTCTTATCACCAGACTTACTTGAAGTTGTAAATTATATAATAAGATTAATTTTATAACTATAATTTAAGCAATGCAAGTAATGCAAATATGTCAATACATGTAATTTTAAAATGAGTCATCATTATTCCAAAAGTTGTTAAAATTATTGATCTTATTTTTTGTTACAATTACAATTCAGTCAATCCATTCTTCAACCTTTCTCAAGTATACATACTGTGGTATTATGGCTAAAAGAAAAAGGAAACACTGGTAGCCAGTTCTAGCAACTGTTTTTATTTCAACTATATACAAATACATTGGCTTTGTCTTAGCCAATTAACATCGCCTTTATAGATAGTATCTTGACTGTGTGTCAGCCAATCAGCATTGTCTTTACAAAGAGATAATTTTTCTTGTTTTTTCCTCTAGAAATATTTTTCTGTTTTTTTTTTGTTAAGATATAGTCAATTCTTCCATTGATTATTATAAAACTGTATTGAAAATTCAATCCCCTTCCGCATAATGCTACAAAATGATTAAAAGAAATTAAGAAACATTTCAAAGAAATTGCTGTCCCAATCAAGAGATCATTATTTTATCAAAGTCCTGTATGTAAATGAGTTATATGACTCAATTATTGATTTTCTTCTCACTATCTATGAATTTAATAATAACAAAAAAAACGCATGTAGTCATTTATTGCAATTGCTCATATGTGTCTTATCTTTTATCTATCTTTTCTAAAAGTTTCACTCAAATGAAAGCAATAGTGTAAATTGATTTGACTTACCAATTGTTACTGTATAATTGGCATGCAAAAATAAATAATTAAAGCTTCTTTTCTTTAGTAAAGCGACATACATAATATTGATTCTTACTGTGAATTCACAGCTGCATCCTTTATTCTCTGCCTTATGCATCTAAATGCTTAGCTCTTAGAAATCTTTTGTTCTTTGAGCAAAATTGTGCTAAAAGACAGAAGTGCAATGTTGAATTTGTTTACAGAATTTATAACTTGTAAGCTATTTTATTAAGAAGATTGAATGTTGCTTTCTAAGGTGAATTAGGATTCTCTGTCAACTTTATTTTTTTAAAACTACTGTCAATTCTTACATTTATTTTCTGTTATGCAAAATAGAGAAAAACAAATTCATTCATTTGAATGTGCAGTAGATTTCTTTTATTATTTAATTAAAAAAATAATCTGGAATGCTTGTCAGTGGAGTTTTCAAGAAATATAAAGACTTTCTTTTCTCTTGTTGACAAAACATTAAAATTAATTTTATAAGACTCTGATTAGATAAAGAGAAATGAATTTGAATCCATCACCTGAAACAGAACATTAAAGATAATGAAGTCTATAATTAGATTTAAAAAATCATTTTCATTAAGTTTTCAGAAACAGGTCAGTGTTTATTACTTGTTTATTTACTCCTGTGTTTTTTGCTCTTGTACATAATACAGTGTTCATAAACATAAAAAGATAATTTCCTGTTCATACACCTAACTCTCAGAGTTATATTAATGCAGTAACCAAGCTCTTTTGGTAATGTTTAATTCTAGATACACAGTTCATATGGGATTTAATTTGCAAGTGAATTATGATCATTTAATTTTATAGAAATATAAACTATTTTTATTGCAGCAAAATCTCAATCTATTTAATCTTTGAAAATATAAGTTGTTTGAAACAAAGAAATAATTACTCTTTATTATATTTACTTAAAGGTGGTAGTTTGGTTGCTTTCATGCCTTTGGTCAATGTTCTTAATATTCTGCATCTTAGTTACTCTGTTTAGATTTACAGCACCAGATTCTTTAAATATTTTTCTTGTTAGTTCATTTTTCTTGCTCATTAGGCTTTAAGTTTTTCTCAAATCTATTTTTGTAGCATTCTTAAAGCCAGTTTTTTTCTTGTTCTTGTCAGTGTTTTCAATTTCTTCTGAAATTTCCAACTTTGTTCTTTGCACTCAGTAACTTTACAATAACTTATTTCTCTTTTGAAGTTATGTCTTTCTTATGACACATAGCAATATTTATGTATTTTAAATTAAAAAATATTGGTAACTATACTATTATATATATTTATTTTCAATATGCTGAAAAACCCTCAAATTGCACCTAATACTGTCAAATAAGTTATTGTAAAGTTTTCTGATTAAAAAAAAGATATTATAAGATGAAATTTATATAGTATGTTTATTATATAAGATGCTGCAAAATACCTCCCACATAATGGTAAGACCTTAGCTAGATAAAGACACCATAGCCACTAATGTCTTACCATTATGTGAGAGGTATTTCTGGGAGGTATACGTGGGAGGTATTTCTGTCACACCCTGTATAAGTATATTCTGAAAATTTTACAAACATTGGTTGGTTAATATCAATTTTATTATGAAAAAATGAACTTGCATAATGAAATCTTACATAGTGTAATATACAATATAAGCTATGATTCACATAAAACACCAAATATATTTATGTAATAAAGGATTATGTAATAATGGATGCATGTGTAGTGTAGTGGTTATCAGCACAAAAAGTGGGATCAGTATGTTGTTCAAATTCCAGTCCAGGTCATCATGCTCATTTTTGCACAAATATACTTGGTATGAATCCATTTCTTCCCTTGGCTATGGGTTAAATAGAAGAGTAGATTGGGCTTTCTAGCTTTGTTTAAAGATAAGTATAACACTAAATTCAAAACCAGTTGGGTATAAGACTTGCAGCTCTATCCCCAAAACTCTATTTGCTATGGAAACTATAGTAGCAACATATATATTTGAAAAAGCATCATGAATGGCTGATATAAATCATTTTAAATGTGAAAACCTAACTGGGAGTTTTTGTTTTTCTGAACAGTAACCAAATAAAAAAAAAGAATTAGGCTATGTTCAGTGCCTTTTTGGTCATTTCAAGTCTATCAAATTTTGTTTTTTCCATCAAGAAGGGTTTTTAATCAATGATAGGGACTCCTGCATCTTTCAAGTAACAGCCCTCAGGACCATCTTGCTTAATGTATAGTTGTGAAAAAAGAAGAGAATGTCATTGTCTAAATTAAAACTATGCTGTTCAGAATGATGATTTAATTTTGCATGTCCTGCCTGCATCATAAGGGCAAATTTTAAAAAAATGCTTAAAATCATTTCACATGAACTTTGAACTACTCTTGTCTCATAAAACACTTCTCATCTTCTAACAAGAACTTGTCAGTCTTCCTCAGCCATTTCAAACAATAATATTCTAAGTCATGTATCTAATTTTAGAATTGTTATTGCTACTCAGTGAACATACTTACTCTCCTATCTGATTCTTTACATTTTGAAATGAACACCAGAATCTATGATACTCCTCCCTCCAGAATCTATGATACAGGACACCCCACTCTTCTACATCTCAATTTCCATAAGGTAGTATTCATATAAAATACAAATTTTATTGTAACCTAATTATATACAATAATTGATCATAAGCAATATAGGTGAATAATTCAAGTAGAAAAATTGAAAATAATCACAATGTATCTAAATACAAATTAAAGACATATCATGTGGCAAATTTTTAACATCAACTTGAGATTTTTCTTGTTAAAAAAGTTGAATAATTTTAACACATTCAACATTATGGATAAAAAAATAGTGTATTTTATATAGTGTCTTTTTGAAACTTAGCATGAGGAAAACTAATTCACAGATTTGGGCAAAAAAATGACCCTTAAAATGTCAAAATCTGCAAATGTTTTCCATCCTTTAATGGTCAGTTGTGCTTAGTTTAATTTGTAATGTATATGAATGTAGGAAAAAAGCAAATGTTGATAAGATAGTGAAGATCCCAAAGCACTGCTTGGAGCCCTCAATTAGGCTTGCTCCCCAGGTCTTGTGGTTCAGGATTAGTATGCACTGGCTCTGTTTGGTACGAAAGTATAAGATGTTAACACATATATTAATTCAAAAGCGTCAAAAAGGAGTTAAAAAAATAGTCTTTAGATGAGTTAATGAGTCTTTGGGTAGTTGGTTCACAGAAAAATCTGTGCTTTGCAAAAGACTTTTACTAGTTGGTCTACTGTAAAAGCTGTGGGTTAGAAAAGGCTTTGATCATCAGTGAAGATTTATTGACCACCCTTGCTTTTGTTGTTGGAGCTGATTCATTTGAAGTTGCTAACAAAAGTTTCTTTCAGTGTATGCTGGGGTGGGAGGAATGCTATGTAGCCATGTATTCTCTTGTGTTTGAACAGATTGAAAACAGTTGCATCACTACTCTGAAAGTTGAAATCTGTGGTTTTTTATAAAAAAATTTCCACGCAGGTAGGCTTGAGCAAAATAGGGTTTTAGTTTTCTCTGATTGGTCAAATGGTGATGTTCATTTCTAACCAATAGATACTTAAATGGTGTGTGTTGTATTGGAGAATCTTTTTGGCATGTTTGAAAATATTGTCTGTTATTGGGTAGAAAATGAAGTTTGGACATGTTTTAATATGGTATGTATATGGGTATGTAATTGTGTTGAAAATAGGGCTTATTTCCTATAACCTTACCCCTACAATAACATCTGCATTTATGTGTTTGTGTAGAGATCATTTATTAAGGCTGATAATGAAATATCACACTTTCCTTTCCTGAGGTGACTGTTTTCAATATAAGATTTTACATCTTCACTGAATTATTTGATGCACTCAACTAACTATATGATTGATACTTTTGCTAACATGCAACATTGTATCATTGTGTCTCTTATTTAATGCATCATATTATTCATACAGTAGTTGTCTTGAACTTGTTCCACTATGGCAAATACAAAAGAACAGTATCAAGTTGAAGCTATTAATTATTAATAAGCACAAGACAGAAAAGGGATATGACATTTCCAAGAAGCTGAATGTTGCTCAGGATAGAATTTTACAAAGACTCATGAGTGACATAAGTAAAGATCCATAAGTAACACAAGATGTTAGTAATAATTATACAGCATGAATGTTAGAATATGGTAATGAATATTTACACTGGGCAAGACTGAAAAGCCATAGAACAAGGAATAAATTTTTAATGCACATTAAAACTAGATTAAATTTTGTTAAAAAGATCATCTAAACAAAGATAAAATATATCCGATGAAACAAATTTGAAAGTTTTTCAGACATTCAGTCAAGCAATATATATAGTGGAAAAAGAATGAAAGTTATTTATCCAACAGTAAAGGATTAAGGTTCAGTATCTTATGGAGTTGGTCAGCTTGTGCTGATTGAAAGAACCGAATTAAAGTATCTGATATTCTTAGAAGTACTTTGAAAAGTTTGGCTTGGAATTTCTGCATGAGTAGAAACTGAATATTTGAACATGATAATGTTCATAAGTCAAAATTGGTAACTAAATGAATGGAAAAAGAAAAGACCAATTTTTTGTCATGGCCTTTGAAACCCCCAATCTAATTCCTATTGGAAATTTATTGAGCAAATTAAAAATTAGCATCATGAAAAGAAATCTCAAAACATATCAGAGTTCAACAAAGAAGAATGGAGTAAAATTTCTAATAAAACTTGACAAAACTACTTGGATAACTAAACATTTGTCAAAAATAATTGAACAGAAGGAATTCCCAGTAGATTACTGATGTTCATTTGTTCATGGAATATTGGTACTAAATTAATATTTTTGTTTGGATTATTTTTTTAATATTATTATCTAACTCTATTACAAATAATTATGAAGTGGATAAGGGGTTTTGGACTAAACTGGTCAATGTCAAACAACTGTTAAAACTTTTGACCAATTTAAACTAGGGCAAGAAATGACTTGCAAATTTTAATGCCTCCAAAACAAAACTTTCATCTAATCACCATAGAGAACCTTTTTTGATTGCCATCAGCATGGCTGATGCTAGACTACAGGAGAGCAACGCACTGTACCTTCTTGGCCTCACATTTTCCCCTAACTTGAAGTGGAGTGACTACATCAAATCAATAGCTGCATGTGCTACAAGGAAATTTGGGTTAATATGATGTGCCAGAAAATTTTTCTCTTCTGAATGCATCTTGCACATTTACATCTTGCATTGAATACTGTTGCTATATATCTGTTCTGGTGCTCCTGTTGTACATTTCAAGATTCTTGACAATATCCAAAGAAGGATATGTAATGTAATTGATCCTGACCAGGTATTTTGACTTTCACCAACATGACATGACTTCCCTCTATCTCTTCTACAAATATTTTCATGGCAACTGCTCTGATATGCTTTTTTCCCTGGTGCCCCAATTACATGAATTTAAGTGTGCTACTAGATAGGTATCTAGGTCCCACCCTTTTACTGTTGAAATAGCTAAATGCAACTGCCACTTCTACTCTAACAGTTTCTTTTCTCACACTTCCCATCTGTGGAACTTCCTTCCATTTATTTGCTTCCCTGATAACTACAATCTTCAAAAATTTAAATTCAACACCAATTGCCATCTTGTGTCTTCTTGAATCCTGTTTATCTTCTGTCCTTTCCTCAATACTCCCTATTCTCAGTCTTCTCTTTCACTTTTACTCTCTGTAATCCCCTGTAGTGACATTTCTACCATGCTTGGTGTGAAATTATAAAAAAAATAGATTTTATAAGAGACAAAAAGGGCCTAATACAGGAAAATGAGTTGTTAAAGAAGAAATCACTGAAAGTTGAAATTTATTTTGGAGAAATTAAATTTCTGTAACAATGTGATTCACAAAAGTGAATCATAAATTTAATCTAACTATAGTCACAAAATGAGGCAATATAAAAATGATTACACACCATTTATCAACAAAATAACTTTTGATGAAACCACACAAACTCTTGAAGGAATGTGAGAGACATAAAAAGTTAAACAAAGAAAATATGTAAACAACTTTTAGAGAACTTAAATGCTGCAAGGAAAAATGTGATTCAACACCAAAAGTATAAAGGATATATATGTAATGAGCATACAAAATATTTTTTATATAATAATCTTTTTTCTAGAATTAAGTTTCTTGTTTTAAGTCACACATTATTAAAATAATTGAATAAAACTTTTGAAATGCAAAAAAGTGAAAGAATAAGTGTATATTTAATTGTGTGTGTAATCAAAAGGTAAATTCCTACTAGATTCAAGCTGAAAATTTTCTCAAATGATATGATATAGCATCTTTCTTACTGTGTGAGAATCTGTGGTTGATTGTGGATTAAAATGTTGTGACTCACTTTTATGAAGAATGCACGCACAAAGTAGTAAGCAAAGAATAAGACATTTTTATTATTTGGCTAATCAGTTGTTTCTTTAAACTTTTATATTTGTAATAACTCAAAGTTACTACAAGTCTGGTATTGATTTTTGGTATTCAAGTAGTGAAGTCAAGGAAGTAACCTTCTGCAATATTTCATGATCTAAGTCTTTATAGTTTCTGAAATCTTGCCAAAAAATATGAATTTTTGTGGCAAGATTGCTAACTTTTGTGATAAAAATGAAGTGTTACTTTTAGTCTTTTAGTGCCCCACTATTGTATATACATCAAAGGAGTAATCAAATGATTGAAAATACCTGTTGTACTTATTAAAACCTGTATATAGACATGTGCACACACATGTATGTATATATATATATATATATATATATATATATATATATATATATATATATATATATATACATATACATATACATATATATATATATATATATATATACCTCCGGAAAAGTGAGCTGAATGGTTGCAAAATAGTTTCATCAATGGAACTCTGGAGTTAGGATGGTGAATATAACATCAATCAGCTAAGTGACAAATTTTATATTCATATTAATCCTATCTATCTATCTATCTATCTATCTATTATATTCCGTACTAATAGGAATATATACTTGAAAAACAGTGGATAAAATAAGTAAAGGTTTATTGTAAAAAACCAGTACAATAACAATAAAGGTAACAGTTATGCACAAGGTTGTTACAAGTCAATCCAGTAGTGAGTTCTACTATTGGAAGGTCAGTAGTTCTTGCATAAGTCTGAGTTGTACTCAACAGATCCTGGCTAGTCAATATTTACTAGCCCCCACCCATGAGGGTAGATGTGGCAGACAAGGCCGAGTTTTATGTGGGTCTTCCAAGCCCATAGGCTCAGCCAAAAAATGCCCGTAGAACTCGCATAAACAGGATTGGGTTGGTCAACCTTCCCTAACGAGACTCTGCCCTTTGGCAGAGCCTTGTCCAAGTTCCTCTCTGCCCAAAGGCAGAGAGTTCAACCGTCTAGCTGGAACAGATCCCAGCTAGTATATTTAGCTACCCTCCCACGAGGGCTGCATGTGGCACAAGGCTGGTTTAACATGGGTTCTTCGAGCCCATAGGCTCAGACAAAAATATTCCGTTTTGAACCCACAAAAATGGGTTATGGGGCAGTCTACCTCCGCAAACGAGACTCTACCTTTCGGCAGAGCCTCATCCAGGTTACTCTCTGCTTGAATGCAGAGAGTTTAAATGTTTAGCTGGAACAGGTCACAGCTTGTCTCTGTAGTCTGTTGACTTACAGATACTTATAGGTAGTTACTACCTATAGTGTAGTCACTCATGGGGGTGACAGGTTATTCCATTACATCACTTTTAAAATCCATTCTTAGTCTACCTGGAAACTTTTCAGCACCCCCTTGTATATAAATTCCAACATGTCTAGTTAGTATGTATGTATGTATATATATGCATATTCATGAGCACATCAAAGTAAAAAACATCCTGGTAACATGTAAATCAAACAGATGTGGGAGATGGAAACTACTTATAGAAAAAATTGTTTTTTCTTAGATAAAGGATTTCTTAATTTTAAGGAGATGATAAACTATTTTTATAGATCTTTATAAATTCAAATATTTCTTTCAAAATATATACTTCTTGAGAGAGTAAAATACAGGTATGAACTTATTATGAATATATAACTTCATTGCAACTATGCTAGAAAAATTGCAATCAGTACCTTCATCAGGCACCAGGTATGCTTTCAGACTGGAGTATGGAGATTAGAAGCTTAAACACCATTATTACTAACCAAAGACACACTAGCAATACCTCACAATATCTAGTGTTGAAATGCCAGATTCCTGCAGTTGCAAATAATATATACAAAGGAATGCTGAAAAAGTTCCCATAAGACTGATCAAATGACCAAGTACCAAATTTTTTAAAGTTCTTTATTGGTTTGGCCAAGAATATTTCAGCATTCTTGTTATATATTGGCTTACAATCATATCAGGTTGAAACCTCAGTTTTTGTACAATCACTGAAGTTAAGCAATGGTCATACCAGGTGCTGTAAACTTGGATGTGCAGGTGGCATAATGGCTAACAGCTCAGAATTGGAAATCGGAGAGCCAAGTTCTAATTCCATTTGTGTTCATTATATTGACTTACACACAAATACCCCTGAGAAAGGTATGAATTCACCTCTTCTCCCTCTAGCTTTGCATTAATTAGTAGGACTTGTATCAGTAAATCACTATTATCTTCAAAAATTATTATAATCTAAAAAAAATTCTGGCTTTAAATAACCTGCAAAAGATTGATAAGCCATAAAAACAAATCAATCAATCAATCAACCTATTATATATTCATGATACTTAGCGTAGTAAGGCACGTCCACAAGTATGAGGCACATAGTGAGGACTGAATTCACTACAGTAGTTGTGATGATCTTTGAGATTACTATTATAAGGACTAATGCATACAGTATATCCAAAACTGAAAGTAAAATATGGCTTTTCTAAAAGTATGAAACTTATAGATAAGTCAGTATTGTGTCAGTTACTCAGTCTATAGAGGAAAGGAATGTAGGCAAGCATCAAATTGAGCCTGTGGGAGACCCCTAGAAAAATCCTCATGGTATTATCTCATTTGATAATAACTTTGGGGTGTGGTACAATAAAATCTTTTTTATTACCCTTCTATAATCCATTAGTTATATTCCACCTTCACACCATCCCAACCAGGAGCCCACTCCAAACTTTGTCCATTAATTTAAAAGAAGATAATTACTTTCTCTACTGAGAGCTCCACCCCATACCTCCTCACCTGTCAACCTTTATAAAGTCTGCAACTAGCTAGCCAGTCATACTCACTGACCTTTATATTAGACATTTTTATCTTTTTTTTTAAATTTTTATTTACTTTTTTCTTTTTTGAAAGAATAAATAAAATGTTGTACTTAAGTCACTTAGGTCAATTAAATAATGTCTTTCTCTTCAACTTTCTACTTCTTCCTCATTATAATGTTTTTTGCTATTTCCCTTCAAAGTTCCAATTTCTCATGTGCATTTTTCTCTCCTTTCTTGTTTATTTCTCTATCTTCCTTTTGTTAACCATTGACCTAAGTTTTTATCTTGCTTGTGACTCTGTACATATGGCCTTGTGCCAACAAATATCTTACTATCTGTTGCCTCTTTCACCTCCAGTAAATTATTTTCTCCATTCTTTCCTATTTGATACTTTTCTTTTACTTCCTATCCCTTTCTCTCTCTTTTCTTTTTTTTTTTTTTTTTGCCTTTTTTATACTTCTCTCTCTTCTCTGCATTCTTTTACTTCCCCCTCCTGTTACTTACCACTTTTTCTCCACCTTCTTTCCTTTTTCTTCTGGGCATTCTTTCACTTCTTCCCATCTGCTTTTTCTTCTCCTCCTATTTTCTGCCACCTTTCATTTCAGCCCTCTTTTCTCTGCTTCTTTTCACTTCAGCCTCCACCTCCTCTCATTTCAGCCCCCACTTCCACTTCTTCTTTTGCTTAACCCCCTCTTTCTTTCACTTTTCCACTTTAGCCTCCCCCACTCTCTTCCTTTTTTTTCCTTTCCACTGAAGACTTTCACATACAACTCTTTAATTCAAATCAATTTTAAAAATTATATACATATGCCTTTGAACATGGTTGTATGTGTGTGTTAATGTGTCCATATGTAAAAGTATATTGTCAAAATAACTGCTGTTTACTTCCATAAGTTGTGTTTTTTTACACTACTTATCATTCAGCTTGACTGACTTAGCTGTTCTTGATTAATCGGAATAACTAATTTGCATATTCAACTTTAATAATTCAATTATTTTTTTATTCATTTACAGCCTGGTTATTCTGATCTTTATGAATCAATTAAGCAATTGATTTTATAGATAGCTTTTATAATTAAATTGCTTAGGTAGTCAATTATTTTCTCATTGAAATTGACCTTTTACATCACAGTTTGAATCTATATAAAGAAGAATAAACAATACTGAAACATTTTTGTTAATATATTTTGAAAATGTAACAAATCTTGTATTTAATTCCAGATATTTTTATGTTGTACAGAATTTTCATAAAAATAATAATCTACGGTCTTGGTTTAATGGAAAGTAATGGTCTTAAATGTTATATAAAATAATCAAAAATAAGAAATTTCCATTATTTTTTTTTTCCATTATTAAAATGCATAATTACCATTACTAAAAATTATTGAAGAAATTTAAATCTTCATTAAAAATTTAAAAAGTGATTAAATTCCTTTTTATAAGATAAAATTTTAAGAATATATTTGATTCTTAAAATTTTAAGAATTTATTTTAATAATGTCTTTTCTAAAATAGAGCAGTAGAAGTGCTAAAATTGTTTAGTGATAATTTAGGGTGAGTTTACTGTCACACAAACTTGTCTTGAGGCCTTGAATCAGATTTTGTGAAATATTATATGTGAATGAATACTCTTCCTGGTATAGAGTTGTAACAGGAGACTTTAGTCAAATACTTACTGTGATTCAAAAGGTGACAAGAGTTGATAAACTAAAAGTGGAAATGAACATTAGAGTTCAACTCTCCAAAGATCAACATTCAACTGTTTTTGTTGAAAGTTGGTGAAAAAAAATGAAGTAACTGATTGTCATCAGTTTTTGAACAAGATATTCATTAGTGATGATAAAATTGATTTATTACAAGATACCAAATGGAAGAAAGTCATGAAGGACACCTATCAACATTACTACCAAAGTGGAATTTGAAAAATGCTGGGAAGTTTTGCATCAGCCTAATATACTTTTATCTTGGCCAAAAATTTAACTTAGGGTTTTATCTATTGTCATTGAATGGTTCAAGCAGATATTTTTCCATCACCACAGAAATAGTGTAAGAATGGAATAGGAAAAGTCAGCAAAACTTGTTTCTTTAATATTTTCAAGGAGAAAGTTTTGCCATAAGAATACTAAAAGCATTTTGTTCACTATTATTAAAGAATCTCTTGGTAGTAAGGTAAGGTGATAATAAGTAAGCAAAAAAAAAACAAGCATATACAGAAATAATGTATTCAGAATCTGTTCAGCTTAATTCTTATATTTTTAATATTTGATAAATATATAAACATTCACAGAAAATTAAAACAAAGCAAGAAATATTTGCATTCCATTTTTATAAGAACACTTCTTGCTTCTTGTAATACCTTTACCATCTTGACTATGGAAGCTACAATAATTTGATGTAGTTGTTTTGATTTCACAATTGTCTTTATTCTTTCTTTATTCTGTTTCACTTTGTTTACTACCACCAGCAGAAATATGTCATAAGAGTTTTGCTACAATATTTAATCTTTATATGATAACACAAAAAATATTCCTGTAACAAACTCTAAAAATGATTGACATTCTAGTCATTCTTGAAATTATTAAAAAGATCAATTCTATTCAGTAATAAAGATAAACAATTATGGATATCTGGAACCAAAAAAGAACTCCCAACTATTCTCTCAGTGTATATGAGAATATATTATCCCCATCAAAGATAGAACTTTTTAAACACTCTTCCTATTAAATATTTTCATAAGTGTTTATTTATACTATTTTCTGTATAAGAAAATATAACTGTAGTGACTTAAAAAAAAAATGGTAATTGTCCATACTAAGGGATTATGTATTGCCTGAACTAAAAGAAAAAATATGTGGTCCATCTTTGATGCAACAGACTAACCAAATTAGTAATTGTTAGTTATTCAATGTCTGTATAAATTATGATTCACAATAGAGAAGCTTCTTTGTTAAAATTATTATTTTCATGCTAATAATAGGTACATTATATTGCACTTTATATTCTATTACAGAAGAATATTTTGTTAATTTATTATGTCAGATATTTAAACATATCTTTATATTATTTATCAGAGGAAAGCAAAATTGATAATTTGAATCGCTGAAATTATTATTATTTCATGTATTTGCATGTTTGTACCAAATGAGTAGTGGTTGTTTTTGAGAATTGAGTCAAGCATATTCCTCGTATTCTTGAAGACCTCTAAGCATTCAAACCTTCTTTAAAATACTAATTCATCCAATCCTGATCCTAGCTGAGGTTGTTGTTACTGCTATTACTACTACTACTACTATTACTACTACTACTACTTATTATTATTATTATTATTATTATTATTATTATTATTATTATTCATGATGATGATGATGATGATGATGATGATTTATTTTTACTTGTTGATGTTTCACATCAGTATTGCCTGGATATTCACTGGATATCAATTCATATTAAGTCTTCTCAATACTCCAGCATTTTCCTCAGTATTCAAACTGAAACAGCCATCAGGATGTTTACAATGCTTTCACTTTTACAAGGCTTTTCAGGTTTCAAGTGATCTAATAATGATGGGCACTATTGTCATCTTCATATTCCACAAGTTTTTTTTACTTCACTCACATGATTAAAATATTTTCCCATTTATTCACAATCTCACTTTTACTCTCTGAAAGCGTGAAATCTACTTTCTGATAATTTTTCTCCTATTGGCTCCATGATCCATTTAAATTTGAAAATCTCAGAGAATTATTATTATTATTATTATTATTTGTATGGTGATAAAGAAGATTGATTGTTGGAAAGAAAATAACACTGAGGGATTTACTTTAATTGCCAAGTTCATAGGTTATGGTTTCCCTGGCTGAATATTTGACATTCTTAAATCATGTAATGAAGTCTGTGTTGAACAGCCACACTTCTAGATCATTTCACATCAGCGAGGTCCCCTAAGGCTCTATCCTTGGACCTACATTGTTTCTTAACATGATCTTTTCAATGTCATCAGTTCCCAAATAAGTATTTATGATAATGACACAACTATTTATTTTTGTCTTAATAGAAAGTTTGATAGGTCTAACAAAGTAAGACTGGCAGCTGCTCTTTAAAATTATCTCCACTCAGTTGTTAACTGGGACAGGAAATAGCTTGTAAATTTTAATGCCTCCAAAACAAAATGTTTATCTTTTAATCACCATAGAGAACCATTATTTCCTTTTATCAGTATGGCTGATGCTAACCTCCAGGAAAACAACTTATTGCACCTTCTTGGTCTCATATCTCCCACTGATATGAAGTGGAGTGATTATATATATCCATTGATAGATCTGCTGTTAGGAAAAAAAAAATAATGTCATTTTCTCACATAGTAACATATGTGAGAAAACGACATTATTTTTGCACCAACCTAATAAATTACTTTTATATACATTTTACTGGCAAGCAGTATCATAAATGCTAAGGTTGTTACTATTTTCAAAGCAGGAAATGACTTTATTAGAATATACAAAAACTTAACAATTGCTTATTTACAAAGATCACAGAAACAAATTAAAAATGAGTAACAGAAGAATTATTTTAAAAAAATCTGATTTTTAAAACTGAGTATGCGAAATAGTTATCTTCATTATGCAAGAACAAATCATTTAAACATGATATAAGATACATGCTATTAGACATAAATGATAAAACCTTATTTATTTAATGTCAAAGTTTTAGAAACCCACAAGTTTTGAACTTTACATATTAGATTAGTTTCATTTTAGTAATTTAGTGAACTAAAATGTTATGACTAAGAGGCAAATCTTAAAACTACATTTTAAGTGCATCTCAGTTACAATCTTTATTGTACATATCTATAAGTAATAAAGTTAGGAAAAAGTGCAAATAGCAACCCCATACATTGATTTATATAATACTAGTGTTGTCCTAATAAATTTTGTTTTAATTATTTATATATATTTCATAATACTGGAAGCAAAAGGCTGAGTTATTATCATTATATAATCATTGAGGTTTCACCCCAGTGGTATCTGGGGGTTCTTATTGGAGAACTTCCAGATACTATTAGGTTTGTGCAAAAATAATGTCGTTTTCTCACATATGTTTCTATGTGAGAAAACGACAATATTTTTGCCTAATACAATTAAAAATATGTAAATTTTCATCCTTGCTTTGAGAATAATATTTCTTAATATAAAAACTGGTAAATATCCATATGGAGAATGATTTAGTGGCATATTACATCAAACTTAACAGTATCAACAGTAAATCAAACAGTATCTGCTTGCATAAAGGTTCAGCAGTTCCAAAAAATCATATATAAGATAATTAGAACTGTAATAGGAAGATCACACACACACACAAAGAAAAGCATCATAAAAATATCTAATCTTTATTCTAGAATTTACTCTGAAACAAAGAAATTATTAAAATTCAGAAAAGCTGTTATAAATTAGAAAATAGGGCATACACTTTTGGAGACAAAATGTAGAATCCAGTATTTTATATGGTAATCTTCAAAGTAGACAGACTGCTTGGCAGTTACCACTTCAATGCGTGCTCACTGTCCATAATTTGGTCTTATGTCAGCTTATTTTAGGAAATGTCTTGATCCAAGTATAAAAATGATTATGGTTTTGAAAATAAAAAAAATCAGTGATAACTAAAAGTTAGTTTGACAGAATATTATTTTTCCTGGCAATGTTTGATCACCTTTAATGTATACATTTTCTACCTGACTTTTCCCAGATTTGGTTTCTTATCATACATGATATCAGATATTTTTTTTTTCATAACAAAACTGATATTAACCAATTGATGCTAGTAGAATTTTTCAGAATATATTTATATAATAAATATACCATGTGGATTTCAGATTATAATATCCATTATTATTAGTGCAACACCTATCCTGATCCCACTAGATTGATATACTCTACAAGACCAGCCGTTGGTCCTGTCCTGGCTGAGTATTACAGGTTCAATCAAAGTCTCTGGTTCACAATGTCAATTTGATTCCACCTTCCAGCCAAGTTGTGATTTTTTTGATTCCGAAGAGCAATTAACAACTCGTAGATCCTGGAAGATTCAGCTGGTCTACCTGCATGTTCATTGGGGCAAGAATCGGGCTAAGCAGAAAAATCAAATATGAACAATTTGATTTGAATCTAAAGAAAAGTTTATGCATATGTATATAAGGAAGAAAGAATAATGCTTCTTTTACAAGAAAGTAGTGTCTATGGAATAAAGTCCAGAAAAAAAAAAAAAAACAAATATTGCAAATAATTCTGAAAGGAGAGAAGTGGTTTTCAGATTCACCCTTTTTGTTCTTAGTAGTTGCTGTAATTATTTCACTATCAGGATATAAGTGAAGTTTGTGCCCAAGAGGGTGGGTGGGGGGTCACTGGCAATATTGCGCCAATATTGCAGATAACTTGAATTCACTTCCTCCCTTATTACAGTAGCAAGCGGACGTTTTCACTCTCACTGCCTATCTCTCTTTCTTTCTAGTTGACTGCTTGTCAACTCACTTCACCCAACTGAAGTTTGACTTTGACTGTTTTCGCACGAACATGCACTTAAATAAATGCAGTGGTAGCAACAAAAACCTGAGGTGTTGGTAAACTTAGAATACAACCTGATTACTGACCTCTCCCACTTCATGATTAAATGAACAGTCTCTTCTTCTCAATTGGTATTCCATAGTTCATATAAACACTATTGTTTTGACATTTTATATTGATAATTCTGACAAAGTACAGATTCTCTGGGCACAAACTTCACTGTCGATTATTTTTCTCATCTATAAACAAAATTCTATATTACTATAATTATTAATATTTCAAGGGTGACCATGGCTCTCTGCTACATTAGAAGTATTTTCAATAACTTATTTAATGAGGTGAAATTTTCTTGTACAACTCAAAGTTGTTCATATTGGAAATAAATATACATGATAGTATAGTTATTGATATTCATTTTTTTTAATTACATTAATTAATTGGTTCATTCATTTTCTATGGTTTATCAAACATTGCAGGTTATTTAAAGCTAGAAAATACTTTTTAGATTGTAAGAATATTTTTTATTGATACAAGTCTTACTAATTAACCCGTAGCTGGGGGAAGAAGAGGTAGATTCATACTTTTCCCAAGGGTATTTGCACTTAAGTGAATATAGTGAACACAATGGGAATTGGAAATCAACTCTGATTATCAACTCCAAGCCATTATCCATTAACTGGTCATCCATCTAAGTACTGACCAGACTCAATGTTGCTTAACTTTGGTGATTGTACAGAAACCAGTGTTTCAATGTGATGTGGCCATAAGCCTTTTTAATTATAACTATCTAAAGATTGTTATGGGTTATAACAAAAATATGAAAGAGAAGTATGATATTGCTATTGAGTGTTAGGAACACAACTTTAGATATTGCAAAAAAAGTTGAACAATCTTAAAAGAAATTTAAAATATTGCAAGAACCAAAAATGTCTCTAAGAATGTCATAAAAATAGATTTGAGAGAAATGAAAGAGATAATAAACAAGAAAAGTGTATTTACCATATGCGAAGAAGCTGATGTTGCAAATATAAACAAAGAGTGTAAGCTGTAGAATATTAAGAACATTAGCTAAAGACAAAGCAACCAAAATGCCAACTTTAAGTAAGCATCACAAAGAGAAACATGTGGGTGAAGAAATATATGAAAACTGGTTTCTTAATTTATTTTTAGCGATGAATGTAGATTGACATTGGATGGATCCAATGACTGGGCTGGAGATTAGGTTCTTCATGCAAATAGGCAATACACCATTGGAGAGGTAGAGTAAATTTTGGGCTTTTATATTATAAGCAATAAAATTATAGGTCCCTTGAAAGTTGATGATAGTTTCAAGATAAATGCAGAGAATTATTGTAGGTTCTTCAATAAGACATTTTATTGTGTGATAGGAGTCACAGCCATGAAGTTTTAAGCTAAAGAGTATATTTATGCATGACAGTGCTCCTTTACATTCAGCAAAGTTGGCTATTACCATCTTGCCCAAAAAGGTTTCAAAGACATAAATAGAACAGCCCTACTATCTCCAGATATTAATCTAATAGAAAATTTGTCATCAGTCATTAAAGAATGTATATGGAAATGAAAACAATATTCATTAAAAGAATGAATTATAAATATAATAAAACTGCTGCAAGTAAAGTTAAAAGTTTCTGTATCTTTGGGATTTATTTATAAGTAAAATTTTATGTTGCATTGGGCTGAAACTCTCAAAACAAGTCATTATCAACATTTTAATAAGAATAAAAACTAACATAAAAACTATAAGCTAAAACTAACAAGATATAAATATTATCCTGAAAACTTGACTAACATTACTTGATTCATACCAATTTTAAGGACTGACTTGCATAATAAAATAGTGTTTAATTTGAATAAAAGTTTATTATCTTTTAAAAACCATGCTTTAACACTTATTTTAAGCCTTTATATATTCTAGCAGTTTTAGGTCACAAATTTAGTCCTAACTAAATCTCCTTTAATACAGGATCTTTTAAACTTGTGTTTTACATCCTATATAATTCAGAGAGAAAAAAATGACTGCTGGTTATCTGTGAAGGATTTAAGCTTTGGATTATAAAGAAAGACATGGGAGAAGAATAATGAGGTAGCTTGTTGATAATTGGCTAAAGAGGGCTGGAGATTAATAGGTGTCGGTTGCTTTTGAAATTTTCTTACTGACTCATAATAATAATGACCTTGAATACAATTTACCTGTTTATATAAATGAACTTGGAATGCATGAACTCTAAGGTGCATGGTTACTCTTAAGTTGTTTTATTTTTAATTATCAGATGAGGAAACTTGTGATTAAATCATTTCTATTCAGATTTGAGTTATCTTTATGTAAAATTGAAGTTCAATATCACTTAATGATTTTTTTTTAATTTTTTCATTGATTCATGTCTGAGATTAATATTTCCCTAATTTTTTCCTTAACTAATTTTTGAAAAATAACAAACACTTAACAAATATACAAGCAAAATCTTTTCTTCTGAAATGATTCTTTCACATTTGCATTTGTATATACTTATACATTTAGGCTCCTAACATTTGTATGGAATTAACTGATTGTCTTCAGAAAGTGGAAGGATCTACACAAAGGGCGACACATTGTGTCTTGACAAACATGAAAAACTTCCTTTGTAGAATTTAGGGAGACTACACATATTACCAGGGCCAGCTCACAGTACTGGCAACTCAGACATTTGCCTTGGTTGCCATCAATGCCAAGGTCGACATCATGCTGTAATATCATGTGTTTGAGATCTTTCAAAATTAAAGCTAATGAAAACATACTTGCAGACAACAATGGCCCAAGACAGATTAAATTCTTTGGCTATATTGTCAATAGAAAATGATCTTGTAAAGAAGATAGATTTAGAAATTACTATGAAAAGATTTGCAGATCTAAAGGCTAGAAAAATGTTTTCTTTAACTTATATTAATTTGTATATTGTAATAAACTCATTATTCTAACTTACAGTTTCTCTCCTCGTGAAAATTTTTTTAAATTATACTTGTGAAGGTGCCAAAATTCAACTTACCCATGCTACCATCAACCCTAGAACGGTTATTGCATGTTACATATGTAGTAGCTTATTATGACATCAGACCAGCTGTCTATAATCCTTCCATTGAAGGGATCTTTGTTTTCAGTAAACATTTATGGCAATATCTTCTCTGCTTTTAGTGTTATACCCTTCTATAATTTCCAGTATCTGTAATCACACACATATAGTTAAAATATATATACACAAGTAGACACATATATACAAGGGGGTACTGATAAGTTATTAGCCTGACCCATTTCCAAAAATTCTGACTAAGCATGAGTTTTTTTTATTTTTTTCAAGCCAAGAACCTTTTCCATAAACTCTCATCTATTCACACAAAAATAAAAGAAACTCTTAAAGAACAAGAGATAAAATATTTCATCAAAAAATTGTTTGGTTAATGATAATATGGGGACTAGTAATAAGGAGTACCAGAGAAAAGCAATAATAACAACAAAAAATGCAATATGAGCTCTGGTAAAAACATATAATGATAACCGCAAAAATTGCAATATGAGCACTGGTAAAATCATCTTAATGATTGCATATATAATGATGCAGTAAAATTTTAACAATAGTAGTGGGGAAGTAAACAATAATTATTTTAATTTCCTCTTACTACATATGAGCCTCATATACATAGGGAAGGTTTTGAATTTTTCTTATCCATTCCAGCGGACTCTATTGCTACTCCTGCCTGCTTCACTTTAGTTATTTACTGAACTAACTAAATATCTGGTGAAAGAGAAAACATTTTGACAACTAAGCCCCAAATTTTGCTATTTTTTACCTAAAATTTTGTTGAGTAAATTTTAGATGCATTGAAAATCAGGGGAAAAAAGGTATTGTTGGTGGCCAAGAATTAAGGTAGGTATTTTATTCTTAGAACTTTATGTGTATAATTTGAAAAACATCAAATTCAAAAAAATGAAGAATTAAATTTCTGAAAATCATATATGTAGCTGATCAATTTCACTTAAACAAAAAGCATATTTGATTTTGTAAATAATATGGCTTTCATATCAGTTTCAAAAAATATCACTGTACTAAACACTGATATATAAACAAAATAAAAAAAAAACATTTTTTTCTTTCATATTCATATACAAACATTAAATACAAATCTATTTTTCAGAATTACTTTCATTCTTTTCATGTTTATAAATTATTTAACGGGTAAGAATCAGCTATTTATGTTCAATATAGACACAAAGCAAAATAAAATTAAATACAAAATCCATTTAACTGCAAAATAATCATAAAGAGATGCAGTAAAATTGTTTCTGCTTCTTGGAGATCTTTTGAATTGGAAACTATCAGTTATCCAAGTTTTACTTCTTATTACAAAAGTTCTTATAAATATTCTCTAAGATTGACTTAGTCAGGCACGAGGCCACAAGTTTAGGGCACTAAATAAGGAATGAACTTGTTACACTTGTAATGATCTGCTTGCTAATCATTGCACCATGATAATGTATTTATTGCAGTAGTTCTTTCTTCTTTTTTTTTACTAATGTTTTACTTTTGTTTTGATTTTTTTTGTGTATAGGGGTGGGGACTTAGGACTCACATTTTTTTCAAGTATAGACTATATAGATAGTTTTTGTAAAAGGTCAATAAGCCCATTGTAGTCAAACAAAAAATAGATATCATGATATTAAATAAATATTTGAATTAGTGGTAGCCTCTTCATAATTAATGACAAAAGTGATAAAAATATAAATAGGAAGAAACTAAATGAAATCAGCTGGACTATATACCCAAAACACATATTAAAAAAAAAAAGTTAATTTCAGCATGCTCTCTCCTTCATGTGTGTGTGTAGTTGCATCAATGTAAACATCACTTTAGTTTGATGAAGTTCTAAAGGACAAAACATGTTACATGAAAATATTTTTCTAAAATATTTCTTGATATATGAAAATTTATATATCATTTTCCCATATATATATATATATATATATATATATATATATATATATATATATATATATATTCGAACCTGTATCCTATACGGAACCGTCATTTAGCTTGACATGCCTTTACCAATTTGGCCACAAATTCGACTTTGCTAACCGAACACTCTTTGTGGCCAAATCGGTAAAGACACGTCAAGAATATATATATATATATATATATCACATATATAGTGCTGGTGTTAATAAAACAGTACTTGATGTGATATAATAGACCTATTAAGTATATATCAATAAATATACATATTATCCATCATCAGTACATGACTCATCAGTTTCATGCACAATGCAATCTTCAGGAGGTGAGTATAGACTGACCGTTATGTAATTTAAGTTTTAATCTGGCTAATGCAATGTTGTTGCAGTCCATATATTAAATAAGGATTACAGTTTTTAATTTAAAAAAAAATTACGCATTTAAAATAAACAGGATTTATATATATATATATAAAATTACTTTTTAAATAAAAAACTGTAACCCCCATTGAATATAAGGACTATGACAACATTGTATTAGCCAAATATTTTAATTAAAATTTAAATTACATAATAGTCAGTCTATACTCAGCACTTGAAGATTGCATTGTGTATGAACCTCTGAGTTGTACTACCGATGAGGGATAATGTGTATTTATTAATATATATATATATATATATATATATATATATATATATATATATTAAGTTGGTGCAAAAATAATGACGTAATAATTTCGTTTTTTGACGTATTTTTTAACGTTAAAAAACGACATTATTACGTCATTATTTTTGCATATATTTATATATATAGTTATTCAAAAAGAAAGACCAGATTTTGAAAATTTAATAAAAACAAATGCTAAGAGTCATATTCAACACATTACTGGATAGGAAATGGTTCAAATTTTATTATTTTAAGGTTGTTCAACTTGTATGCACTCAACATGTTGCACAACAAACATTGAAATGGTATTCCACTTCTTGCTACACTTGAATCAATTGATCTGTGGATATTGACTTCAGACCTTCAGAAATTCAATGTCTCAAATTTTCAAGAATCTGCTACTCTTGAAGATTTGAAGTGGAACAAACACTCTTTCTTTTAATTACCCCTACAGATTACAGTTGCATGGGGTAAGATCTGGTGACCTGGGAGGCCACAGATGATGAACAAGATCCACTTTTCCACAAATTATAGCAATTTAAATTTATACAAAATGTGAAAAAAAGCCAACAAAAAGAAGTATTTAAACAAGATTGAAAAACAATTTTCATTTTTTTAATAACTTTGAACCTTTTCTTATTTAGTAATATTTTGAATGTGTTTCTGTCTGTTAGTATTTGTTTTTATAAAACTTTTGAAATCTGGTCTTTCTTTTTTTAAATAACCCTCTCTCTCTCTCTATATATATATATATATATATATATATATATATATGAATCAGAGAGCCAAGTTCAAATTATAGTGGAATCCATTAAATTCACTTATGTGCTAATACCCTTGGGAAAGGTATGAATTCTCTTCTCCCTCCAGCTATGGGTAAATAGCAGGACAGACTGGGTTCTATAGCTTTCGATGGGAACTGGTCTAGGAGAAAGACAGCTCTGGATTCAAAACCTGCAGAGGGTTGTTTGGGGACCTTGTGGCACGCTGTGCACCAGGTCTCTGTATTCAGCCCTTCAAAAGGTGTGGATGGTTCTGGACAAAACCTTCACCACTATAATCAAATCTCATGTGCTGGTGCCAGCCTGTCATTTTGTAGAAACTGATCTGCTTGACCCTCATACATCGAATTCGATATTATATATATATATATATATACACTACTTATAGCTTAGTCTGGTAGCCACCTTGTCATAGAGTAATGGTTAAGCAAGACTAGTTTAGTTGGTCATAACAACTCACTGAATGCTTCATACAAAATTCAACATTAAATAACCAAACAGGGATTGACATCTCATAAAATCAGTCAATCTAATCTAACCTAAATTTGTTTGATAAAAACTACATTGTAGTAGGGTACTCATGATAATCAAACTGACTGCACTAGTGAATTAACCTGCAAGGCTAGCTTACTAATCATTGTGCCACTAGTAGATACCCATATATTTATCATTTTGTCACTATATTATCAATAAAAACCAAGGCAGACTTTGATAGACCAAACATCTGACAACATGATGCAACCAGGTTTGTCAGATGTTGCCAGTCTCAGTCCCCTTTGAGCCACAAGGGAGGTGCTTCTGGCCAAGTGTATGGTTTCTCCGTCACAAAGAGTTGTCCACCAAAATCAAACTGAATGGCCTCATCAAACTCTCTGATTCACAGACATCTCCACCACTGCCACCAGGAGGGATAAAGGAAATAGAGAGAGAGGATGTCAATCCTTATACAAGTGGCTGCTGGCAACAATCAGTAAAATAATAACTATACATTAATATTTGTTTTTTAGGAATTGTTTTATTAGAGATTATTAGATTCATCAGAGATTAATGTTAAACTTAAATGCACTTTGATGAGATGTTTATATATGATTGGATGGACAGTTATAATGATCAGCTTACAAATACAAATTCTGTATTGATGTAATTAAGATTAATACTGATACAAATGTGCTTGTGCATAGCCTTTAGTTTCTGTAAATATCTATTTTAAGGGTCACATGAGTGTGCCTTATCTATTCTTGTTTAAATATTTATGTTATTAGTCTTTTGATTTCTAGAAATGTAGGTGTCCCAAGCATTTCCATTGAAAGAATACCTAAAACTATCTTTAGAGTGACCCCAGATGCCTGCAAAAAAAGAAGCACACAGATGGGAAGAGAAAGTTATGTGGCAGAGGACAGTAATGGCAGAATTAAAAGAGATGAGTCTATCAGGTCAAAATACAAGACAGAGTCCAGATGAAGAATATGATGATGGCTTTATGTCTCAGTTGAAACAAAATTGAAAATCATAATATAAAATTTGGATGTTATTGATTTTATTCAATGTAAAAATGTCCCCTATTGTACTAGTGACTTTTAAAGTATAAAGTTATTTATTGCCTGTTAATAGATTATAATAAAATTAGCATAGTACCCATACTCTATAAAATAAATGACTTACCTATTGATAGGCATTTGAGTCAAAGATCAAAGTATCTGAGCAGTCTGTCTTGCATCAAAATTTCAATCATCATTTTTCTGCCTTGAATCAGAGTTTGGTGTCTGTACCCTTTGTGAAAAGTGTTACAAAATATATGAATACATGTTGCATTTTATATATGAGAATTGCTTTTGTTTTGTTTTTGTTCTTTACATAAATTTACCTGGATTTAAACAGTAACTACAGCCATTGGTGGCATATACACAACTAACTAATTTACCAAACAGGCCCCTATATCTCTGTTATTTCCATTTTGGTCTATTTCTTTTTTTATCAGTGTGTGTGTGTGTGTGTGTGTGAACATGATTTGGACACTTACTTTGTGCTATTTGGACAATATTTCTCTGACAGTTGCAGAATGTAAATTAAAGAAATTTCATTCATCTCATTCATAGATGAATGAAATTTCTTTAATTTACTTAGAAACCAATATAGCAGCAATCCTGAAGAATACTCATTTAATCATTATTAATCAGACAAGCCTCTTCCAATGTCAGAAGAACAATGCTTGATTCAGTACCCTTCAACTGCTTGCTGGATTTTTATCATTGCTTTTTTTCTCTTGTTTCCTCTTGCAGTGCGTTCTAGTCTTACTAAGGAATAACTGTGATCCAAATATCAAAGACAATGCTGGTCAGACGGCTGCGGATGTAGCTGACCGCTGTTGTCAAATTGAGTGTGCTAAAGCAATAAGAGAATATCCTTATAAACCGGTGAGTACATTTTTTCCTAACTTTGTTATTTATAGATGTGTACAATAGAGATTGTAACTGAGATGCACTTAAAATGTAGTTTTAAGATTTGCCTCTTAGTCATAACATTTTAGTTCACTAAATTGCTAAAATGAAACTAATCTAATATGTAAAGTTCAAAACTTGTGGATTTCTGTTTGAAACCCTGAAAATTAAATATCTATAAAGTTGTTTTATTTTGTGTGTATGGAAACATTTTCTAAAACTTTGACATTAAATAAATAAGGTTTTATCATTTATGTCTAATAGCATGTACCTTATATCATGTTTAAATGAATGGTTCTTGTATAATGAAGATAACTATTTTGCATACTCAGTTTTAAAAAATCAGTTTTTTATAGTATCTGTATATATATTTAAGATGAGGTATTATGTACATTATTGTACTCATCTTTGTCACCATATTTATTACAACGTTTCGGCCAATGTACACTCCGGCCTTCTTCAGGTGGTTGAAATGTCAAACTGAACCCTTTATTTCACTCACTGGGGTAGACTGTTCTAGTTCCACTTGATGGATGTCAGTTATCAGTTATCTCCACTGCCTTATTGAACTCACACTCTTTGGGTCCTGTCACTGGATCTAACTAATGCCTTTATCCATTGTGCCATGTGTCCTTGAGGACATCTGGGTATGAATTTCTGGGTATTATAAACCTAATGTCTTCAGCAATTATTTTTTACCAGTGCTCATATTGCAATTTTTGCTTTTATCATTCCATGTTTTTACCAGGGCTCATATTGCATTTTTTATTGTTATTATCGCTTTTCTCTGGTACTCCTTATTACTAGTCCCCATATTGTATTCATTTCTATGCTTGGTCGGTTCAGGAGATTTTTGTGGCCTAGCATATGTGCTGATTCCTTAAGTTGACGAATTTTCCAATGGTGTTCTTTGTCTATGATCTCAACCTGATCCCATAGAGAGTGATGATCTCCCTTCTCTCCCCATATGTGGTCAGCCATGCCTGATTTTTCCACTTCCCCTCATGTTACAGATTTATGGTGTTCTTGAAGCCTTACATTAAGGGGGCAGCCTGTCTACCCATTATATTTCTTTCCACAGCTGCATGGGATAGCATATACACAGTCTTTTGTCATGTTTTCCTCTATGGGGGGGGTCTTACTCGGGAAAGATATCTGCAAAGTGTCATCAAGCTTTTGAAGGTTGTCCTGATGTTATATGGACCACAGATCCTTTGCATTTTCTCTGATAAGCCCTTCACATAAGGCAGGCAGACTGTTTTCTGAGTGTTGTTGTCGTCCTCTTGTACCCACCTATCCCAGTTATTTTGGGCTGCTGCCATGTACCCAGTATAGTTGTTACGTTGTAGGGTACTACTTATACTGACCAATTCTTTATGTAATGTCTCTGGGTTGCCACTTATGACTTTTGCTTGGTGTTGTAAGCAGCGGATGATCCCTTTCTTTATGCTGTATGGATGGTGGGAGTTGAAATTGAGGTATTGTCCGGTGAATGTCGGTTTACGGTATACGAATGTCTTGAACCCATGCTCTGTTTGAGATATTAGAATGGCAGTGTGTTGTTACTCTCTTTCTCTATTGTGAACTGTATCAAAGGTCTTATTAAGTTTACATGGTCCAGTATAACCTGAACATCTTCTTGGTGTGGCCAGAGTATGAAGGTGTCATCTACGTACCTTAACCATATAGTTGGCTTTAGAGATATAGATTCTAATGCCATTTCTTCAAAGTATTCCATGTATATATTTGCCATTGTTGGCGATAATGGTGAGCCCATTGCTAAGCCCTCATCCTGCAAAATATATGTGTGATCCCATTCTAAAGTGTGTTGTTTGTGTACAGAAAGTTAACATCTCCATCAAATTATCTATTGGAATACTGGTCTGTTTTTCTAGGGATGAGTCAGAGGCCAATCTGTCTCTGACTACTTAGAGTGCCTCATCCGTGGGTACCTTGGTGAACAAACTCACCACGTTCAAGATCACCATCTGGTTGGAAAGGATGGGAGCATCTTTGATTATTTCCCCATGAAGTGGGTGGAGTTTCAGACATATGAAGGAGACTTTTCAATCAATGGGTCAATTATATCTACAAGAAAGTGACTCAGAGGGTGGCACACAGAGCCTTGGCAACTAACAATCAGCCTGAGCAGAATACCGTCTTTGTGAATCTTAGGGAGACCGTATATGTGAGGTAGCTTGGTGTAACACTGCGATAACTGCCTATAAGTCTTAGGTGTGAAGTGATCCTTGTTCTTGATTTGTATCTGTGACAGTTTGCATTCCGTTTTCATTGTAGGATCCTTTTTTACTTTGCTGTAGCTACCATTTCTAATAAGGTCTTCCAGATTTCTTGTATAATCTGATCTGTCCATCACTACAGTTGCATTGCCTTTGTCAGCCGGTAGTATGATGATGTTTTCATTCCTCTGTAGGGATCTGATTGCCAGCCTTTCCAGTTTTGTTATGTTAGACCTGGGAAGTTTGGCCTTCTCCAAGGTCTGTCTCCTTCCATCTCAGTTCATCCACCTGAGCATGAGGGATGTTCAAGGCCACCTCCTCAACTCTGGCAATGATGTCCAAGTATGGCACTCCCCTGATGGTTGTGGCGAAGTTGAGACCCTTATTCAATACTGACTCCTCAGAGGCACTCAGTTGATATTGGCTGATGTTGACTACTTCTTTCACTGGTGGCTGATGGACCTTGTGCGTCACATTCTGATCTTTCAATCTATTTAATTTCTGTACTTGGTGAGCCTTGACTACATCGAATTCATATCTGAAGGATTTATCCAGGTCATTTTGGATCCTTCTCTGGTCTTCTTCATTAGTAATTCTGTTGAAGAAATCCTCAAGCCTCTGGGAGATATGAGCTTGTAGTCTCTGTTTTATCCAATGATTGTACAAGAGTGTGTCCCGCTTTTTCTATGACCAGACGGGCTCTCCTTGAATTGATGGGAAACAAATTGAAAAATCCTACCAGAAACTGGCATGAATATCGAACCATCTGATATTCAGAGGGAAATTAACAGGAGATAACTGATAACTGACATCCATTAAAACATGGCACATGGAACTAGAATAGTGTACCCCAGTGAGCGAAATAAAGGGTTCAGTTCGACATTTCAACCACCTGAAGAAGGCCAGAGTCTACAACGGCCAAAACGTTGTAATAAATATGGCGACAAAGATGAGGACAATAGTTCAGTTTTTTTTAAATAACTCTTCTGTTACTCATTTTCAATTTGTTTCTGTGATCTTTGTAAATAAGCAATTGTTAAGTTTTTGTATTTTTTAATAAAGTCATTTTCTGCTTTGAAAATAGTAACAACCTTAGCATTTATGTCACTGCCTGACAGTAAAATGTGTATAAAAGTAATTTAACAATGTGGACATTTTAAATAGTACAAGGGAAAGTCAAAAATTATCTGCACTCATACCACAGATATGTTATAGCAAAAGTACAGATAATTTTGAAAATGTAATAAATATAAATTATAAGACATAATATGTTGAATAAGCAACTTTTTTTACTCAGTACCAGGTCCAAGAGTCACTCAAGCTAGAGAGTTACTAAGTGAGATTGTTGTAAGGCCATAAGGGGAAGGAAGTAAGTATGAGGATATGTAGAATAGATATCAGTTTACCCTAGACTTGAAGAGGCTGACATTTTAGGAATTGGGGAAGGATCAGTTTGTGTGTCTCTTCTGCAAAGTAACAGTTCTAAGGAAGAAGCTGTCTGAGTGGAATGTCAACCTTAACAATGGAACACAAAAGGGAATGAGTATGATTTGATACCATGAACATGGCATGGCAGGTCCTTGCTTTGAAGGTCTGAACTGGTGGAATGTAGCCTGTTTGAACATTTACCATAATAATAGCAATAGAGTAGTGAGAAGCTAGACAGGTCTCACCTGTGGGATAAAGGTTACAGGCTGGAAAATAATTCATCACTCACAAGGCTGCATAATCAATATTAAACCCTATCAAAACTGGGCATTGATGACAGAGCAGCACCAGTCCAGACATAGCAACTATACTATTCTTCATCCGATCTGACTCTTGAAAAAATAGAGCATGTCAGCAGAAGTAAAGTATTAGGTTGGTGCAAAAATAATGTCGTTTTCTCACATAGTAACATATGTGAGAAAACGACATTATTTTTGCACCAACCTAATAATTCCTGGAGAGATATAAGGAACTGAACATTCTCTCGGCATCTTTAGCAGTGGTACTAATATATGAATTCTATTTGAGGTGTGGAGTGAGTTTTTGTCCCAATAGATGTTTGAGGCAAGGATCCTCATTAAGAGCATGACTGCTCATCAGAACTAGAGCAAATTTAGGGTCTGCTTAGTGGTGATAAAATGTTATTAGCTTTGTTTTGGAGGTGTTGAATGATACAATCTATCTTTATCCCTATTAAGCAGCTAAATCAGAGGAGAGATCTGCCAACAAACTCTGGTCATATGGATATTTTGAAGTGTACTGATACACCATGATATCATTTGCATATATATTTACTAAAGATCATCTTAGACAGATCATTAACATAAAGCAGAAATAGGGTAGGACTGAGGAGAGACCCTTGAGGGACACCAGCATTGATCTCATGTATTTCAGAGGACTGGTCATTAACAACAACTTTAATAAATCTACCAGATAGGAAAGACTTGATAACAGAGAAAACTCTTCCAAGAGATTCCATATCTGTAGAATTTGTGTAGTGACTTATGCCATATGTTATCAAATTAAAAAATATCAAACTGCTTTAATTACAACAATTTTGCTAATACCATTTTACAACACACACAAAGAAATGATTCTATTGCATGATATAATTATTATTTACCTATAAACTGGTATAGAAATTAACTATCAAACAATAAGAAATTCATGAATAGACAATTGGGAGAAAGTTATTTTCACCCAGAATATGGCATGAATGTACATAAAATGCAACTTTTTAGTTATTATAAACAGGCTAATTAAAATTGGTTACAAGTTGCTCACAAACTACATGGATAATAAATATTATTCTGTTTCATTACAACTCCTGATATGTGGAATATACATTAAGAACAAGGTATGTTGAATGCTATAAATGTATTTGTATTAAATAAAAATAATTGCTGCTATCAAATGCATTTTCGCACACATCTGTAACAGATTTAGGAAGCAAATCACAGTAATGGACCATATCATAAAGGGAATCCATTCATTCATTATGAATATGGCAAGAATTGTATATATGCATGCAGCCTGCTAAACTATCACATTTTAGGTCAGTTTTCTTAACTTAATTCAATTTAATCTAGAAATGTTATTTTTTGTTCAACTTAACCTAAAAAGTTATTTTTATCTTTTTTCTGAAAGTATTATTTCTAAAGAAGAATTTGTAATGCATTTTAACTATCAACATGCAGTTAAAATTCACATTATATGCTTAATAGGATTGTGCCTATTTCAATATTTACTTAAAAAACAAATGAGCAAAGGAATAAAGCTTGAAACTGGCAGACAAATCAACTCAAAAAGCATCACTTCTGATTTCACACTATTATTTCTGCATCCATCATATCATATATTGCTTCCTTAAAAGATAATTTATCAAATTGTTCAATAAAGTAAAAATAAATAAAATTTATGAGTTTTCATACTTTTTTTAATAAAGTTATTTTTAATTATCTGCAAGAATGCAATATAATAGTTCATTAAGAAACAAAAACAATAATTTTGATAATATCTTTAGTTAATCTTAGTATCTCCAAAACTCTGTGTTGAATTTGCTGATGATGTAAGTAAACATCACAATATAATTTAAATCTACTGAAATACTAATTATCTACAAGTATATCTATATTGCCTGTGATATTATGGATAAGATTGTTTAAATAAATACCCCAAAACATTAATTCCTTTTAACGATAACATAGTGTGACAAAGCAAACTGATAGCTGAGTGGAAAAATGAAATAACAATTACATTTTAGTATCAACTACATTTGAAGTTTTTCTTTTCATGACTAATTCTCTTTGACTTAGTTTTAGTCATATTTTTATACTAACAAACTGAATATTCTGCTGAGGAGGTTGGGTGATGATTAAGCACTAAATTTTGGAATTTTTAACAAAAATTTATTTTAGTAAATTTTGGCTTTCAATCTGTATATTATGCATTAAAAATCAGAAAAAAATGATACTCAGTGGTCAGGAATTATTTATTATATATATATATATATATATATAAATTTTTTGATGAGCTGTATTGAGTTATAAAAATTTGGAATCCTATTTAGATTTAATAAGAAGTGTTTAACTTTAAGACCAAAAACAGTAACTACTTTGTAACAAATAACTAAATAATGACCTAAAGCAAAAAGAAAGTAGCCATGTATTGCTTACAGTTTTTACCAGATGCCATATTGGCAGAAGTAAAAGCATGGGTTGGACATGAGTGGCATGGCAGATTTGCATGCCATATATGCAAATCACTTCATCCAATAAAATGCTGACATTGATCGAGTGAGCATTGCAGGTTTCCAGGTCGGTACCATGCAGTTATGTCAGTTAGTGATACAAAAGAATGAGGATTGGAAGCTGCTGAATACAATTAAAAGCCATATGCATTTGATTTTTTAATAATTAAAAATTCTATGCTTTAAAGAAGAAATAAAATCCTGAATACATTATTTGCTACTCCTCAAAATCTTGTAACACATCTTTGTTATCATAACTTAGAGCCATGAAATATTGCAGCACTTTTAATAATTACCAATTTATTTTCATGTAAACATTTAAGACAAGGAATTATCATTATTATACAGGGTGCGATGGTTAAATTGTCGCCGTTTTATATTTTTAATTTTGCACATGCACACTGTTTGTTTTTTTGATTTTGTTGACTGCACAGTATTGTAGGTTCAGTTGGGCACCATCTGTGAGAAAAAGAGCACCATGATGCAATTCAATCCACCAGAAATTTGAAAACAATGTGCTGTACTGCTTGGCATTTGCACTGGAAGCTTCAATAGGAACATTTCAGAGCATTTAGGTGTCAATTTGAGGGCGGTGCAGAGGATTCAGAAAGAGTTGGATGAGTCTAATGGTGATTACAAAGGTGTTTGGAATGATCACTAGTGATGGTGACATTAAGCCACCACTCATCTTCCCACAGGACCTCAGATTCAACATGGAGGCCTATATCAAGAGCCTTGAGGGGGTAGTGCTGCCCTGGGTCAAAAGGGTGGCTGCTGGAAAACCTTATATCTGGCAAAAGCATTCTGCACCATGATACACAAGCTGGAGAACCTGGTCATGGTTGTTAGACAATTTCTGTGACCACATTATCATTTACATCTGGCCACCTAACTACCTGGACTGCAAACCCCTTGATTATTATGTGTGGGACATGGTTGAGCAAAAGACCAAAAAAACTGCTTGTAACACCAAAGATGAACTGAAGACAAGGATTATGGCAGCATTCACCAACTTAAACAAGAAGACCATGCAGAAGAGTTGCAGAATATTCTGAAGTCATCTGGAGGCCATGGTTGAAGCCAATGGCAATTTTATTGAATAAATTTACTCTTTAGTATTTCAAGATATTTTGTGTAATTTTGGTAAATATATCTGTTAAAATTAGATGTCAGTGTTATTTTCATTTTTATGTAATTTAGATGACAATTTATCCATCGCACTCTGTACACTGATTCATGCTGAGTAGTATCCTCATCTTTGTTTTTATAGTCACAATGTCTTGGCTCTTTTACCTTCCAGCCCTTTTCATTTATCAACCATCGGAGAAAACTGAAAAGGGCTAGATGGTTCAAAGAAAGAAGTTCATAAGAATGCTAATTTATATCTGAAATTTTGAGATAAATTGTTGTCAGCCTTTACAATTTTGAGGACTATTAATTCTCTAACTTAATGTGTTATTTAGGATCTTATTGTAATTTCACTTATAATCTTATCTAATACTATGAGCAATGTTTCATATATACTCAACAGAAAAAATGTTTTAGCAGCAGGACACAACCTATAGCATCAGACTATCTTGTCATAAACAAAGTGTCAAGGGCAGACCAGCTAAAATATTATAAAGATAATAAACAATAAATATAAGTAATTTGGTAAAAGAAGTCATTAGATATTAATTTTTAGAATCTTCAACACCAAGAATTTTTACCTCATGTTGTATAATGGAAATTATTTCATTAAAATTTATTATTTCAAAAATATTGTTTCAATATTAAAATGATTACAGAAAATAAAGTAAATTTTTAATACTGAGTTAAGTTCAGTTCTGGTCAGGTGAGCCTGTTGGGATCTGTTTACTCAGGTTTTTGTTTTTATCTGAGTGTTGGGATTCCAAACATTTAACAACAATAAGAACACCATTTTTAAATGAAACATGTAAAAATTTATTTGCTGAAGGAAAAGTAGAAGCAGAACATCAATTGAAATAACATATATTCTTTTCAGAAATATACAATTACAATAAAATGTTCAATTTTCATTGCAATGAAGTTTGTTTTATAAAATAATTAAACATTCTTAGTGCGATATGAAATGTGTGAACAGACTTATTTTATGATGGTCAGCCTAATGTGTTTGTGAGTTTGTAGACAAAGGCTTAGTATACAGTTGCTGGTTATTCCTTTGTATTGTGTGCATGGACAAGGCTTTTGCACACCTTAATATGCATTAAATTATATTTTATGCATATCAAGAGCTAGCATTGTTATTTTATAAGCAGCCAATTGCTGATACTTCCTGACATGTGGACAGATGGCTCTGTCTATAAAAATCTAGAGTCAGGATGCTGAAAGTAACATCAATCAGCTAAGTGACAAAACTTTTACTTATATATATATATATATATATATATATATATATATATATATATATATATATGTGGGATGGGTAATATGGGGGTAACTCTGAAAGTAAGTAATGTCTCTTATTTTATTATATCGATGTTAAAGGCAGAAATTGATAGTATGGCAGTAGAGGTTGAACTTTCTTGCCAGTAACCCATGATGTTTTTGCCTTATTACAGATGGCAACTGAATAGAAGTCTGGCAAAATGGCATCTGACACAGAAATGTCCATACAGAAAACATTGCACTCATCAATATTCATCAATGCTTAGTAAACATTTACAGAGAACAAACAGTAGATGTGAGCTCAGTTTAGTAGTAGGTAATATACTTCAGCAGTGGCAACAACAATGTATGCGACCAATCACATTAATATAAGCTGGGTTGAAAAGTTCTGACCCTGAACAATTTCTTAAAATTTGATTAAATGACCAAACATTGGAATATTTCTTTTTGAATCTCCTCTTGGTTGGGCTCAGCATTTTCTTATAGAAATGAAAGCAAAAGCAAGTTCTGGAATAATAAGTTATTTTTGTTTGGGATACTTATTGCAGATACATTTCAGTATTAGGTGTATGAACACTCAAACATGTTTTATGTTTGTATCAATGTATATGTTGGTGCAAATGTTTCTTACATTTTTTTCAAAATATTTTATTTGTATTATTCACTAATCAAAATATATTTCCTGGCTTTCTATGATCTTAACGTCACCTTTCATCTAAGTTATGTGTATTCTATCATAAAAGAAATAGTTTTGATTTCTAGTTTTGATTTTTGATTTGATTAATTCTTTAGGAATTTCTTAATATCTTGAATTTCTGTCTATATTTCTGAGATTAGGTATTGTAACTATTTACACTGTTTACACTATTCAGGCTGTTGTTCTCATCTTTATTGCCATACTCGTGATGGTTAGTCCATTGTATGCTCAGACCTTCTTCAGGTGATATATGTTAGAATTTCAAACTGAATTCTTTATTTAGTCCATGTGAGATTTGGAGAGTTGAGTTACTAAAGGGAATTATCTTATACTGTGATATTCAAAAAAAGGCATGGCACCTAGAATTAGAACAATCTACTCCTGTGGACTAAATAAAGAGTTTGGTTTGAAATTCTAACATATATCACCTGAAGAAGATCAGAGCATACAATGGCCGAAACATTGTGAATATGGCAATAAAAAATGACGACAACAGTTTAAACATTATAAATAGTATAATATCTTGAATTTGTTTGAACCATCAATCAGACAAAAATGTTGCACAAAACCAATGATCATCTGAAGATAACAGGTCTTTGAAATGCATTACATACAAAAGAACTTTGTATCTTATCTGTTATGATAGTTTACAACATAGCATTTATAATATAGGGATAGTCATTGTCATACAGAAATCATCCATTGACGTCTTTCTTCAGAAAAGCTGTTTTGCATGCAGTGAAATTTTCATGTTCTTGAAAATATTCCCTTACAAATTGTACAGTGTGGCTGAAGGATGCCACTGCCATGAAGGTAAATATCTGGTCTTCAATTATGTTGTCATAGATAGTATATGACAAAGTACCTGCCACAAACATGATAAAACCCAGAGTTACTGAGAAGAATGTTGCTCAAATCATCAGACTGAATTATTATGCTACCATCTTATTATTTTCCTACAGTTGATCCTGGTCTCTAAGATAATGACACATATGTACCCTATCATTCTCCCAATTCAGGATTATGCAAGACTCATTGGGAACCTTCTTCTATTGATAGAAGGGATAGTTCTGATGCTTATGTGCCCATCAAAGATACTTTCAGCAATGAATGCTGGTTAGCAGGAGTACACTGATTACCCTGCAACTTCCCACACTGATAGCTATTATGCAACTGACACATCCACAGTGTATTTTGTAAAAAAGCTTTCATTCACTTTTTGCGTGTCTTAGCCGCCTAATGCTTTATTGGTGGTTGGTGACTCTGGACCAGTATATAGTAATCATAACTGAATATGGGCTTCCTACATGCTGTGCCATTTCAGAAATGCTCTGATCTTGTCTTTTGGCCATAATAATTTGATTCTTTATAAAACCACACAAATCTCCTTGCCAATAAATACAGCATTTAATACATCAATTAAAGTACTCAAACCAGATTACCTGTGAACCTGAAATATATAGTTATAAGATAGTAGATATCATTCTTTTCATATAAATGTTTTAGCTCATGTACGTGAGTGTGTCTGTCTGTCTACAAATATGCATTTATTCTTAATTTTCAAATTAAACTTATATATGTATGTGTATGTATATCTACATTTATTCTTCATTATAAATTAGATACATATACATACAACTGTGTTTGTGTGTGTATGTTTAAGTTTTAATTTTAAATTAAGATAAATTAAGATAAAGTACAAACCTACAAAACTGTTTGTACCATATAACCTAGTACAATTGGTTGCATGGTACTTGGTGAAGTGCACTGTTAAATAACTCCATTTGCCAATTAGATCTTTTGACAATCTTCTATATAATAAATGCAAATGTCAGTGTGTGACTGTGTCACACTTTTTCAATTAAAAGGACACAACTCTCTATCTTTCAATAGCTCATTTTACAGAAATTTTGAATTTCAAAGTTTTCATTACTGTGATTTTTTTGTGATAATTTTTTTATATGATAACAATTTTATAACTTAGAAATAAATTTAAGAATAATTGAAATAAACTGTGAAAACTAGGAAAAGTCACCCATGAAATTAAAAATAATTGTTTGTATGGAAAGTAAGGACCTACATACATCAAAATGTTATTAAATTAAGTGGCAGCAGAAGAATTATCATTGAACTTTTAAAAGGTAAGTTTAAATATTAATCCAATACTTAGATGTAGCAATCAATTTTGAGTTCTTCTGTAGTTTATTGTTACCTATCACATACAGCAGTACTATGTCTTGCAAAAAGAAATCTCCACCAACAGAGGACCAGATTGCATTCAGAAGAACCAAAGCTGCAGCAAGGAAAGGAAAGTTCCATTCAAATGAAAATTCAAATGACAGCCAGGAGAGCTTCCAATGCTGACAATATGCAAAGACTTAGGGACTCACAAACTCCTGAACAAGCTGAAAGTCCAATCAAGACCCCTTTGCAAGAGCTAACTTAAATGCTACCCAATAGGGAAGCTTTTAAACTAGTATCTAATATAGCAACTTCTTTGGTCGTGGGCTGAACCTCAGCTCCTCTCTAAAATCTCTGAAGATATTTAAATAAGATCTAAATTTGAATCAAGGTTTTGTCATTATTTAATGATTCTTTCAGTGTTCTCACTTTTATCATTTGACACATGTACAAATGTGTGTGTGTGTGTGGTATGCATGGTTGAAACTTGATAGTATTCTATAAAATCTATGCTGAAAGAATTTTCAAAAATATTTTTGCAAAATCAGAAAAAAATCAAATATTAACATAAAACATGAAAAATTTGTTATTATAAATAAAAAAATAATTAAAGACATTGACAGTGTGAATGCTTTCCTAGATGCTGAGAAATAGGGAAATTGTTTAGAGATTTAACTTGAAATCAATGGAGCAAGCTGAAACAATTTTTTCTACCACTGACTCTGCAAGGTTCATCTCACTCAAGGTTATAGTATTGATATTTTCTCTGACTACTTATTTTTTCTTTTGCATTATATGTCTGTTGTTTAACAGCACATTTACAGTGTACATATATATATATATATATATATATATATATATATATATATATATATATATATATATATATATATATATATACACCTGTGTTTGGTGTGCACACCAAATGTAGGTATATGTATATTTATTAATATATATTTCTTAGGTCTGTCTAACCACATTGAGCACTATTATGTCTACATCTCACGACAAAATTTGGTAATTATTTATTTGCTTACCTGTGTATGCACACCAGCACACACATATAGAGTAGCTAATATCTAGTTATTTTATTTTACCCTATATATATATATATATATATATATATATATATATATATATATATATATATATATATATATGCACAGAAACACATAAGGCAGTAAGCAACTGAAGTAAACTTTTCTTAATGATTTTATTTCTCACTGGCACTCTACAATTGCAGTTTTGTGTTCCAAAAAGCCTAAAATATTTATGTTTATCTACATTTAAATGTGTTATCTCTCTCACTATATATATGTGTGTATGTGTATATAGACATAATGTGTGTATATGCATATTGTGTGTATGTATGTGGTTGTTTGGTTTTGTGCGTGTATATATATATATATATGGTGTATAAAAAAATACTTTTACAAACTTTGGGGGTTGATTTCGCACACCAAAACAAAGACAAAACTCCATATAGAATATGTGCAGAAATCCTTCATTTTTGTATTTAAGTTTTTGGTAAATGGCACTGTGTTGCTATGTAGAGTATGTTACATTTCTCATTCGTGTACATTTGTGGCAAGTTTGTTTTCAACATTTAACATGTGTAGTAATGAGTTAACTGAGAATTGTTCCTTTGAACAATGGCAGGATATTATTATCATGAGGAGACAGATATGATTTTTACATACAGTTTTGTGAATGGTAATGGATGTGAAGCTGCACGGCTGTATCAGATTGTGTTTCTAGCTAAGTCATCCAACCTTTGCTTCTCTTTATCATCACTTTGCTGAGACATAATCTGTGGCACCACAAACTATGGATCAAAGAAAACAGAAATTTGTTCATACACCTGACCATGAAGAACACATTCTACAGGCTGTTGGAGACAATCCAGGTATCAGCACACGTCAAGTTGCCCTAGCATGTCATACATCTCATAGTACTACATGGAGGATACTTTAAGAGCAGCTCTTGTATCCATATCATTTGCAATTTGTGCAGGGTCTTTCACCCTCTAATCACTCACCTTTTGCCAATCATTTATTGCATAAACTGTCGATTCGTTGTTTGTCCCTTCAGTCTTGTTTATGGATGAGACAACATTTGGAAGAGATGGAATAACAAAATTACACAACGAACATTTGTGGGCAGATCAGAATCCCCATGGTACAATACAGGCTAGACACCAGCATCAATTTACAATTAATGTGTGGGCTGAAATTGTAGATGACTGTGTGGTAGGTCCATATGTTCTCCCAGCATGTTTACAGGAGCTGTCTACAGGAACTTTATTTCAAACATACTTTCAAACCTGCTAAATGATGTACCTCTTCTAATTTGAAGATGCATGTGCTCTAGCACATTTTAGTCACATTGTTCATGATGCACTGGCTAACATTTATCATTAAAGATCAATAGTTTGGAGATGACCAGTTTCATGGCCTGCACATTCCCCCAACTTCAATCCTATGGATTTTTATCCGTGGGGCCACCTAAAACAATTGGTTTATGCAGCAGACATTAATAATGCAGAGACACTTCATCAATGTGCCATGGAGGCCTGCAAATTCATTCACCATGTGGGAGCATTTGGAAGGGTCCATCAGTCAATGATCCAATGGCTTCATGCATGTGTAGAATCAAACAGAAAACATTTTGAACATTTGTTATGAGTTGCTGTATTGAGGTACAATGATGACCTTTTGGACATATATATATATGAATATTTTACCATATTTTGGTGTCAGAAACACTTCCTTTTGTGTGTGTATATATATATATATATATATATATATATATATATATATATATATATATATATATATTATTAAATAAAACAGAATACCAATGTATGTACTGGCTTAATAATCATAAAACCAGCTTTCACCTTTGTGTTTTCAGCTTTTGTTTAAACTTTCTAAATATTTGACTTATAATCATATAATTAGAAAATAAATAGCATTATGTAAAAACTTATTTCATTCTCCTTTGGTGCTTCATGTTGAGTTTGATTTGCTATTTACTCTTAGATACAAAAATCAAAATTCCATATTTATTCCTATAATTTATTAAAACTTTTAAATGTCTCTTTTTTTACCCTAATGGAAAGAATAATTTTGGTAATGATAATGAATTTTTTTACTCAACTGATATTTAGTATTGTCTTTACAAAAAAAAACTGCCATATCCTACATGATTATGTCTGTGTTTAATTAACATTTAGAAGTGATTATAAAATCAGAGCCTGGCAGCTTGATCTCTTCTCTGATCTTGCTCACAGTGATCAATGGGGTAGAAACTGGTTCACAACATTCTATACCTCCAAAACCAAGCTAGTAACATTTCATTATCACAGAGCAGACCCTGAATTTTTTCCAGTCATGTAGTACTCTCATTGAGGCTCCTTGCTTGGAACATCTGTCGGGATTCAAGTTCACTCTAGACCTTAAGTGAAATTTGTATATCCAATCCATCACTTAAAATGTTTGGTTCGTTGTACAGCTCCAGAAAGTACCTGACACCTCATACCAAGCTCTATCATTACAAGAGCCAAGTCAGACCAAAAATGAAGTATTGCTGCCACATCTGGTCTAGAGCAACGTAATTCTCAGTTTCCAGCCTCGACAGACTTCAAAAGCATTTGCACAGCCTTGTGTGTGATGAATTTTTCCATAGATAAAACGTCACTAGCCTCTTGCTACTCTATTACTATTTTCATGGCAGTCCTTTAGTGCTAAGACCTGCTATACTATGTACACCGAGTTGACTCATCCTCATTCTTTTCATATTCTATTGATGAGGAAGAAGTTCCACTCAGAGAGCATATTCCCCAAAATTGCTTCCAGTTGTGGAGCAGATTTGTGAGTGGGTGCTTCCCTGATCACTACAATCTTAACCTCTTCAAATCAAGAGTCAACTGTTATCTATCCTAGGATTTATTAAGCAAATACTTCAAAACTTTTATTTTAACAATTACATATATAATGACATAGCAAATACTAAAGGCCATATATTGAAATTAATTTGATGCCAAAATGTCCATAGTATATTTTGATTATTATCCTCTATAATATATAATATGGATTCACAACTTGATCATTTAATACTTATCTATGTTTTGCAAGAAAACCTATGTATTTAGAGACTACAAAGGACACATTTTTAACCTGCTCATAAGAATTTGTAATAGCTCACTCTTCATAACAGTTGGTGTTGCAAGATGAAATTTGCTTAAGGCTATGAATGAATGAAAATGATCATTGTAATGTTAGTGAAATTTGAAGTTGTAACCAGTAAATCTTATAATTTTTGTTCTGAAATATGTCTACCCGCTTCAACTTTCAATCTGTATGTTATGTATTAAAAATCAAGAAAAAGAAATTGTTGGTAGTTAGGAATTAATCACAATTGTTATTGACAGAATAGGATTATTATATGTATAATTATAGAAATACAAAAGCTTACAGCTGTATCACATTAAAACACTAGTTCTCATATAATCACCAAAGTTAAGAGATGTCACATTTGATCAGTACCTGGATAGGTTACAGCTTGATAATACCAGGTTCAGTAAGTTTGAATATGCTGGTGATATAATGGATAATGGCTTGAAATTGGAAATCATGAAGCTGAGTTCCAATTCTGGTCAGTTCAATATATTCACTTACATGTAAATACCCTTGGGAAAGGCATGAATCCACTGCTTCTCTCTCCAGCTATAGGTTAATTAGTAGGACTTGTATCAGTAAATAATTATCTCCAAAGATTTCTTATAATCTAAAAATATATTCTAGCTTTAAATAACTTACAAAATGTTGATAAGCCATGAAAAAAAATAAATCATTATAGAAATGCAAAAGAAAGATAAAACAGTTTATATTCATATAAAACAAATACAAATGTCCTCAGTTTTTTTTTCAGACACTTTATCAAAATTAAAAGGAAGAGGCTATTTATGTGAAATATCCTGCAGATTAATAGTGTAAATATTACCTTGGATTTATTTATTAGTTTTGCCAAAATTAATAAAAATTAAAATCAGTTAATAATGTGAAATATAGTACATGGTAAGATTTTCTTGCTTTATTCTATTCTTATAAAATCAATTAGATAATGTTTCTTTTATGATATACAAGACAGAAGCTGGTTTTGATGTGGTTAGAACCATTTAATTGAAGCTAACTTTGAAATAATGTCATCTTCATGGTGGACCAAAAAGAAGTAAATTCAAAACAAGTAATTTGTAAGAGAAATGTACTCACTACTGTACAGTGGAAAATGACTCTGAAGTTATAAATATGAATTAGCTTCAATTTTTACTCTTAGCTGGATCAAAGAAAATTATAATGGTCTCAAGCCCTAGAGATAAATCTTTCTGGGAGTTGTATCTTTTTCATTTTGGGAGAATATCATCATAAAGACTCTTTATGATTTTGTAGTTGTCAAGCAACAACATGAAACAATACATTTCTGTGAATTAAAAAAACAAACTTTTGTCACTCAAACTTAAATCCAGTTTCTGGCACATTGTCCTTTCGGATTAATTATTCCATTGTGAGCATTACATTAATCCTCAAGATTTTAATTAGCTACATTCATTCACAGATACAGACATAGATTTCACTCCTCACAATAAATATCATATTTGAAAAAATCTCAAAGTTCTCATTGCTTATAGTACCTGTATTTCTTCATCTTACCCTCTTTGTGTACTTTAAAAAATATGATTGTAATTAAAGATGATTGCTAGAAAAATAAAACTGAACAACTCTGAGGGCTCTTCTGAAATAATTGAGTGACAAAATTGAATTTTGTCCAAGCACATTTTTATCAATTTTCTAATATCTACTCAAAAAATGCAATTGAATGCTAATATTTTAGCTTCCTTTAAAAAATAGTCCCTAAATTAAATTAATTTACTTTCAAATTACTGACTGGTCCTCAAACCTCACAACCAATCAAACAGCCATTAAGGTTTATTCCAAAAGTTATTTGGACTAGTATCTTTATGTTTTTATCATAATATTTTGCTTGTTGCACTTCTTTTGGCTTTTCTCATGTGTAGACTTCATTTTGTAATCCATTTGTTGTTTTCTTTCATACATATTGTTCTTTTTTTGATTGACAATAAGTATTACAGACATATGTAAATGAAAGTTGAAACCTACTTAATGTATAAGCAAAGTCATATAAACTGAAACTTCAATAGAATCATGTATGAAGAGGTTAAACACTAAAACTAGAAGCACACACACTCTCTCTCTCTCTCTCTCTCTCTCTCAGATTTTATGTAAGTCAATGTTTTCAAAATAAAATTAACCAGCTGATGTTGGAAAAAATTTTCAGGATATATATTTATTTATATGAGGAATATATCATGTGAGTTACAGCTTATAATATCTATCCTTATTAAAACTATACATAATAACTTGTTTTTTTAATGAGTGTTAGATTTTATTATGCATTCATAACATAATATCTTATTTATAAAAATGAAAAATTATAGGCCATAGAAACATTTTTGATTAATGCACTATCTCATGTGGCAGCAATACTTCATTTTTGGTCTAAATAACATATTGTTTTATTTTATATATTAATATGGTCTCCTTGACATTCTATAACCTTCATCACTCATTCATTCATTTTTTTTTACTTTTTTTATTGTTTTGGTAGTAATATTACTTGTAAAAGTTTTTATTGATTCTCAGAGATATTTGCTTGAATCTTGTTTTTCATTCTACTGTACATCTCTTTACATGGAAAGACTTATAATTTTACTGCCTGCAATACTAGAGCAAAGCATTACTCCACCCCAATCTGTTGCCTTTAATGTTATATTAACTATTTCCATGAAGAAAAACCATTAGGTTCATCCAATATAGCTCTATATTAATCATTAAAGTTACTGCTGAGAAATCAGTTGGTTGTTTTCATTTATTTAGTCAATGTTCATAATATTCTGCACTATTTCCCTATTTACATTTGCAACACCAGCTTCTTAAAATATTTTCTTATTGGTCAATCCATTTTTCTTTCTGAATATTCTTTTTTTATCAAATCTCTTTTTGTGATATTCTTAAAGCCAGATTTTTTCTTGTTAATGTTTTCAATTTCTTTTTTGATTATCTGTTAAACCTTTATCATGGTTTCCAGGGTTGTGTAGTCATTGTTCATTATCATTATAATATTTTCTTTCTCTTTTGAGATTATATATTTCTTATAACCATAGTAATCTTTATATAGCTGAAATTAAAAAATAAATATCAATAACTATATTATTGTGTGTGTGTGGGAACAAATCTTGAACTACTTTATAATATCTTACTTCACATCAAATAAGTAATTGTAAATATTTTTAATAAAAACAGATATTATAACCTGAAATCACATGGTAGATTTATAAAATAAAAATAGGGATATTCTGAAAATATTACCAACAAAAGACCAATTTTATTGTGAATAGTTTAGCTTTCATTATAAAATCTATGTCATATGATAGAGAGAGAATGTGTAAGAGAAAGGAAGTCTGTTTATCTGCAAATAGAAAACTCATGCACATCTCTGTGTGTTTCTATGCAGATAAACCAACTGTTTTCTCTCTCACTTACGCATTGACTTATAACCAGGAAATTACACACCTGTGCATGTCTCTAATTTTGCAACGTGAATAGGAATAAAAATATCCATTTCACCTTTTCTATTAACTCACCTTTCCTTAGTCTTTTGAATGGTCAGCTTATCTCTTGATGGTAATTTTATATTTATTAATTCCCTTAGCTCAGCTTACTAGGGTACAAGACTAAACAATGGTGGGTATAAGCAGAAATATTTATCCCATCATCCAAGTAGGAAATGTTTGCTAATGTAAAAAAAATAAAATCAATATTTGAAATTTGACTTTTTTGCTTATGTCAAGCATTGGTAAGAATATATAAGTAAGTCAACTTCAAAATGGGCCACAATAGTGAGTTGTCTAAGTAATTATTATATATTAGTAAAAATATAGTATATTAGTAAAAAAAATACAATCTGTCTTGTTCATCATGCCTTTATAACTGACCTAAATATTTGAATCATGTTCCAAAAGAGATAAATTTCACATTTTTCTGATATTCAGTTTAAGACTGTCTCATCTAAAACAAAGTGTCAGATTGATAATGGTAAAGAAGGTGTAGAGTAATTGGCCATAGTTAAATGTAATTGGCAAAAGTGCCCAACAAACACAATTGACAAAGTTTGCAATAAACAATAACAAAAGAATGAAAAGAATAGGGCAAAAATAATAGTAAGTAAGCAATATATGCAAGACAAAAGTAGGCAAAATAACAGTCATGAAACAAAAAGTTTACAAACTAAGAATTTCAAAACATTAAAGAACAGAAATATGGAGGATGAAACTGAGAAGTGGTCAGCTTATTGGCTAGTAAAAAATACCAACATGCATCTTTATAGTTTGTCTATAAATTTGGGGTGGGGAGTGTTTTTTCAGTCATTCTCATAGATTGGAACAAACAGAAAACCCAATTTCACATGAAAAATGCATTAATATAGGTATTATTTATGAACTGAATCATAGAATGATCTAGCTTTATGAATTGGGTCTTTTACTATTAAAGATACTACAGATTAGAGATGAGAAAATTACTACTACCAGAAAGGTTCTTGAAATCAAAAAGGTTCTGCACAAGAGAAAAGATAAAATGTTCAGAAATTGTAAAACAAAGGACTCAGATGACTTAGACTTTGATTTCAATCTAAATATCCCATTCCCTATTTGTCAACTGGAGATACATTCTATTTAAGACAACTCTGGTGGTTCATCTTTGGTATTTATTCTGCCAAGTCTGTAGAATATAAAATGTACACTTGGCCAGAGAGACTAAATATGACGTTAATGAAGTATTAAATTGTGTATTTTATATGAACACTTCTGTTCTGGAAACCAGGAGAAAACTTTTGATTTTACAAATGGCTGTCAGAGGCAAAACTATAACCATGTCCTTAAAACAGTACATTTTTTTCAGTCGTTAGTCATCAATGGTCATTTTTATGAGGTGGTTCACAGGCTTCCAATAACAGGATGTAGCTATTTACCATGTGAACTGTTGATATGTACATTGCCAGTGATTAGATGATAGCTGAGAGGTTTGAAGTCAAATCAATGACTGACAAGGATATGTGAAATTTTAAGGAGTATTTTTAAAAAAATGTTAAGTTCATAATCAAAGATAGAGGGAAACTTGCAGTCACTAAAAACAAACACTTCTCTTTCTCTAATGGGAATAAGTATGGCATGATTGTGTTTGTGATAAGATAGTTTTCCCTGGTTGAAAAAAAGGTTGCTCAGATTCCCCAGATCAACTTCTTCACAAAAGGTTACTTCCAGGAAGGGTAGCCAAGTTAAGTATGGTGGAGCATCTCTCCTCTGAAGCCCAGACATTTATCAACAATCTGTAGCAATATAGGCTTAGGACTGGGAAGGAGATAAATCAGACTTTGAAAATATGTAGTCATATTTACTTTTTTTACTTCAATACAGTATCCTAGTCTCTATAGTCCTATGGCATGTATGATGAAATTCATCTACTTTGCTATTGTACTTTGAGATAGATACATTTGTTTCTTTCTGATGTTCAATAAAAATTCATTTTTCTTCAAATTATACAGTTTCCTCATTTTTCTATGTTCATTGTTAAATCATAAAAGGTCTTAACTCCAATCATTTTGAAATAGGTCTACATTGCAAGAAAAAAGGTAACTCTTATAATTTCAGCCAGTTAAAGGTATGCATCTATAACACCCCTTTTTTAAATATAAAGTATAATTATAAATATTGTCTACTTTGGAAGCTAAATGATTTTTTTTCTGAAAAATATCTTTGGAGATGGGTCCTTTAGAAAATCAAATCATCAATTCTATCAGGTTAACTGAATTTTCAGTTTTTAATTTCAAATAGGCTATTTTGCCAGTTCCAGCAAAATAAACACCAAGGCTATTTTGCTAGTAAATATAAGTTATAAATCATGCTATGACTAGATATTCTACTACCAAATTAATTAAAACAAATAAAATGTAAGATATTACCAAGAATGTATTATTTTGGAATTCCTCATTGCTTTTTAAGCAATGATGGAGATGAGTTTAACAATGATTATTACAGACAAATGAATGGAAAACTAAATATTGTATCTGGTGCTACTGCTGCAGAAAGTCCATTTAGTAATGGTACTTTGAAGTGACAAAATTTGATAATGGCTGAAGCAATGCAGAAAACATTAAAAGAAGTGTGAACCAGCTATAATCCTGGAATGTGCTATTAGGCCAAAAACACACTCCAGAATTATTAAGAACATAGTCTAAATAAACTTGTATCTGACCCTAATATTAGCATACCTTTAATTCTGAGTGAACAGCAACAAAAAAACGTATTTCATGGAAGCTGAGGCAGGTGAAAAAATTAGGATAGCCCTGAAAGTTAATGTAAGGACTTATGCTGATGAACATTTTATTGCTAGTGACCAGATTTATTATTGAAGACAAAACTTATTAATTTGACTGACAAGGTTCATTTATTCAATTTTCTAGTGAATTTTTCCTGTTTGGATATGAGTTGCCATAAAGCTGAATGAAGCTTATGAAATAAATGTTCAAAGTTCAGTGTTTTTTAACAATGATATAAAATACTAAAACCATAAACACTCTGAATTTAGGAGAGTTTCTTTATAACCTTGATCCAATTTTACACCAATTATAAAAATTTACCAGAAAATTGAATAGACAAACCTTGTCAATCAAATTTAATAAGACATCTTTGAATGTATATATTATATTTATATATGAAACATAATGGTAGCAGTGATATCATTGAAAAATATACAACTTTTAAATTAATTCCACTAACACAAGTGCATGTGTACAGATGTTTTTAAACATATATGTCTATAATATTGTTTCTTACAACAGCCTACCTGTTTTCTTCAGCCTGAAGGCATGTTTAAATTTAGCTTGAAGGAAATTAAAAATTTACTTCTCTACTGTACATTTGGTTACAATAATTAACAGTGATGAAATGTTGGAATTCTTAAAACTTTGTTCATCTGTCAGTTTTAAAACATCAAGTATGAAAAATAGTTGCAAGGATGTAGTGGATAAACAAAGAAGTCTATTCAGTATTAATTTACTTTTCACAATAATTATTAAGATTCATATAGAGATGATGACACAGAGTGGAAAAGCTATAAACAATGCATTTTGCCATACATCCTTTATTTTCAGCTTCTTCAGTTCAAAATGAAAGACAAAATTGTGTTTAAGGATCGCTGAGGATAAGAGAGGCTATAAATTAAAGATTAAAGGCAGACAGATAATTTCTGGTTTCTGGATGTCAGATCTGCTAAGTTAATTTAATTTATCCCAAAGCATTTTCCTTACACACAGTTTGTCTTTAATATATATATATATATATATATATATATATATATATATATATATATATATATATATATATATATATATATATATTCATTTAAGCGGGTTAAATAATTTAGATATATTATGTCTATTTATTTTAGTTTTAATACTTTCAAGTCCACAAGCCACCAAAAAATTAATTCGTGGGCTTGAAAGCAATAAAACTAAAGCAAATATGCTGCCTAAATATATATATATATATATATATATATATATATATAAATAGTCCATAAATTATTTTTAACTTAATATAAAAATAATGAAAGTGAGAAAATTGGCAGTCAATAGCTGAAACCTCCTGATGAGTGGACAGAGCAATTACAAAAAGGTGTGTCTACAAATCTCTGGCGTTAAGGTGATGAATATAACATCAATCAGCTAAGTGATAAATTTTATATTTGTATTAATCCTATATATATATATATATATATATATATATATATAAAAAGGACAGCCAAAGTTGTTACTCGAGTTTCATACTCTTGCAGTCTTCAGATGACTAGAAGGCATTCTAGTCATCTGAAGATCATGAGAGTGTTAAACTTGAGTAACAACTCAGGCTGTTCTTTGTTAGAAGTTGACATTGTAAAGCGTTTTTTGCTCTGTCTGTGTAATCTGGGCATTGACCACTTTACATTATTGAGTAGGTAGGTGTTGGCCTTTTGGTCCTTCATTCTTTTTTTCTTTCCTTGCTTGAGATTTTTTCTGAACTAAGATGTTAGGTCTTCTGGCAAGTTGTCTATTAGTCACACCAACATAGCTGTTTTTTTCTTAGTAATATATAAAACACATCCTATACACCCTTGTACAAATTAATTGTAACAACTGCCTTAGTTTCTTTTCTTTTGCCATACAGTCAGTTTTAGATCCACTGGAATAACAGAGTGTAATCAATTTCTATTTTTTATCAGATTAGGTCATTTGCAGTAGTGTGCAGTAATATGAATCTATTTTTGGGGTATATGACAAAATTTGTTTGGTCTTGAAAAATATTGTGTCATCCATGATTGCATCAGATTTTTACCATGCCCACACAATATTGTCTCAACTGTCAGTTAGTTGTCCTACAGCCATTGTCTATGATGGACATTACTCTAAGGAAGCATACAAAATTTGTAATGCTGCAGGAACACTCTGGCAAGCCTTACCAGTGAGCAAATCAAAGTACTATAAACTGGCCCAGAAACTCTTCTGATTTAAATCCAATCAAGAATCTGTGGCCAATATGCAAGGAACAACTTTGTGGTGTGGACATATGAAGTACTAAAGTGCAGTGGGTCATGTTTCATTGGAAAAATATGAAAAAAGTAAATAATAAAAAAGTAAAAGTAAATAATAACAGACTTATTATCAAAATACATATTTGTTTATTTTTTAAAATACACCGAGGCATACGTTGATTGTTTTCTTTAATTAAAGTGTAGTTTACTTTATTACAAATATCTGTTATCACTAAGAATTATTATATTATTATAACATTTAATGTATTGTATTTGATAAAAATTACTTATATATCCACCCTTTATCTTAAAAAATAAACAAATATGTATTTTGATAATTAAAGATATTAAATGCATAATAATATAATAAAAATTATAATATAATAAACTAAGAAAAATATAAGATTAAATGAATAAATAAAATAATGATCACTTCCCTTTTAGAATATGACATCGCTTTCTTTGAGCAATGAAAAAACATGTCCATTTACTATGACGTCCATTGTTCCAATATAAACTTACAGAACTTTTTTTCTTCCTGGGAAAACAAAACATCAGAGTGAACGAGTTGCCGCCTGTCCTGCTTCTCATCTATACAAAGGTTTGAGCGAGGCCAACTTGAACATCAGGATCAACTGTGTGCAAATATTAAAGAAAGTAGGCAGCATGCTGCTCCTCTCAATGATAGCCTTACCTCCCACAGAACCTTTGTCACATGCAATAAAGCAGGCTACATATTTCTGTGACTGAGCAGAAACATGTGGCAAATGATCCTCAACCACTCTAGCAAAATGGCTCAACCACATGTTCAATCTGTCTAAAAGTTTGAGAGAAACATGCATGTCCATAAAAGTTGAGCACCTCTTTATTCTACTGAGCCCACATTTATTGTCCACAACAAGAGAGTTCACCATATATATAAATATTTATACGAAATGAATCTCAGTTACATCAATACAGAATATATGTTTGTAGGCTGTTTATCCAATCATACTCTATAAACTTCATCAAAGTACATCTAAGTTTATACTAATATAAATCATTAATGAAAAAATATCAGATATTAATGTATATTTATTATTTTACTGATAATATAGTGGTAAAATAATAAATATATGGATGTCTACCTGTGACGCAATGATTACTAAACTAGCTTTGCAGGCCAATACATGTAGTGTGTTTGACTATCAGGAATACTCCACCACACAATGGATTTTACTAGGTTATAATTTATATATAAGAAGGAAAGGAAGAGAACATACACACACACACACACACATATTTAATTTTGTTTGGGTGTATGAGTTTGTCATTATACTGAGGTCTTATACCAAACTAAGTTATAATTAGTAAATTAAATGTACATGGATACAAACACACACACACCTCCCTCACTATTTGTGTACAAAGGGGCACTGAAAATTTCTTGACCTGACATGTTTCATAAAATTTGATCAGATAACCAAACATCAGAACTTCCTTTGGAATCTCTTATTGGTCAAACCAAGGATTTTTCAGCCCTTTTGTATATGACACTATCAAGAGAGAATCTATTTCTATAAATACCCAAATTAAGGCTCATATAAAAAATAGTTAATGCTTGTGTTCTTTTAAAATAGTATCCAGATCTTTAAAGCCATGAGGCTGAAACTAATTCAAAATTCATCTTCCTGCAAATGTTTACTTATTACTATAATATTATCTGTTTTGTTACTGACTACATTGTGCTTGCTGAATATTTATGAAGAGATGTTGAAAATTTCTCAATCTAAACTACTTCCCACAAATTTGATTAAATAGTTAAGCATTAGATTTTATTTTTTGGAAGAACTTCTTAGTTAGGCCAAAATCTTTTCATCACCACTTCATATACTTGTAAAAATAAGTGTATAAAGTAAAGAACAATAGGTTCCCTTAAAAAATGAATTTTGTTCTTTCTATGCCACAAACTATGAATCCTTTTTTTGTGATGCCTATATTTTCTACTCTGGAAAACTAAATTCTTTAAATGATACACTTTATATATTTGAGTAATAATGATAATGTGATACTGTTTACTCTAACATCCAGTGTAAAATATATATGTGTGTCTATGCATGTATGTTTCTATGTGCATCTCTGATGGTCACTCCTTGTCATGGTGGAGGGGTTTGTGTGGTCCAATGACTCTGAGAGCAATGCTGTTGGGAGTTCTAAACTCCTGGTAGGGCCACCCTTGACAACAAGGTTGAAGATGAGGTCCCAGACTAAGTGCAATCAATCCCAAAAATGCCAACAGTGTAACAAGTGGATGACAATTACAACAGATCTCAACAGTTGAATTAGCACATGAAGAGGGCTACACATGATAGACATGATACAGAAGGCACCACTCAAAATTATAACAGAATCAGCAGCAGTCCATTACAATTTCATAACTGGATTCTGCATCTCTCATTCCATATGCACTGCAGAGGAAGGTCAAGAAATCAAGTCTGTGTTCATTTTCTGGCAAGCTGAAGTCCACCTTAAATGAATTCATGCCATGAGCTCTGATTTTGTTTCAACTCCAACCAAATATTGCAAAGCCAAATGGGGATAAGGAATGGATGATGGGAGCAGGTTTTGGTGAAACTGGAAGCTTCTAGTACTGAATCTGCATCTTGGCAGTAAATTTAATCATCAACACCATCATCATAAAAGAAGCGATCAGCAAAGAAAAAATTAAATTCTTGGATATGAGATAAAGTTGCCACCACCGACAACTTGAATACTTATATATCTACCGAGATACTTACCAAGCTTAGAATTTTCACAATACCTTAAACAAAAGGTTAGGAAGGGAACTCCCATCAATACTAGAAAGAGAAATAACAGCTGGCTCAAGAGGTTTATTTTTCTGAAAAAATTTTTAAGAGAAAGCTCTTATAAATTTCAACAAACAATAATGCTAACTGTTCAGTCAATGGATGCTAAATATTTCCTTGTATGGAAATGGTTAATCTCACCATTATTATTACCATACTTTGGCAATATCTACATGGGGGAGGGAAGATTGTGTTACACCAAACTTATATGTACAAAGGGTCTGTGTGTTTTGAAAATCAGCATTTAAAATACTAGCTTCTATTTGGGCTTGAACTTCAATTGGTGACATAATTGTCCCAAGTCCAGTAACAAAACATTTATAAGAATTGCTGGGATAAAAATATCACCATAGAGCAATGGTTAGCAATCAGACCATTACAAATGCAGCGAGTTCAATTGTCATTGTGCTCTAAACTTATGACCTTTTGTCATACTAAGCTAATATTAGAAAATATTTATATGGCCTCTTGGAATAAGATCTAAGCTCCAAGATCTCCAAGAAGCAGAAACAATTTTACTGCATCTCTTTATGACTATTTTTCAGTTAAATGATTTTGCATATGCAAAATATGTGTGCATCTATATCTAACATAAATAGCTGATGCTTACCCATTAAACAATTTATAAACATAAAAGTAATTTTGAAAAATGTTTGTAGATAATCAATATATATTATTATGGTTTAATTTTGGATTAATGGTGAGCGAGTTTGTCTAGCAGACCATTACTCACTTGTGTGTAGTGAGTTTGAACTTCATAGGGCAACCCATATTTATGGTTTGCATGTACCTAGGGAAGTAATAAACAAGAAAGTGTAGTTGATTTTGTTCCTATTTAGTTGAGAATGATATGAATAAAATGCAATTAACATTTCATATGCTTATTCAATTATTTTACCTGAAGGTGATGTAAATAGAAATTGAAACATTTTCAAAATTAAGTACAAATTTGTTTTTTTAATTTAAATATTAACTAAATTTTTTTTTTATCTAGCTAGAAGGAATGTTTTCACATTAAATTTATTTAGAAACAATAAAATATTTTCTTCTAACCAGATACAACCTGTAAAAATTCTATTTGTATTTGTTTAGAAAATAGTAATGAATTCCTATGTTATGGATGGCTGGCTGGCCACTCATATCCAAGGATGCCTGTCTACTAGGGTGGCTTGCTAATCCATGTTGCTGCTCAAGCACATTTGTGTTTGTTCAACACCCACAGAGCCCACCTATGGTTAATAATGCAACTATGCTGAGTAGACCTTAGTTACAGTTTCTGTGAGAGAGTGTGTTATCTAATGTGATCAACAGTCTGAACAAGGCCAGCACACTCAAACCTTCGGTCATAATGACTTGTAACTTTGTGTTAGTACATCCACCAACCTATAGTATGACACACTGAACATAAAATTCATACACCAATATAAAATTTATGATTTCTGAAAGATTTTACATAAGTTTTTCATCCTATACTCTCAATGAAAGTTTATCAAATTATTTTTCACTAATAAGAAATTATTTTCAAGCAAGCCATTTATTAATCTGCTATAAATTTTGAATATTTTGCAAATATTTGCTGTAGTTTCAATTTTTCTATTTCTTTTCCAACATTAAATGAAGGAAGTGTTTAATTAGTAAATTCATACTTCAGTTCCATTAATAACAGAAGCAACTATATTTTCAATCATAAATGAAATCAAAAGCCATGAGAATTTACATATACTTCCTGCTGATTATGTTATACACTGCTTCAAACTCTTTCTGATTCACTCTACATCAAAATATATCAGCCAGTTTTGAACACTACAAAAGCAAAAATAAAAATAAAAAGTTGCTCTCTGAGCAGGAGCTCTGAACATCACATCTGGCTCACAAAACAAACCCCCTTCCTAAAAAAAATATAAAATACAATATAAAAGGAGCCAATCATCAAAGTTGGTGCTAAAGCATGACAAAAAATGCTAAGTCATAATTTATCCTGTTTGCTTTTAAGGATGCAACTGATGACACTGAAAATAGGTTACAGGCAAGCTGTCAACGTCACCACCATAACCTAAGTCAACCAACCTGATACACACATCAACTCCAGGCTCTACTGCCCCCCATCCTTCCAGGTCACTTCCCCTACCCACAAAAAGATATTCCTCCTTGATCCTCTATATTGGCAACACAATTTTATCTTAACAATTCTTTTCTTCTTTTTACACCTCACTGGCAGTATTTATCATTTTGTTTGTTCTCTTGTGCAACCATATGCATGTATAACAACCATTTCTTTTTCATTTCCTTTTGAAAGTAAAACCATAAATGGGCTGACATGGAGCACTTGCTTTAGAGTAATCATCTTGTTAATGAATTTGCTATTTATTTGATGCCCCATGAATAGTTGATTGAATCTAACAATTTGGACTCTTGTTCATAATTCACAAAAGGTAAATTCCAGTTTTATAATTTATTAAAATTATTCTAAATGTAATATTATATCAATTTATAGATTGATAAATTTTGAAAACCCTGAGTTTTTGTGTAACTGTCAATTCAAGTGGGTATTTTGGTTTGTTTTTTCATTAAAAAACTATTACTTTTGACATATAGGTGTGTTTCAGTGGCATTTAGAAATAGTCATATTTGGGTAGGACATAACTTGCAGTACTCATTCAGCTGAATATTATAATTTTTATCTGGGATATGTTAAAACTCAAAAGAAAAATTTAAAGTTGCTTTTCTTATTTCATCAAATTAAACTAGTCTTGCGCAAAGGCAAGTGAAACCAGACCTCATGTCTTCATTATTTACTACTACTATTATTATTATAATTGTGGTGATGTGATTTTATCTTGAACATATAAGCATGTTTTGAATGCTACAATGATAAGAAGAATACTTCCAAATATTCTTAAAGCATAAAAATTAAAAGCACAATAACATTCAGATTTTATTGTTTATTGCAGAGCAGGAATAGTTTGAATAGACATAACAAAGGCTTATTTTTTCTTCCCTGTCTTTTTATTCTGCACCAGAGTCACTGGTTATATTTGTGTCACTGTTTCTAAATTTGCATTTTTTGCATTACCTTTGTGTCTTGTAAAGTATGCTAGCCCAACATAAACTACACATACACTAAAAAAGATCATTAAAGATATGTATGCACCTACTTTTAGAATTTATATCAATGCTGCATATATTTTTCCCTGTAAACTGACATTGTTTTCTTTCAAACTCAGCTGAATAGGATATAGAAAGTGAGAATGAGTATCAACTTGCAAAAATGTATATAATTCAATTTCCTGCTTAAGTCTTAGTCTCCCGAGAAGATTGAGGCTATATTTACTAATAAATAACATTTTTATCAACATGCAATATGGGCAAATCTAGTATTAGACTCAATTAATTATAAGTGAATTTTCTTGACATTCTTTGCATTAAATAAGAATTTAATTAATGGTAAATTGATGGCACAGTAGATGTGGAGCATATTGGAGGAAATACCATCAATGGTTGACATCTCTCTTTAAAAAGATTATACAGTTTATACATCTTTCACTTTATGAGGCAACCAAACTAACTTTCCCTTGGGATTTTAATGGCTTGAGCACAGATGGAAGAATAGAAACTAATTCCAGACATGATTTTTCAGTTTGCAATGTAACTTAATTATAGATGATTCCCTAGTTAACTAAGTGAGGGGCTTCAGATCTGATACTTAAAGAATCAAACTAACTTGTGATCTTCTGCTCTTTGCTAATGTTGTGTACAAAAGTTGCCATCTTATTACCAATGATTATGGGATTATTCTAAGAAGTTCAGCATATTTTAATAGCCATTTTCAAGGTGTTTTGGTGAGTGCACCATTCTTCCCCTATGACATGCACTCTTGTATTTGTAGATCTGGTGGGAAAGCTGTTCAAAGTGTGTGACCATAAGAGGTGACAAAATCCACCTCATTAGGGTTTATGTGCCCAATTTAAATGTAATGTCAATCATTATCTTCTATCTTCTTAATTCTTGTTCTTTTATTGTTCTCTCCCCTTAAGAGTGTTTTTTTTTTTTTTTTTCACTTTCTTTAAGACTAAGTAACTCTTTGCATCTTAGTGGCTTTATTGCTTTGTTTGGGGTGAAATAAGTAAAAAAAAATTACTGCAGAAAGAAACAACATTTCTTGCAAGCCAAGTCTTTTGTGATGACATCAAAGTAGATAGTTTTAGCAGGTGATTGGAATATTGTTCTTGATTCCTATTTATACTCTGGGATGTCAAGGAACTAACAATCCAGATTTTAATGAATCTTGGAACTTCATTGACCAATTTAACTTAATGGATTAGTTCCATAATGAGTATCCAGGGAGTGTAATATAAACTTAAACTACTAGGAGCAGTTCTAACACAGAGCAACATTCATCAATAGTCTTTTGTCAGTCATCTTAATAGTCTTAGGTCAGTCAGTTTATTTTAGATGCCATAGTGTATCAAGATTCAAGATAATGAGCTTTGAGATTATTTAGTAAATTTTTTATTACAAGGGTCAGTCTGAGTTCAGTTCAGTTTTATACTTATTTGATCAAATTTCCTCATCTGACAGAGACAACAGAAGCCATACAAATGAAGAAGATTTGGGAAGTGTTAAGTAGTGTCAGTACAGACAAATCTCTAGAAATCGGTGATCTTCTTAATGAATTGTACTTGAGGCTGTTGCACATGTTTCTCTCTACAACAGCTCTCTAACCCATGGAGATATTCCATGATGTGGTGAGATTGCTTCAGACAAATATGGTGGAGATAGACTTAACAATTTTAGAAACAAAGAAAATAGTACTGAACTGTTATGTAATATCAGCCCTCCTATATGGCAATGAGTGCTGGTCAGTCTTATCACTGATGAAGAAGAGAAATGTGGTTCTACAGAAGGATGCTGAGAATACAAAGACTGAACATGTGAGCAATGACAAATTTTTAGAAAAAATGGAAACACAAAGAACACTTATACTTAACATCAGAAAGAGAGAGTTGAAATTTCTAGGATACATAATAAGGAAAGAGATCTTGGAAAATATGATACTCATAGGAAATACTGAAGGTAAGAGAAATAGAAGAAAACAGCCCATAATCTGCCTAGCGAGCTTGAGTAAGTAGATGGCAGAACAGGATTTAGGAGAGATAACAAAAAGACAAAATTTATTAAGAAATACAAAAGATATGAAATTATGGCGATACATGATCACTAACATCCTGGAGGGACACAACACATAGAAGAAAAAGAGCTCTATTGAACATAGTCTACCAAAATTTTTAACTATGTGTCATATCATAGCACTTGAGTAGACTTTTATTGTGAAGGGTCAGGCTATTCAAGGGAACTTGCACTTTGTTTGCACAATCATAGATAGAATAAAAGATGATATGAAAGTGAAAGCTACATTAATTTTTACAAGTTAATTTGTTTATCTAACATTTTAAATTGAGTGGATAATTTCTACTAACAATTTGTAAAAATTTTATTTCTTGAAATTTTATATTTGTTCAGTATCATTACAAGTCCCCTACCTCAAAATGTTAGATTATGCAAGTTAATGTTTTCACAATAAAATGCAGTGATGTTTGTAAAACTTGCAGAATATATTTATCTGATAAATATACCATGTGAATTTAAACTTATGTTTTCACAAGGAAAATTTATAATAAAACATTTGCTGGTATATTTTTTTTTAAGCGTTTCACCTCAAGCAAGGCAGGAAGCTACTAGCATGCAAGGGGTTACAGAGAGTTGGAGTGAGAGCAAATAGGAGTGATAGAGGAAAGGATGAAGAGAAGGATAGGGGATAGATCAATGCATCTGGAGACGTTGATTGACATTACATTTGAATAGTTGAAGATTATAGCTATCAGGGAAACAGGAAACGGGGAGCGAGTTCCACAGGCGAGAAGTACGAGACATGAAGCTATTGGAGTAGAAGAGACGGCCACATTTAATAGTTTTATGAAACTTGAGGTTTGTTCCTCATATTGAAAATATATATATAGAAGTATAATTGCTAAAATTTATCTCTTAATTTAAGATATTTCAAAATAGCCACGAGTCATAAATATATAAACTCAAAAGAGAAACAAGATATTGTACCATTATTGAGTGAGAGGAATACAACAGTAGAAACTGAAAAGCTTGGACAGAGATGAGAGAACAATCAAAAAAGAAATCAAGACCTTCTTAATTCTGGTTCTTTTATTGTTCTTTCTCCTTAATAATGTTTTTTTTTTCCTTTTTCTCATATCTGTCTTGTGTCTTAGTGGCTTTATTTGCCTTACTTAGGGTGAAAGAATTATAAACATTTTTTTCTATTCTTCTTCACTTACACTTGGTTTGCAAGATGATGGTTTATCATTGACAGTAACTGTTTCTTGAAATTTCTTCATCTGCTCAGATATCCACTCAATATAAGAACAAAAAATCTAGCTATAAGAATGTCACAAAAAGAGATTTTAGAATAATAAGCAAGAATTTAGCAACCAGGAAATATAAGCTGATGTTGCAAATGTAAACAGAGAAAGATGCAAAATATTAAGTAAAAAAAGACATTAAAGCAATCAAGCTGCCATCTTAAAGTAAAAATCACATCTAAGTTCAGAGAAGAAGTACATGAAAACTGATTTCTCAACAGTTATTTTTATTGATGAAGAACACAGATCTGCATTGGATGAAATTGGTGGTGGGGTTAAACTTAGAAGTACAATAAGGACAAGGTGTAATGTTTTTGGTTATTAGTGTATACAATAAAATTGTATCCTCCTTCATATTTGATAAATATATAGAGAATTATTACAAGTTCTTGTGAAATTTTTAAATAGTACAGGTTATAACCAAGAAGTATTGAGCTAAGGTGTTTATTCATACAAGACAATGCTTTTTCACATTCTGACAATTGCCCATCTTGCCAAAAAGGTTGAAAAGACATTAAATTAATGGACTAACCCTCAGATTCTTCTCTAGATATTAACCAAATAGAAAACTTGTGGTCTATCATTAAAAAAGAGGAGAATGGAAAACAAATTCCAAACAAATATTTCTGGGAAACAATCAAAATTACTTTCAAATGAAAGAGTAGAAATTTAAACAAAATCAATGGTTTAAAGTATGTCTAGAAACACATTTTAATATGTACAATAATAGTATAATAATTGATTTAGGTATATGGTATATTGTGCTAATTAAATTTGTTTATTTAACCTATATTTTGGGAGCTTATTTATGAAGAAGGAATTTATGTAACACTTTCTTTGGATAATAAAACCAGACACCTCTAAAATAAGTTATCAACATTTTTAATAAGGATAGATACATGCAGAAACTCGCACAATATATTCCTTATATAAATATATCCTGAAAATTTTGCTTTATGTAAAGCATACACCACACCACTTTGCTTTTTTTAAATATAAAGTGATCAAATTTGGATTGGCTTGTTCTGTACTAAACAAACTGTACTAAAACTTTTTAACTTTTTCCTTTTTCCTAAGCAAAAAAATTACTACAAAATTTCATGTTTTAAAACCAGATTCACTGAATTTTCATGACCAAATCATCTTTTGTGCTCATAGATAATTGGTTTGGCTTATAGAAGAGAAATTGTAGAACACATCTGGAACCAAAGATTTTTCATTTGATAAGTGAAGCATTTACGTAATTTTACATGTAGTCAGTCATTTATCTTTTTGACATTTTTCCAAAATTTTCTTTTAAATGAAATTTTCTTTTATTTATATTTCTTGATGTCAACAAAGCTCTTGCCAAATTTGATTGCAAATAAAAACAAAGAAAATATACTGTAAATTAGGACTAATATTTTATGAAATATATCCAACATAAATTATCTGAAGAGATTTATTATGGATATGTAACATTTTAAATTTATTATTTAGATATAAAATTTGAAATTTACTTAATCACTCAATGTTTATTTAATCCATAATATCACAGTTAGAATTTCTTAAATAAATGCCTCAAAACTTTTAATGATCCTAATAATTACATATATTAGGACACAGTAAACAAACAAAACAAATATGTAGAAAATAAGCAGAAGCCAAAATTTTCATAATACATCAAGAATGTTATAATAAATATAATATTAACAAAAAGTTGATCATTATGTAGGAAATTAGGTCAGCCATCTTTTGTATATTAAAGAATCCAGATCTCTGAATTCTAAACAATAATAAAGTAAAAATAAAGAAAACATGGTTATGCCTGTTAAATAAATCATTTGTATTTACATACATATGTACATGAATTCAAAAAGGAGTAAAAGAAAAATGTCTTTAGTTGAGTTAAAGTCTTTTGGTTGTTGGTTCAGAGAACAAAACTGTGGTTTAAAAAAGTTTTTATTGTTAACAAAAATTAACTGACTGTCTTTATTGTTGCTGTTGTTGGAGATGAGTCATTTGAAGTCACCAACATATGTTTCTTTCAGCACGCACTGTGGGGATAGAAAAAGCTATGTAGCCATGACATGGAGACAGTTTTTAGCTTTCTCTTATTGGTCAAATATTTCACATGGTGATGTTAATTTCTAACCAATTGACACTTTGATTTGCAAGGTGTGTGTTGTATTGCAGAATCTTTTTGACATGTTTGTAATATTGTCTGTTACTAGGTAGTAAATAAAGTTTGGGTGTATTTTAATATGGTATGTATATGGGTATGTAATTTGTGTTGGAAATAGTTTATTTCCTATAATTTGTTATCTATCTTCTGCCAGAAAATTTATATAAATATGAACTTTAGAAGCATACATTTACACTTACCTCACAGAAGAATTTGTAATAGCCAACTCTTGGCAAGTGTTGGTCCTTATTCAAAAAGAAGAATGTGCTATGTTAGCATCAGAGCTGAAAAATGGAATTTGATGATTTAAATATTGAATTTAGTAATTTTGTTTGCAAATTTTTTAACACTTAGTCTATATGTTGCTCATTGCAAATAAGGAAGAAAGTAAATGTCAGTGAACATGAATTCAAGCAAACATCACCTACAGAATAGGACTATTTTATGTCTAATAAGGTACATTGTAAATTAGGAAATTGGCTAATTTCATTGAAATTTTTTCTTACTTTTTTATTTTAATCAAGGATCAAAATTTTCTCACCTGATTACTTTTGATTATATTTTCTGCTTCTTTTGTTTTTCTTCTTTGCTATTTTTAAAACATCGAACTAAAAATATAAATGAAATTAATTAAAATGAATTAACGATGATCTTGATAGCAATTTAATTCTGTGGATATCAATTAACTTTAGAGGAAAGGTATGAATCTATCTCTCCACCTCTATAGCTAGGAGTTAAAGAGTGGAACTTGTATCTGGAAAAATCAGTGTTATTCTCTAAAAGTTGTTAATGTAATATTCACTTGCAAATAAGCAAATTATTCTTACAATTTAAAATATGTTTTGGCTTTAAAATAACCTACAAAAGGTTGATAAGCTATCAAAAAAAATCAAAATCAAATTAAAACATGATGAATAGCCAGTTCATTCAGTCTGCATATCTACAAAGGAAAGTAATAAAAGAAAAAATATACTTATTGAAAGATATGTTTTGTGCTTGTTCAGTATTCGAAAATGTTCCAAATCTTAATTTGGTTCAGTGTATGATAAAATTCTTGACCTTAAAATGACAGAAAATAGAGATGCAGATGGGAAGATCTAAAGTGTGTGTCCAAACATCAAAAATCTATTATATTTCATTGTATCTCAACTTATGGCAAGTACAATCTCAGTAATATTTTTATTACAGCCCAGGAAGTCACAAGTTACCAAAAGTTTTGATCCTGAGAAAGCTACTGGTTCAAATAAAATCCCAGTGGCTGTCCTTAACAATATTAACCCAGAGTTATACCTGATCTTAGTGAAATTATTTAACTGCTGCTTGAAAGAGAAATCATTCCCAATTCTGTAGAAGGTGTGAAGTGTATGTCCTGTTTTCAAGAATGTGGGTGGGTACTCATCCCTGTCACAGTCTGTCTCCTCAGTATCATTAGCAAACTTTTTGAAGCTATAATCAATAAGAAGGTCATTGATCACCTCAATAGGGACAACCTCTTGGGTGTCAAACAGTATGGGTTCCAATCATAAAACAGTATGGGTTCACTGCTGATATCCTAACTGCTGTTACTTACAGAATCAGTGAGGGACTAGACAGCAAATACATTTCAAGAATGATTGCATTATATATTTCAAAGGTCATAAATGGTTACTGTACATGCTCTCTAGCTATGGAATCACTGAAAGAGACTTCTCAGTTATAAAGTTCTTCTTAATGAATCAGTAAGTTACTGACCTCCTCTACTATCCTCCACATTTATAAGAACTGGATCAGGCCAGAAATGGAGTATTACTGCCAGGGGCTGCTCAGTCTTTCCAGTCCAAAAACATTTCTATGTCCTTGTGGGTGGTGCATTATTTTCCACCCTACAATCCCTTTCCCAAAGATGAAACATTGCAAGAAAACATTCAGACGAACTATATTCAATGGTTCCACCTGTTCTAACTGGCTCCCAAGAGGATGCTTCCATGATCACTAGAATTGTAAGCTAGGGTCAACCATTATCTTACTCACATATATCTATAAACTGTGCCTCTTACCCTCTCACTTGATTGGTTCTTGGATCATGTACAGGGTGAACATCACTGTAAAAAATGTTTTCAACGGAATTTTCTAATGAAACTCTAGAGATCAATTTCATTTATTACTGTGAATAAAATAAGAAACATTTTAAGCTTTATAAGAAAGATTTGTATGACTCATCCAAAAAAGCATATTGTATTAAATTTACATTAATTTCATACAAAAAACATAAAATATGTTTTGATATTTTAAAAAATGTTCTTGGAAATTTAAAAAAGTCCTAAGTTACTTTTTTTGAAATTTTTGTTTAATATACTTCATAAAGTTGAAAACTTTGTTGATAAGTATTTTTTCTATAAATAATTCTTCAAAATTTCAAGTTTTGAAATGATGTCCACTTGATAGGAGTATAAAAAGTTCAGTATTTATTTTACAGTAAAAGATATTTGATCTTTTTTCTTGATAAAACATTCAGAAATAGTTGAAGTTATATATTTATAAAATAAGAACATTTTATTTCTTTATTTAAAGTACTTTGATTAAGGGTTCATAAGACAGAAAACAAATCAATCAAATCAAATTAAAGTGCTTTGATAGATGAAAATTAGGAAGTAATTTTTATTTCATTTTACATACAATGGTTCTTGTATATATACTCATAATAGCTCTAGTTAGTCAGTAAAACTTACATTAATTACTGACACTGACAATTCCTCTCTGATTTTCAATGCATTCTATAATAAATTCATTAACAATGACTTTACATGATACATACAATAGCCATATTCTGTCAGTAACACTTGCATTAATCTCTGAATACTGAAACTCATTTTCTTACTGAACATCAGTATACAATATACAGATTAAGTGAGTGTCAAATGTATTCAAACAATTTTCAGGTAGAATTTTATTATATTCAGTGCTTAATCATCAAATTACTTTGTTCCTACCACCAGAAATATTTAGTTTGTTAATGCAGAAAATGACTAAATAAAGGAGTGGATGATTAGATTTAAAGTCATTGGGCAGCAGTAAGGAAAGATAAAATTGTGTATATAGATACCAGTTTCAAATGAAGTTAGTACTAAAATATTGATTATTGCCATGTTTTTTTTCTCTTACTAACAAAATTTACTCTCTGTCTATCTATCTATCTATCTATCTATATATATATATATATATATACATATATATATATATATATATATATATATATATATATATATATATATACATATATATATATATATATATATATATATATATATATATATATATATATATATATATATATATATACAATAACACAAGCATGAAACAAACTGTCACCATTTGTTGTTGACCTCTGTGTCTACATTACATATATATATATATATATATATATATATATATATATATTATAGTAAAAAGAAAGAACAGTAAGATATACAATCCGGTGTTCTTGTTGATATTTTTATTTTTACAAAACAGTGCTCAATGTAATATTATAGTAAAAAGAAGATGAAACAGAACTAATGCTTTTAATTTAATTATATAATTAAATTTGAAGTTTTTAGCTTCTATTTTTGAAACATGGTAATTCCTGTGTAGCAAAGGAACCATATTTTTAAATCAGTTAATTTATAATATTATATATATATATATATATATATATATATATATATATATATATAATATGACAATTGGAAATGTTCATGAAAGTAGATTTGTTTAGAAATATATCCAATAAGTCATTTTTCACTATTTAAGACTTCATCAGATCTGAAAGCAAGAGAATGAAATACGTGTATATGCTTGTATGTATATTTGTGTGTATGTTTAAATAATGAAATCTTAGTACTTTTTCCCTAAGCTGGTGTTTCTCATGACAAAAGAAGAAAGAAAACAAGTGACTTTTAAAAAAGTGGAACTGAGAGTAGAGAAAATAAATGTTAACATTTTTTTTTAAAAGTCACTCATATATATATATATATATATATATATATATATATATATATATATATATATATATATATATATTCAAAAGAAGAGAAAAGCCACAGACGTTTTTGGTTATAGGTGGATTTTTTAAATATATATTATACTTTATTTTACATATTTTTGCTCACATGTTTCTGGTCTCTCAACCTTCATTAGGCAAAGAGTGATTATTTACACATATTATTAAAAGGAATTAATTTTCCTTATGTTTAACCATGGTCTATTGTGTGTAATATAATAATCCAAATTTTTCTTGGACTTATGGAGAAAATATTCTTCTGCTTAAGAGGTAATAAAACAATTAGGATTGGTCAGAGAAAGGAAGGTCTTTGTTCTTATCCTTTTATGACCCCTGTATCTTTTTGAACCTATCTCCATTTTTGTGTATTGTGCGTGATTGTGTTTGTTTTTGCTAGTATGTGTATACATATTCCTTTTCCATACATATATATTGTTTTATTATCATGTTTGGACACAATTTTCAAGTTCAGTTCCTGATGGTAGGTACAATTTTTCCCTTGAAGGAATTCTCAATCTAAGTCAGTTGTTATTAATACTGTTTAAGAAAATTAAAAAAAAACAGGGATAGCAACTCAAATACATGTACCCACTAAAAATAACATTTAGTAATAAGAAATATATATGTATGTATATATTATCATTAAAGTGAATGAATGCTTTGATGTAATCATTTAACAAACCTTATCTATTATATCATGAGTTACATTACCAGCCAGTTTCAAATTATTTTTAATTGTTGCCTGAAGTTATACAATGAAGTAATGTTCTACAGCATTCATCAGATTTATGCCACATCCTGTAAGCTTTCAAATAAATCATTTATTTCTTTGTCATTTTAATCACCACTCAAATTAAAACAATTTACAAATCCAAAGATTAATCTGGGGCTGTGAAGAATTTCAAATCTGACAGAATTTTTAACACTTTATGTTATTAACAAAATATTCCTGTAAACATTTTTGTCGCTCTCACATTTTAAATTTACTTTTTGGTGCATGGGGACTTAAGAGGTCAATTTATTGATATCTGGATATGTATTATAGGTAGCCATGTAAATTTCTTGCCTTTTAGACCGAAGTTTAATTATTATTGAAGATTTCAGAACATAACTACTATTTACTAAAAACTTTCACAAGTTTTTTAAGTAGAATTTAAAATTTGTGTTCCATAATTCAACTCTTTAACCACAAAATAATTGTATCTGTGTATAACTGGACCCAATAAAAATTTTATTTAATATAAACAAAGTTTTAATTTTTTTTAATTAAAAGCTAATTTGAATCTTAGCCAAAAACTTTTGCATAAAAATATATTAATTTTAATTTCCAAATTTATAACATTATATTATTAGTTGAATTGGTAATTAAAGTATGCAATGCGTTGAGTTTTGCAGAACTAAGGAATAACAATACGTCATTTGATATTGAGACTGAACTTTTGAAAATAGCTTATCTTTTCCTTGAATTCTAAAAAGCAAATTTGTCAATCTCATGAAGAAAATCTGGAATCAGAAATGCACTTCAAAAAAGTAGTGTTTATTACAAATTAATGCACTATGGAAACAAAAAGGTGGCCCTCTAGATCCTTACACATACAGAGGTATCTCAACTGGATCCATTACAGTGAAAGTACTAATTAATATTGCTGCTTCCCTCTGTCTTTTCTACAAATACTTTCACAGTAACTGCTCCGACGAGCTACTTTTGCTGGTTCCCAAACTACATGAATTTAAGCATGTTATGAGGTTGTCATCTCAGTCGCATCCATTTACTGTCAAAACTGTTAAATGTAGCGATCTCTTCTACTCCAGTAGCTTCATGTCTCGCACTGTATGTGGAACTCCTTTCCTCTTGCTTGTTTCCCTGATAGCTATAATCTTCAATTATTCAAATGCAATGTCAATCGACATCTTTAGATGCCTTGATCTAATTCCCTGTCCTTCTCTTCATCCTTTCCTCTATCAAGCCTCTTTACTCTTGCTCACACTCTCTGTAACCACTTGTGTGCTAGTGGCACTCCTGCCTTGCTTGAGGTGAAATGCTTAAAAAAATACTAGGAAAGGCTATAACAGCTACTGGACTTAAGAATCCTATTTTCCTGAAAATTTGTCTTAAGAAAAAACTTTTATAAATTTCAATTGAAAATGGTACTGGCTACTCATTCAATAAATGCCAAATGTTTCCCTATAAGGAGACAGTTAATATTACTATTACCATTACCATAACCCATACTTGCAAGAAAAAAGAAAATAAATTCTACAGATAAGTACTCTCTTTAGACTAAATTTAAGTCTAATCAATAGACAAAAAAAAATGATACACAGGTGTGCAATAGATATTGCATGCTACACAGGTGTTCTATATTTTTCAATGCCTATAAAAGAAACTTATGGGATTAATATTTTCATACTTATATAATTAACAATGTACAGCAAGAAAGTTGAGAAAGAAGTACCTTCAAGCTTCTCTCACTCCACTGCTATACCTCAATTCTTGGGCTATAACTGATTTAAAAAGCATTTTTCTGTCTTTAAACCTTAGTGTTTGAGTGAATCTTTCCTTTTGTCAAGATAAAAAAGCACTTATTTATTTTAGTTCTCTTGGGAAGCAAAAACAAATCTACAGCCCATAATAATAAGAATATTTTCACTGGACATTTCCTTCTGAGAAAGTGAATTCAATCAATATTATCATGTTATCTACTTGACACTAGTAGATAGAATATCAAAGTGTTTACATACAAATAAGAACCAAAAGTTGCAAATCAATCACAAAGAAAGCATATAAGTAGCCAAAGAAGTGAAAATAAATTGTATTTGTTGGCTGTAAATTGATATCCTCTTGTCTTTAAATTCTTTAACTATTCAGGTAGAAAATGAATTTTTCATTTTTTGATCAATAAAATGATTAAGAAATTGACTTTTAAAATATAATTATTTTTTAATTGGTAAAAGAAAAAGAAAGATAATAATATTTTAAATTAAGTTCCTTGCAACCTAATTCTTGATTTTTCAATCTAAGTAAAACAGGTAAAATGTAACTTTTCAGAAACCAGGCAGATGTTACAAGAAGCTGCCATTACTTACTTTAACTGTTTATCATCCTCAAGACTACATGTAGCCAACCTGTAAATAGATTGTCAGTATAATTAAAGATTTGCCATAAAGATTTTCTGTCATCATAATCTGATGACACGGAATCTCTTTCTTTATCAATGTCTTTTATTCAACAAGATAACAGGATTAAACGTTGAGAGAGAAAAATAGGATGATTATAAAAATTTGTTAATATTTCAGAAAAGTTTTTGAATTTTGATGTTTCTGCTGTAAATATGAGATAAAATAATGCAAGATTTTTTAAAACTAGGTTGTATGCAGAATATAATAAACTTATATACTTAAATAATTTAATTTTGATGAAATTATTTCTAAGTTTTGTTACATCATCAAATTACAGAGGTAATAATAGCAGAAACATTTTATTAGATTAAATATAATTTTAATATTTTACAATTGTATCTACTGAAAAGTTAAATGAACAGACTGTATGTACTTAAACAGCAAGCTTAAGAGTAATGGCATATTTATATAAAGAATTTGTTTTTTCATTAATTAAATTCAGTTTAGATCTGTATCTAAATACAAAGAAAGTATTTGATGGCTAAGATTTGTTTTCCTAAAACTTAGAAAAGTCTCATATGATATGTTGTTTGTGACACCTGATAAAAAACATGTATCATTCAGTATTTATTTTTTGATGATAACATCATTATATATATATATATATATATATATATAGTGTGCCCCTCACAAAATATGTACACATTTTGGCTATCAATAGCATTTATTTCCATTTACGCATTTCCAATACACCTTTAGAACAAACTGCTGAAGTCCAAATGTGTTTCTGGTATCTATCTTCTATAAAAGAGATCATCATTGTTATATGATATTCACCTTTGAGCTTAGATATCAGCTACATTTTAAGACCTTATTAAATTTTATTGATGTAAAATACTTTACTTTAATTCTTAGTTGTAGCAGGTTAAAATGAATCTCTCATCTTATTTACTCATTTGATTAGATGGTTTCAAGTAAAGACTGGATAGGCAAGACATCAAACGGAGAAAAGTGTAATAAAACTCCAGTACATTTTAAAACAGCAAGTTTTATTGGTGTGAAAAGACACCAGAGAATTGTAAAAATCATTGTAATAATATTTTTTGGATACCCATAGAAAGATCCCATATAATATTTTTCTGAGAGTAAATATATTTTTGAATTTTTTTTTCATAAAAAATAGTGTGAGTCAATTGAAAAGGTCTTTAGATTGAAATACAGAAACATTCTTTTGAATAAATTCTTTTGAATAGTTTCAGTTGTATATAAGAGTTAATATAAATTTTTCTTGATTTTTGTACTGGAATATAATCAGTATTTATTCTTGGCAAAAATCTGTAAATTGAAAATGTCTTATAAAGAGGTTGAAAACATCAGAAACTTTGAAGTCAAAATTTCCTTGTGTACATTTTGAATGGTGAGGATTTGCACATTGTATATGCAGTGACATAAATTTTATAGCCAATACCTTTGCTTGCTGGCATGAGTCAACTTTTGAGGTTTTTGTGAAGCTGCTTGCTGTTGTCAGAAGATTTGGTTTGCATCATTTATGATGTCAGTCTTGACATTTATTTCTGCTTATTGATTTGCAGCATTGTGCTTGTGTGTGTGCATGTGCACACGTGTGTGTGTGTGTGTTTCTGCTTTGATGTGCACCACAGGAATTCATTGGACCATCATGGATTGTTTCTTTTAGTGATTGACATTGGCTGTTAATTTGGTTGAGTTTTTTTATAGCCTGATAAACCCTAAAATCAGCTCAGTAGAACTTAATCTTTGTTTCTTGTTTTGTGGTGGTTTAGAATATGGTGAAGTGTGTTGGATTGTAATGTTGTAAATGTGCATATTGACTTGGCACCAATTTTTTCCTCAAACTGGACCTGACTAACTGGAGCCATAAATGAATTAGAAAAAAAATAAACAATTTTTAAAAATCTTTACATGATTTGAGATTCTGAATTGACAACTTCCAATTATCTATCTGAAAAGACTGGTATATACCCACCTTTGAAAAATGTGGTTGCATTATCACTCATTCTTAAAGCCCATTTACCAGAAAATAATCAATATAAGAATGAGAAAAAGACAAAAGGACATTTTTCTCTGTGTAGCCATATATATGTGTGATTGTGTGTGTATGTGTGCAAGTGGTGTATGGTTTAGCAACCCAGAACAAGAAGTCAGCAAGCCAAGTTCAAATTCCAGGAAAAATTCTTGGGAAAGGTATGAATTAATCCCTTCTCCCCCAGCTGTGGGTCAAATAGTATTTATCAACCTTGTGTAGCAACCAATCTGGAAGAGGACAACATGGAATTCAAAAGTGGTTGTGTGTGGAGCTAGCAACTTCATCCTGTAAAAACCTACTTTCTATGGAAACCACAGCAGGAATGTGTGTTGAAAACTGTAGTCCCAATCCCCTCAATGGAGTCTACAGGACTTGATTGAGTGATATATATGTGTGTGTGTATATATTCTCAAAAATTATTTTTTACATCATTGTTGTTGGAAAAATTTCTAAAAACAGGTATTCAGTTTCTTTTCTAAAAATATCAAAGACAGGATTATGGGAATATTTTATTAGAAATCAAATATAGGTTTCTGTAGGATGAATAATAAAAAGAAATTTGGTCTCAGAAAGCCATAAGTAACAGTTGAGACAAAGAGATTTTGCACTGTACAAATATAAACAAAAAAATAATTCTCTTTTTTGTTTATTTCCATTTAATGCTTTTACCTTTTAGATTTTGATAAATTAAAATTAGCCATTAAATTTTAATAATATCAACTATAATATAGTAACAGATGCTTATGAAGCTCTATTTGACTAATTCAGCTTTAGTATTGAAAAATGTTCATTTTATTATAGTGGACTAGCAGCATGGCCCGGTGTTGCCTGTGCTTGATTCAAAAATCGTACGACTCATACAGCAATCACTATCACTTGACTTAAAATATTTTTGCTCTTCCTTGCCTTTAAAGGAGTTGCCCTCTGATGTTGCTACATGCCTTACTTCTTGCCTATCTCACACTACAAATTCTTTCTAAGCTCTATACTAAACATTAAATATGTTACGAAAAAAGAACTAAACAAAATGAACACAAAACAATCAGCTTTAAAAAAGGACGTGTAACTGGAAAAACCGAATGAAAAAAGAATGTTAACAACAAATACTTTTTCACACCCAACCCAACTGCAGAATCAGAATCAACGTTGAGTTTAAGCAAGCGAATGAGCCAATTGGAGTAAAGTGCCATGCAGATTTAAATTTTTCCCACTTGTGATGAATGCAGCTATCGATTTTTTTTTTGCATGCTAGCATGCTAGTTAACATTCGTGTCAGTCAGGTGTTGGGTGTCACGCTGGTCAATTGAATCTTCCTGCCTATTCATGGCAGCCAGCTATTGGCTCTCACTCTGGCCAGTACAAAATGGCCGCAAACTACATGAAAACTGCCGTAGAAGCATGAAAAAATCGATTATTTCCACTATCAATGGGAGTTGGGAAATGCAAAGTCAGTCTTGGCCTTCTTGCTAACTTGGAGCATGTGCATGTAAATTTTGGTGTCAAAAATTGTGGCCGTGCATTCATTACACACACACACACATCCTGCCTTTTATAGATAGAGATAATTACAAGCAATATGGGAGATGGTATGTGATGTGCTTATTTTATTACCATATCAACTGTAATGTAAAATTCATATTTTTCTAATGTGAAATAGGTCATTTTGTTTACTTTATTAATGAGTTAATTATTATTTCATGCAGATTTTGACTGATTTTAATAGTATATGAATGAACTCATTTTAGATGTGAAAAATTTGTTCAGGTGTTTATTCATTGATACAAAATGTTCCTTTTTATGTTAAAATATCAAATTAAATCACTATTATGTAATAAAATACATTCCAAACTTTATGTAGTTTGCTTACACAAAAAATGTCTAAGGATCCTTGAAAAGAGAAGCAGCTGTAGTAACTGTTAGTAATTAATCTTTTCAATTGGCCAAAAGTAAAAAAAAAAAAAAAATCCCAAACTGATAATTCCATTTAATATCTTCATAGAAACTAATTCAAGTAAATTCATGTTAATAATTCATTCCACAAATATTTAACCATATCATCCACTTCTGGTTTTGTTAAATATTTATCTAGCACAAAATAGATGAATTCATATGTGTTTGAATAAAAATCTTCTCTTTGTGATTCATCTCTGTGGTATGAATTATCTCCCCTTATTCTTATTCTTTATTTAATTAAGTTCATCAGTTCCATTCTAAGTTGAATAAAGTTTCAGTTAAGTTACACATGCATTCATTTCTCACTACAATCATAAAAAGAGAAATTTGAAATAAATGGTGATATTACTTTTGATTCTTATCCAGTTTAGCTTAGTTTGGCACAATGACAAAGTAAAGAAACAATCTTAAAAGTGCCTTAGTTGCTACATCTCACTACTAAGTCCAGTCCAGTCCTGTTCAGTGACCTGCAGAGGTCTGGTGATGTCTGGTGATTAATGGGGCCAACTCCTTGATTGTATGTCCCTAAGATACAAGTAGGGGGTGCATATAGGACCTAGTATTAAGAAATGTGACAAAGGAAGACATTTTAAATATGTAAAAACAGATGAGACATGAAATAAAAACTTTATTCAAATTAAATATAAACTAAATTTTTATTTCGCTCTTTGACTGGATGCTCTCCCAATATGAATGCCCAGGGCTGTCACACCATTTGCCCTCCTTCTGCATGTTACTGGTCCTGTTTTATAATAATGTTTTGAATATAATTTGAAAAATATCAGTTTAATAACTAATTAGAAAATTATTTTGTAAAGCTTAGATATCCACTCCAAGTTCAATCTCAAAATAATATATTTTAGACAGATCTTGTATAAAAAAGATTTTATCAATTGAATCACAACACCAACCTTAATTTACACTTTTGTCTGAAATAGGCCATGAGTAATTTATTATTTGGACTCATGTCATATATTCATATTTACACTTCTTATTACATTTCAATTAATGCATTCTTTGGCCTTCCTAAGGAGCATAGTTTAAATGGTTGGGGGTTTTCTAGATCTGGATATAAAAATCCTTTTTCATGATACATAAAATTTAATGATTGACTAATAACTCTCTTGTAAATAATAGACTATAAATTCTGCTCATGCTTATCTCATGATAAATTTGACATTTCTTAAATTTTATATAAATTTGTACAACTACTGCCTCAAGGAATCTTGTTTTCCTGACTGCTGGAAGTCCTCTTCGAATCTTTCCTGTCTTCAAGAACTCTGGTGACCCCTCTGACCCTTCCAACTACCGTCCTATCAGTCTCCTTCCCCTCTTCAGCAAAGTCTTTGAAGCCCTAATCAATATCAAGGTGGTAAACCACCTCACATCCCATAATCTGCTCTCAGACAAGCAATATGGTTTCCACTTTGCCCGATCTACAGCTGATGTGCTTACGGCCATCACTGAAACTGTCTACCGAGCTCTTCAAAATAACGGGGAAGCCCGTGCTGTGGCACTAGACATCTCCAAAGCATTTGATAGGGTTTGGTATGCCAGCCTTCTTCGCAAGCTCCAGAGTTATGGCATTACAAGTCGATTATATAACCTAATATAATCATTCCTGTCAAACCGTGAATTGAAGGTCGTTCTCAATGGATTCTCATCCAGTTCCTATCCTACGAACACAGGTGTTCCTCAAGGCTCCATCCTAGGCCCCACTCTATTCCTTATCTACATAAATGACCTTCCTGACGCAATAACTTCCCAAGTTGGCATCTACGCGGATGACACCACAATTTATTCCTGCCTCAAAAACAAATCTAGTCTCACTGACAAAACTCACCTGGTCATCCATCTCAAATAGGACCTCCAAGCGATTGTGAACTGGGGCAAGAATTGACTGGTCAACTTCAACACTTCTAAGACAAAACTGCTCTCTATTAATCACCACAGAGATCCTTCCCTTCCCTCCATTAGAATGTCTGACGCTCAACTTCTCGACAGCAACTCTCTGTGGCTTCTCGGTCTCACATTGACTGCTGACCTGAGATGGAATAAATACATTGAGTCAATTGCCTCGTCCACTGCAAGGAAAGTTGGCTCCCTGAGCCGCGCCAGGAAGTTTTTCTCCCCAGAGTTGATCCTCCAGATCTACAAATCAACAATTCGCCCTTGCATGGAGTATTGCTGCAATATATGGTCTGGTGCCCCTTCGGTTTGCCTCGGGGTTCTTGATAGTCTCCAGAGGCGGATATGCAATGTAGTTGGCCCTGCTCTGTCGTCTCGTCTACAGTCACTTTCTCACAGACGTGCCGTCACCTCCCTCTGTCCGTTCTACAAATACTTCCATGGAAATTGCTCCAAGGAGCTGCATTCACTGGTTCCCAGACGTCATGAGTTCAAGCGCCCTACGAGGCTGGCATCCCGCTCTCACCCGTTCACTGTTGAAACCGCTAAATCTAGCCGTCTCTTCTACTACAATAGCTTCATGTCTCACACCTCTCACCTGTGGAACTCCCTTCCCTATTCCTGTTTCCCTGTGAGCTATAATCTCCAGCTATTCAAGTGTAATGTCAATCGACATCTCCAGTTGCCTTGATCTATCCACTAACGTCATCTTTTCTTCTATCACTCTTATCTGATCATGCTCTAAATTTTCTGTAACCCCTTGCATCCTAGTGGCTCCCGCCTTGCTTGGGGTGAAATGCTTAAAAAAAAAAAAATCTTCCTATGTTTTATTTTGAACTCATTTCAGTTGGTTGATTCTTCAGCCTTCTTCAGGTGTATTTGGCTTCTACAATATGAGTTAAATATTTTTTACTGTTTTTAATACTACTGATTTTTTTGCATATACTTTCTAAGTGTCTTTTTTTTTTTTAAATATTTATGATTGTTAACATGAAGCACTTGGTATATGTTCAAGTTTTAAAGTTATAAAAAGGAATAGATGCCCTTTTATGTAGATGCATGGAATAAGATAAAATTGTCTGGATTCAAAACAAAAAGTTGAAGATACTTGGGATAATCCATATAACAATGACAATAATTAATTTCAGAATTTTAGACAAAAAATAAACTCATTAGTTTTAGCTCATAAATGCCAATCTGTATTCTAATTAATACATAAGCAAAATGTCAAAAAGTTAAATACAGTATATTAAAGCCAATTAGTTTAAATATATAATTGTAGCATTTCTTTAATTTGGCTTAAACTCAATCCCCACCCCCTACCAATACTACCATCACCAAGAAAAAAAATCAACAAGTATATTTGTAACAATTTCCTTTGCTTACTTGGTTCACCAAACAATTTAATTGGACTAACTGACGTTTTGGTTGTACATTGCTGTATTTCCATAAACAACCATTTAGAATATAATTACAGTTATATTTTAAAAATTATGAAATTTCAAACCTCTAAAAGCATGATTTTATATAAAGATTTATTACTTTCTAAAAAAACAATGATTATTCTGGAACAAATCAAACCAACAAGAACAAGTCTTGCAAATTCTTAACTACAGTCAAAGAAAAATAAGTGCTGAGTCAATCAAGAAATAGTTTGTCCATTGTGATTTTAAACATTCTGATATGAAAAAATCTGATAGACTCAAAAATGAAAACAAAACCATTTTAGAGGTACAACATGTTTTATAAAGAATTTCCCTGTGCCAGTAACAGCCTTGTGTTACAATATAAAATGAAGATAATGATGATGCAGTTATTGATCAAATCATGAGAAAACTTTAAAAAAAATATCAGAAACCAAAATGCTGATGATGACACACACACATATAAATAAATGACTAAGCAGGAAACAATAATATGTGCAGATAGATAACAATCTTCTTTTTTAAAAGAAGATAGTGTCTTATCCTTATTTGATACTTATACAGATTATGCTTATATGCATTTACTTTGATGAGGGAAGAGTATACTTGATAAATTCCTCAAATGTCACGGAAGGATTATAACTGTTCAGTATGTTCAAGACATAGGTGATCATGGCTCTCCACAACTTTCTATCCCATGTAAGTCTTAGCAGCTTTTCTCCATTTGCTAAAGCTCTCGAACCCTGTTCTGCCATCCATTCAAACAAGCTCATCTGGTAAGTGGCTCACTGCCTTCCCCCCATCTCCCTTGCCCTCAGTATGCCTTGTGTGTATTAAGTTTTCCAAGCTTCCCTTCTTCATTATGTGTCCAAGTAATTTCAGATGTCATTTCATGATTTTGAGTATAAGTGTTCTGATTCTGTTGCCAGTTTCTTTAAGACTTTCTTGTTGCTTACTCTATCCATGAAATTTTCAGTATCCTTCTGTAGAACTACATTTACGCTGCTTCTAATTTTTTCATCATCTTTATGAAAATTTTCCAATATTCTCTGCCATATAAGAGGATGGATACCACACAATAATCCCATACCCTTTTCTTTGTTTCTAATGAAATTTTTCCATTTATCAGCATTTTGCTTAGCTTTTGGAATGCTTCTTTTGCTAGACCAATGCATGTTTGGATCTCAGTGTCACATTTTCAAACCTCTGTTAAAATACTTGTTGCTAAATCTATACTATAGAATAATTGTTTATATAAATAGTTTTGTATAAACTGGGGCAACAACTTCATTGGGCCAAATCCCTCTATTTTCATTGTGATTCAATCAACCAGAATCTACTGTACTAAATGTTTATAACCTTTGATATCCCAGACTGGATTTATTAAATATACTCAGAACTTTCATTTACCCTAATGATTATATATAAAGTAGCATAGCAAATATCACAAAAATATACAGAAAGTAAGCAGCTGCAAAAATTTCCTTGGTTCATTTATGTCAATGAGCTATGGAAATATATAGATCAAATATAATATTCTAGATTCTATTTATACAATCAAAGTGATCTGTAAAGGCTCACAAGGCTATAAATGACAATTAACATGGTAAAGTTGGTACTTAAAAGCAGAATTTGGTGATAAACCACTGAATTTTGTTTGAGTAAATTTTAGCACTCAATCTGTATGTTATGCTTTGAAAATCAAGAAGAAAGCAATTATCATGACCAAGAGTTAAGTCAAATATTACTAATAGAATAGGGACATAGATATGCATAATTTGCATTTTCTTCCTATAATAAATATTTAGAAGGACTTTTCCTTAACATTAAACCCTTTTGTGGATCTAATCTTCAGAACTTGATCTTTGGCAAAGGAACATTTTTAATCAAAATGACATTTAGCTTGACAAATGTTGCTTTGTTAATAATCATATGAATTTTGGGATTGTTTCAATTAATCTTTGTAATGAGATTATTGATTTTCTGATTGACTTTTCTGATTCCTCTTGATCTGTGGAATAATCAGTTTTTCATGGAAAATACTTCAAACACAAGCAGAGTCAATTAAAAGAACCCATACAAAATTAGATTGAATTTTCTTTAATCATCTTGTTATTAAGGAGCACAAAAAATTTTGTTTTATTTTTTCAAAAAATTTACCATATATTATTATCATTAGTATATAATTCTATAGTCCTTATATTAATTTTCTAATAATTTCTCTACAGCAGGCATGTTATAAGTAATTTTAAGTGCTATAATTATGGAATGAAGTGAAAAAAAAGTTCACAATATATAGTTTATAATAATTTTCCTTGCCTGTCCTGCAAGAAACAATGTTTGGATTCACTTAAAACAAGGGAAGACACATTCGGTTTAAGGCATTTATTTTCTATGTGATATTAGTTGTTTATATAACCTATAATACCATGGGTAAGATTTATTAAACAAATATATGAAAATATCATTCACTCTCATGATTACATATATAGTAATATAGCAAATGCTAAAAGCATATATAAGAAATAAGCAAGTCCTAAGAATTTCATGTAGTTTGTGTGAAAACAGATACAGCAAATATAATATTATGGCTTCAAAGATTATTATTTAATATTTGATAAAACTTATGGAATCTATTAACTTTACAAATATAACTAGAGTACTTTTTATCACCCACACTAATGAAAGAATTTGTAATAACCTACACTTGTTATGTTTTGGTCTTGTGGAAAAAGGTGAACATCATTCAGATAGCTATGAAAAAATGAAAATGATTATAGTAACATTCATGCTTAATTTGATGATCTAATCAATGAATTTTACAGTATTTTTCCCCTAAAATTTATTTAAGCAAGTTTTGACAAAAACTATGTTGTACATTGAAAATAAGGAAAAAAAATATAATATATTTTATATATGAAGTAGCTATTTATGTAACCTATGATATCATGGATAGAATTTTATTAAACACAGCAAAACTATTATTCATTCTAATAATTAGATATAAACTAAAATACCAAAAGATTTGAGATACCAATGTGCTAGATTTTTCACTCCCTTTCACTTGTAGAAATGAACTTTATTGGATGACACATTTGTAATGTAATAGGTAACAAGGTAGTGTACCTATGGGATGCAATCAGAATTTTGTGCTTAGAAAATGGGAGTGCTCTATATTTCACTCAGCCAACAATAACAAAGTTATACCAGGAATATATACATTCTGGACAAACATTAGTGACATATCAAAACTGTGGACATCCACAAGTTATACAAGAACAAGACCATAAGACAATGATAGTAACCAGCCAACATAGGGTAACATTGCATAAGATCAAATTTCAATTCAGTACTTATGCCACTCAACTCATCAGTCAATGCACTGTATAATGTACGTTGCATTCCATGTGGTTTTATTGTCATTGATTCAACAAGGTATTATTGACCATGGCATTGGTCACTGCACTTCACCTAGGCCAGAGAACAAGTCCATTGGACCATAGAAGTCTGGTGCTGTATCACCTGGTCAGATAATTTATGTTTCCACCTCTTTAGACAGTTTGTGTGTGGAGAAGATTGCATGAGGCTGTGGATGCAGCCTGTCTGCAGGGTGCTATGCAAATTAGTGATGCTGACTCTGTAATTGTGTCAAGTGTGATCTATTGTTATCTCCCAGGACCAATAGTAAAATTGGAGTCTGAATTGACAAGTATGACATACACAGATCTTGTTGGATTATATCCCTTTATATGTATCATTTCCTATCAGTGATGATTTGTTCCAGGAGAATGCAACCCCACCCCATCATGTATAGGTGGTTCCAGCAATACTCAGCTGATTTTCAGATACTCCATTGACCCTTGCACTTGCTAGCATGTATGTAGACCTCAATAAATTTTCTGAAGGTACCCACAGGAAATAGAATTCTGTTATGGACAGCTGTGAAATGTGCCTGGTTTGATATACCTACATGACTCCAGCACCTCATAGACACCATGCCACAAAATTGATATTATTCAAATGAAGGAAAGAGCTACACTTTATTAGGTAGTTATCTCTAGTTTCATTTTGTAGTGTCAATTACATTTTACTACCTATTCCATTGAAACTCTGCATATATAAGAATGCATTTAGATTTGTTTTTATTGCTGTCTGCTTGCTTTACTATTTTTCATCATTTGTTCTTTTTATACTAACAAGCTAAATGTTTCTCATGATAAGAGAAAAATAGGATTCAAGACCAAATTTTGTCACTGAGATTGTTAGTAGACAGAAATTAATGCAAACATTGCTGACAGAATATGGTTATTATCTGTACAATAATTGTATAATTTTGTTATATGGTAAAATATTAAAGGAAAGAATTTAGTCACAATTTATTTGGGTTATCATTTTCCTTGTTTTTTAGTCACAAGATTTCATCTAATTTTTTTTTTTATATTTTTCTTCTAAAATTTATAACCTTGGCATGTGTTTAATTTCATATGCTTTCTTTTAATAAAAGGCAAAAAATTCAGGTATAAAATGTGAGAAAAACAACTATTCTAAATATTTTCTAGAATAATGACAGAGTTCAAATTTGAGACAACAAAGAATTTAAATTTCAAAAGATGCAATGTAAGGTTTAATTAAACATGAATATTTTAAGTTCACACATTAATGTTATCTTCACTGCCAGTCACAGAATTCTATGCAGGCAGGACTTGCATTTTATTTACGGTCACTTTTAATACTCTTTTCCTTCTGTGTTTTATTTTAATTTCCAATGGTTGATTAAAAATCACACCTGCCCACCCTAATGACATCACCATTATCAAAATACCCCAAGTAATTTCTTTCATTGCTTTATTTTGCCTCTCAGGTTTCTAATGAGAATAACCACCACAACAACAACAACAATGTGACTCCAGTTTCTAATTTGAACAGGTGTCTACAACAATGCAACAGCTCACCTTACAAACGACATTCTTACCCAGGTAAGTAAAGCAACTATTGAGTATTGGTTCTGGTGAGACCATTTTTATTTTTTTGCTATTTAATTTTAAAACTTTAGGTAGAGAATATTAACCTTCATTTATCATATTCCCAAATTAGTATTTATTGTTTCTGATTGATCCAGCCAAAATAATTACAATTATTTTATAAAAACTTTAAAAAAAGAATTTCTCAGTAACATTTAATATTTATTATTATTATATATTTTTAGATCATGTTATACTATAACTATATGAATTGGATGCCAAGCATTACACAATATTTAGTGAGCACATCTTGCTGACTAATTCACACTGATAGTATATTCAATTTTCTCTGAGTGCCCCACACTTTGTTCCAGACTATGCTAAGCTTAGTTAATATTTCAGGTACCCCCACTGTGGAGAAATGATAAGTAAACTGGCTGTGCCATTACTACAGTACAGAGTTTGATCTTCACTGAATGTTCTCACACCTCTTGCTGTACAAAACATATAGCGTAACATATGTGTATCTTACTGAATGGCATAACTTAATTATGTGCCAACAAAATAATTCATTGATTCATGTAGAGTAAGTCTCAAGACAAAAGTTTCACATGAATTCAGCAATTATTTGGAGCATTGATTGAATTTTTTCTGCTAATTTTGTTGATACTACATTTCAGCAAATTCAATGGCTTTCCTTATATAAAGATATTTGAATATAGTAAGGAAATAAGTATCTTTCTTGAGGAATGCAGAAGCTACAACAGTTTATACATACACACACACACACACATATATATATGTATATTTGGGTAGCAAACTTTCTTTTAAACATGTTTCATTGAATATAACTGATAAAGATAAGGAAATTTAATTGATTTTTTTATTTTGTTTTTAAAGCATTCTTACATTTTTCTGTTTAGTATGAGTAAGGGAGTGCATAAATTGTCAATATTGTTCATTGTCCCAAGTGCTTTTGGCCGCTTCTTTAGCCATTTTCAAGGGAATTTGTTTTTGGGTGTTGTTAATTTCTCTTTATGTTTGACTGTATAAGATGTGTTTTTGTGCTGTTTTGAATACAAGTAGGAGCATTTATTCTGAGCTTCACATGTTGAACATGGATGGAATTCAAGTGAGTGTCTTTCTATTATTTTTAAAAAAAACTTTAAACACCCCATTACCACTGTTGAATTAGGTGAGGTTGACTGTGAGAGTGCTCATATTTGAGTAGAAAGTTCCATTTTTTAAAAAAACTTTGAGAAAACTTTAAAGGAGATATCACCATCTGACCTAGCATGCTTTAGACCACTCAGCTACAAAAAGACTCACAGTTAAGCAAATAGTTAAGGCAAATAGAACTTTATTTGACTGTGAGACTCTACATAGCTGAATGGTCTAAAGACCATCAGATCAGATGATACTACCTACTATGAAGGGAGACACAGGTTTGAATCCTGCAAAAGGGCATATTTTCTTTATTAAGTTTTCTTGAATACGCAAGGAGGTATATGAAATAAACACTGTTTAAAAAATGGGATGTTCCACTTGAACACAGGTATTTGCCAAAGATAATGTTTGCAGTAATAAAAAAAATATGTCAGATTAAAAATAAAAAAATCCATTAATAATAATAATAATAATAATAATTTATATATATATATATATATATATATATATATATATATATTACCAATTTGTGACTGGAAGGGATAATTCCAAAGAGGATATTAATCCAGGGAGAGCTCAATGTAAACTACAGAGTATTATAATAATAATAATCAAGAAGAAAACCATAAAGATTTATTTCGGTTATGATTTATTTCATGAATATCTATATATTCATCTCTTCAGACCAAAACCTTTTAGTAAATGGAGACAATTCCCTGGACTGATATATTAGATTGACAGGAGGAAGGGAAAGAGAGAGAAGGGAAGAAAGAAGAGAAAGAAGAAAAGTGATGGATGGTCAAGTTCTTTTAAAAAAGTGAGATAGAGATGCAATATAAACACACATACACATATACATATATACATACATACACATATATGTACACCCATATGTGCTAACACCCATATAATTGAATCAACACTTCAAATGTGAAACTGCCCCCTAAAAAAATATCTACTACTAAAAAGTTTAGATTTTGCTAAAAGCCGAATTGACATTACTGATGATGAATCTGGCAGATAATCTGCTAGACAATATCTACTAATATATAACAATTCTACTTGGGTCAAAAGACATAATGATAACTTTTCTATAGGAGCATATGATTCCACTCAAATTGCAGATTTAGTAGGTATAGTAGATATTAGACACTTTTAGTAGGATTATTGATCCTAAACAAGTGGGTCTTTACAAAGATGATGGACTTATTTACATCCCAAATAGTAACAGTCTAGAATGCAGAAGAAAATTATAAGGGCTTTCCAATTTCTAGGTTTCAAAATTGAAATCTCATCTAACCTTAGTCAATTTCTTAGATGTCACTTTCAACCTCTCTAACAACAGCTATAAGCCATCTCACAAAGAAAATCAAACTCCTATTTATATTGATGTAAACTCCAATCACCCAAACTCAATAATTAAACAAATCCATCACACTGTAAACAATCGTCTAACAAAAAATATTTAATGAGAACAAAATAACTTATAATGAAGCCCTCAGCAAGGGTAATTTAAAACAAAAATTAGTTTACCAGGAATCTTTGGAAAATAATAAAATGAGTAGAACCACAAAGAGAAAAAGAAAGATAATATGGTTGAACCCCACTTTCTGTAAGCTATCCAATGTAAATATTGGCAGACACTTCTTAAACTTAGTAGACAAACACTTTAATGAAAATAAACCCCTACAGAAAATTTTCAATAGAAAACTCTCAAAATTAGTTATTCCTGCACCAAAAACATGCAGAACATTTTTTACACACACAACAGCCAAACACTAAACGCATTTCATGATAGCAAAACAACACAAAACAAGCCCTCTTGTAACTATAAAACTGGGACTAATTGGCCATTCAGAGGTATCTGCAATTTGGAAAATGTGGTTTACCAAGCTATTAGGTTGGTGCAAAAATAATGACGTAATAATGTCGTTTTTTGATGTATAACATCAAAAAATGACATTATTACGTCATTATTTTTGCACCAACCTAATATTACTTTTCCAAAAGAAAACATCAACAACAAAAAACATACATAGGGATATCTATTAGAAATTGGAAACAGAGACTATACAGTCACCAACATTCCTTCTCTAAGGCTTCCTTGAAACACCAAACTGCCCTATCTAAGCATTATTGGAAGATTAAAGATAGTGATTTCACCCCACTAATCAAACTGGAAATCATCTGTTGGTCTCAAATCCCTAACAACTTATAGGACAGATGTGATCTGTGTATACAAGAAAATATTGCAATAATCAAATACAGAAATGGTAACCAGGAACGAACTGAATATCAAGTGTAGACATAAAAACAAATTTAAAATTCCCTAAAAATATTGTGTTTTTTGGTAGAGGATGCACATTTGAAATATTGATTTGTTTATATCAGTGTTAGCACATATGGGTGAACATATATTCATGTGTTTGTATGTATATGTGTATGTGTGGATGTGTGTTCATATTGAGTATCACATGGTTTTGTGTTTTTATTGTGTGTGTTTCTTTATATGTAGTTGAATCTATGACTGTCCTACTCAATGTATACAAAATTTATAATCCTAAATTAACAACTTTTGTATTATTTTTACTTCTTATTATTTATCTCTATTTAAAATCCTTTCATTTATGCTTGATATTATTATCATTCTTGAAATTTTTATTTATTATGTGTATTAAGGGCCCTTTTATTAGACTAACTAATTTGAAATTGTGTTGATTTGTCCTACCTAAAATGACAGGCCATATCAGTCAATTTATTGTATAACCTGATGTATAAATTTCCACACTTTAAGAAAAAAATTCTTGGTCATTTTTAGGCTTACTACTACCCATTAAACTCTTCCTTTTCCTTTTCTTACCCTTTCTCTATCCTACTTTTTTAAAAGAACTTGACCATCCGGCTCTTTTCTTCTTCCTCTCCTTCTTTCTTCCCTTCTCTCTTGCTTTCCCTTTCCCCTGTCAATTTAATGCATCCGTCCACAGAAATCTCTCCATTTACTAAAAGATTCGGGTCTGAAGAGATGATTATATAGATATTCACAATATATATATATATATATATATATATATATATATATATATATATATATATATATATGTATGTATGTATGTATATATATAAAACATTCACCAATGATGATGGAGATGAACAAATACTAATACTTTCTTCAAGAAAACCACATAATTGTTAACTATGCTGACTCTTGTGGTCCTACCAAAGATTGAATTTACCATCCTTGGCTAACAGATTTCTGGAGATATTAGACTCCCACTCCTCAGCTTAATGGGTGTGTTTTAAGCAGTAGCAGTAACAGTAGCATGTCTCCCTTCCTGCCAAAGTGGATTTAACTTTTATGCATTATTTAAGTTTACTGAAATTTCTCCTCAGAACACATTTTTGCTCCCACTTTCTTTGTTTAATTCCCTCCTTCCTTCCCCCATTAGGTGACCAGAGATGTCAGTTATCTGGTAGATGCAGGATGACTTTTGCTTTTCAGGTGTGATTTTTTTTAATTTGTTGTTGTGTTTGTGTGAGGGTGTTTCTTTGTGTGTTAGGTCGTCTGAGTATTTTTTTTTTCATTATTTAAGTTCCGCATTAATTTCATCTGGTTAACTGATGTCTCTGCCCAATTTAGTGATGTCAGGGTGGGGGGTTATTACTAATATTGTTTTTTTTGTTTCTTGTAAATAAATTTTGTTTACTATTGTAAATATTCACTGGGGTTTATAAATTTTTGAAAGTTGTTTTTGTATTCCACACTCCCACAGATAAAATTGTACATATGGGGACTAGATAAGACTTCATAAAGTCTCTGAGGTATTATATTCATTGTAGTAAGAATGGTAAGTAAGAATATGCGTTTTGGTGTAAGGGTTATTGTCTGGGTCAGTGATTGTGGCTATCTAAGTTTTATTAGGTTGGTGCAAAAATAATATCGTTTTCTCACATATGTTACTATGTGAGAAAACGACATTATTTTTGCACCAACCTAATAGTATGACAGATTATGACCAGACTTCCCTTTTCCCCATTATTGACCTTATGCCCTATTTGTACTTATGTGCAATAAATATTAACATTTTTCATGTTCTCTGGTAAAGTGCTGTCACTCAGTTTATTGAGCAAAATTCTGTTTTGACAATAATTATCATGTTATCAATAGAATTTGATTTGTTATTAAATGATATTGGCTATGTTGAAGCATGGTTATTGTCATTGCTAAAATGTGAAAATTATAACATAGTAAAGAACCTAGTGGCCTAAAAGAAATATGGCTTTATTTCTATTAGAAGCTGGATATATTATAATGAAGGTGCCACTAATGGCTCACAAAAAATTTAAGAGGAACTGCATTTTGATGAAATAAGGGAAATAATAATAAATCATATAAGATCTAAAAAGAAATTGGTTGTAGCTGATCAGACAAATTTATATCTTTCATAAGAACTTTGTGAAAATATTGTAAAATTCTTACATGATATTCACAATGGATTTAAATATTGTGAATTTGAAAAGCTGGGTCAAACTTGAATTAAATTGAATTTTTTTTTTTAATCTGCATGTGTATACCATTAGTAAGGTTACATTCATGTATTTGTCAATCTAAACCTTTCAAAAGTAATCTGCAATTTTGACAATTTGATGGATCTGTTATTAAAATATTGGGCAGTTTCAAAGATACTCTGAAAACAGACACAAAA
>OZ010601.1:61387049-61477049 GCA_963932145.1 Acanthosepion lycidas | reverse complement strand
CTCATCATTCAGTGGATTATTAGTAGTATAATGCTTATAATTATGTCTACTAGCGAAGGGATTTTGCCAATAATTGCATTAATATTGCTAATTGATTCAAGGTATGATTAACTCTTTGTAATATAATATATATATATATATATATGTATACATACATAAATATATGTGTGTGTGTGTGTGTGTCCATGTATGTATACGTAAGAATGAACAACCACATCATTTCACTCCAAGCAAAGCAATAAAGCCACACAAGAGGTTATTGAGTGTGAAAGAAAATGAAATAAAGAAAACTTTATTAAGGAGAGAGAACAATAAAAGAACAGAAATAAAGACAGAAGATAGCAATTCACATTGCATTTAAATTTTTGAAACTTGAAGTCAGAAGAGAGTTCTATAAGCAAGAAGTGTGAGAGAAGAAACTGATAGCATAGATCTTATGGTTACATCTAGCCATTTCTGCTGTAAAATAATGAGACCTAGCTGCCAATCTAGTACTACGCTTAAATTTATAAAATCTAGATATCAAAAAGGAAAACTCATCAGAGCAATTACCATGAAAATATTTATAGAAAAAGGCGCAGCAAAGCTACATTACATTGGTGGGAAAGTGATGCCAGGTCAGGGCCGATAACATTGCATATTCTTTGTATTCTATCATAGCAGAAAGACATAGCAGAAGCTCCAGACTAGATGTGACAGCAATATTCAATACATAGATGAATGGTAGACTTATAAATGTGTAAGATTATGACAAGAAAAATTGTCTAGCAGAACACAGTGGACCAACTTTCCTAACATCAGACCTAGCAACTGTTTCAATATAATCTTTCCACTTCATATCAGCAGAAAATGTTAGCCTGTATATAATACTATCAGATATTTTTATGGACAAGATTATTACTTTTTAAATTATAGTCTCTACTGTTTGCATATTGATGATTTTGTGCAGAACTGAAATTTTGTCACTGTTGACCATTTTTAATTGATTAGGCAAGTATCTTTGAAGCAAAAAAGAACAATGAAACCACAAAAAATAAAATCAGTTTTCACCATAGATCAAATCTATTTCTAGTTTTTGACAATTAACTTTGACACCCACACAAAGATGAACACATGCTAAAAATGAATCAACCATTGAAACAGGTTAAGCAAGTTTATTTTCTGCATGTCTTAACAGTTGATGGATGAACCATTCAATTTAGCCAAAATTTTATAGATTCCCTATTCACTATTAAATACCTAGCAACTGAATTTCCACAAATCAAATTAAACACAATTTTTATTAATGATCTGTCTATTCTTAGTTACAAAAATATAGGTGAAAACATTTATTTCTTTTGTTTTGATCTAATATTCTTTTCTATATTCATCAGTATGTACTTTTAAATTAAGAATATAGTCACTGTAGTGAATGAGATAAAGGGTTACAATGGTTCCATTAATTGATAAATGATACAGATTCAATACACACTGTAATGCTTATCTGAGGATTGGAGATTAAAGTTTTGGATAATTAATTAAATTTTTTAATTTTCAAAATTTCATAATGTATAGAAACATTTGTAACATGTTTATGTATTTGTCAATTCTCAAAAGGTTGTAACATGATTTGCACTTTGGAAAAATAAAAATCCTCTGTTTGCAATAGATTTATTGTTTCATCATTATTATCCAGCAAATATTGTGCAAAAGGATTTAAAATAGCAAAGAAAAGATGTGCAAAAATATGAATGAGAAAATTTTTAATTTTTAGCATTATTTCAAATGAGATATACTGAAATAAATTCACTGATCTGATACACAGAAAAGTATAGCAGATACAAACAGAAATAGAAGCACCTACCAGTTTGTAAGTATAGTGATCTTGATCCTCATATGTGCCCTATAGACTTCTACTAGACTGTGCTATCTTAGTAAATAACTACTGGTGCTAACCAAATCACAATATCAAGCTCACCTGTGGCCTTGAGCCACAATGCACTAAATTTACTGTCTTGTTTCCAGTTTAGGATTCAGTTTTTGGTTCCTTCTAAAGTTTACTTCAACTCTATACTTCTAACATCTCTGCTTAAGCTTGGAAATTTTATTTACTATTTATTTCTTTTTTTTTCTCAATAGTAGATAGGTCTTCCTATTGTCCAGTTTTCACTCCTCCCCAGTTTTTCAAACAGGAGTAGAGGTTCATCCCTTGTTTCCTGTTTAGTATTGGGTTTCTAGTTCCTTCTAAAGTTTTCTCATCCTCTTTCACTCCTAGTAACCCACTGTATCCTATTGTCTTGCTTGGGGTGAAGTGATTAAAAAAAAATAACTATAGGTGCTTGACATTGATGGTTAGCAAACTTGATTCTCACTGGGTGCCTTTTCACAGTGAAATTGGTACATAACTATACCAACAAAAACAAAAACTGTGTTAACAAACTATTGAAGCAGCAATTTTTTTTCAAGTTTAAAAATTCATTAGCATGTTATTAATTGGCCTAGATGGTAATTTGCATCTTTGGGATGATTTTTAATTCTGACTTTTGAATGTATGTATTGACACATTGTGATGTTATCATTTGAATTTTGAAACTCTATGATGTAATGTAACCATAACATAATTTTAGAATGCCTATTCCAGAATCATAAATTATATTGATGGTAGTTTTGATCTAATATGGATAGATTTTAAATCTTATAATTTATTTTGACAATTTTTATTGTGTATGATTATGTTATACACAATGAGCTGTCTTATATTATTGTCATTTTTATGTTTCTGTATGACATGTTGCCATATAGCACTTTGATCAAAATTATGACACCTGGTAGCTGTGCATATACAGTTGTGAACAAAATTATTCACCCCTACTGAATATTTCCATATTTTCTAAAGAAGAATGGAACAAAATACCTATCACATAAGTTATAAGGAACTATCAAAAATGTTTAAAGGCAATAATCAAGAATAAATGCTACACAATTGATTATTGAGGCAAGAAGGCCAATAATTTTGTCCTATCTTAAATGCTTTTTGGCGTGTTTTTCTTTAATTATTGTTTGACATTAAAATAAAAATTTTGCTGTGGGCATCACTGCACATTCTTTCAAATTCATTATTTTATCATTTGTGAAAAATGCACATGAAATTTCCATGAAAATTTGATGTATTACACCTTCATTTGTAATTATGGAAGTGGGGGTGAATAATTCTGTCCACAACTGTATGTATATATATATATATATAGTTTATGTATATGTGTAATTTGGTAGAAATTTCTCTTTTTTGAATCTTTGATTGAAGACCATGGAAATATTTCTTCCGAGAAATTTTTTATTTAATATTTCATGTTTACTTACAAGTGTTTTTACTAATGGTTATAAATGTATATCCTGATATTATTTCTCCAAGTACTTTCAGACACTTTGATTATCTTCAGGGAGAAAAATTGTCTTCAATAGTTGTAGATATTTTCTTTCACTGTTATGTTACTTTGATAATTTTAACATTTTATTTTGAATTTGAATTTTTACTGTCATGTGTTGTGACATCTTATTTAAAATACTGGTTTCTATAGTAAATCATATTTTGTTTATTGTAGCTCATTTGTTTTTTTATAATTATTGCTTCTACTATTTGTAATCTGTTTTTACAGTTAATGTTGCATTATATTTTTGTGTCTTTTTACAAGTATCTATTAGATTTTGGTTAGAATAAAATTTTCTTTATTATCGCAGTGTTGCTTATTAATAAAAAAATTCCTTGGTGGAGATTAATGAGAATATGATATGGTTGATTGTTTTGAATATTTGATAGACTGAAGTAGAAATCTGGGAAATAATGTTTGCGAGATTACTGGTTTCATTTATGTCTTTTGACTTATACAGGGTGCAATGGATAAATTGTTATCTAAATTATGCAGAAATGAAAATAACACTGACATCTCATTTTAACAGATATATTTACCAAAATTACACAAAAATATTAAAGAGTAAATTTATTCAATAAAATTGCCATTGGCTTCAACCACAGCCTCCAGACAACTTTGGAATCTCTTGCAACTCTTTTGGATAGTCTTGTAGTGGACCATTATGTTGACTATTGGCTTTCCTTTGCAAAATCACGTCGGCAGTCACCATTAATGTAGAGGACCAGTGGAGGGTGAAGATGTAAAGAAAACATGTCCATTTATATTTCCTGCTAGAAGGTCCAGCTACAATAGAATGTTGGACATGGATTAAGTCCAACTGAAGATAAGGAAGACAAACAAACAAGACCGATATATATAAACAAATTGTTGTGGATTCCGGGTTGAAATCCGGTACCAATAAATAACAAATGCCAGGAATGAATGTATGAAAATAATGTACTAACGTAATAATACAAACTGGTCAAGCAGGTTAGTAGTTACAGGAATACAGCAATTACTTTGTTAGTAGAAAAATATATACAGTCTTTGGTATTGAAGTATCGCTGTATGACTTCTTACTGAATCTACGTGCTCGCTCACTGTGACTCCTACAATGCTGTTACCTCACACTCACTCTTCTGGTTACCTACAACCTTTTACTCTGTCACTCTGGACTCGACTTGGTCTTGCTCTCTCGAGTCTTCACATAGCCGTAGTATATGTATATACTGGGTGAGTCCATTTGTATAAAAAGGGGTGGATCCCTCAACACAAATATATGCATTAAACAAAACATTTACAAAGCACATAGACAGTTAACATTGTGTTTGTGTGGGAACATATATGTGTGTGTGTGTGAATGTTCGTAGTGAATGTTCATACGTACATGTATGTTGGTAATGTTCTTTAACGTCTTACCGCAAGGTCAAGACGACAATTCTCCGGGACTACATTTTGCAGCAAGAATAGAGAAAAAAAGAGAGAGAGAGGTAAACACGTGTTTGTTTTTATAGATAACGTAATCATGTGACAGGATCAGAGTGCTTTGGCAGGAAACTTGACTTAGTCACAAGCTGGAAAAATATATTGTGTGTAGGTGGATTGCAACACCCACTTGTGTGTTTATTGACCAATTAGAAGCTGATATTTCCTGAAAAATATTTACTAAACTAAGAAGGATCTTGGGATCCAATTCTCCCAAAAGTGCACAAAATCTACTATACAAAAATATAGTCCTTTCAAAATTGTCACATAAGATAGCAGCATTGATTTCTATCCAATGAATGATTGTTATTGAAATTTGAATTTGTGTAGGTATGTATGTATGTGTGTGATGATGATGATCAACACAGTTTCTTTGTTTAAGTTGTTGAATGCTGCCATAATCATTGCCTTCAGTTCATCTTTGGTATTACAAGGAGTTTTGTTGGTCTCTTACTCAACTGTGCCTCACACATAATAATCAAGGGGTTTGCAGACTGGGGAGTTAAGTGGCCAGATGTAAGGGGTGATGTGGGTGCAGAAATTGTCTGACAGCCATGACTGGGTTCTCCTACTTGTGTGGTATGGTGCAGAGTCCTGTTGCCAGACATAGGGTTTCAAGCAGCCACCTCTTGATCCAGGGCAGCACTACAAACTCTTGATGTAGGCCTCTATGTTGAGTTTGAGGTCCAGTTGGAAGATGAATGGAGGCATAAGGTCACCAACACTAGTGATCATTCCAAACACCTTCATAATCACCCATTAGACTCATCCAACTCTTTCTGAATCCTCTGCACTGTCCTCAGATTGACACCCAAACGCTCTGAAATGTTTTAACTGGAGCTTCTTGCACAAATGCCAAGCAGTCCAGCATGCCATTTCCAAACTTCTGGCAGAGTGAATTGCATCATGGTGCTCTTTTTCTCACAGACAGTGGCCGACTGACCCTACTATGCTGTGCAGTTGACAAAATCAAAAACAACGATCATGCACAAAATTAAAAATATAAAATGGCAACAATTTGACTATCACACCCTGTATATATGTCCAGGTTTATAATCCTCCAACAAGTATTTTCAGTTTTGCTGAACTGATTTCTGTATTATTTGCAGTGTTAATTTTATTTATCATATTTTAAAGGAGTTCTGCAGTGTTTTTTTTCTTTTTTACATTTCTGAAATTTTTATTGAGCATAGTTTGAAATTGTAATCTTTACAATGTATATTTTTATCACCTACTTTTGATACTAATATCTTGATTATTACATAATATTACTGCTTCTTTCACTTTGTTGGTTAATAGGAAATGTTGATTTTGAGGATCACATTGTTTTTTATGCCTTTGGCTTTTAGTAGGATGTACTGCAATAAGATTGTTTGTTTGTAGTCATTAAATTTACTGGTAAAGTTATTTCAATTTCCATTTACTTTTTCTTAAAATCAAATTTTGTGAATGTACATGTATTTGTGTATGTGTCTGTCTGTATGTATATATGTATAGATATGTGTGTATATATGTGAGTGTATGTGTTTGCGTATATGCATGTATGCATATACTTCTATATGTGTGGGTGTAGGTGTCTGTATGTACATATATGTATGTGCATATATAATATATGAATAATTCTTCAAAAGTAATGTCTTCTATTTATTTCCATGAAAACTATAATAGATATAGGGATCAGAATGAAATCATTGGATGGAGTGCTTTTATTTTTACAAAAGAATATTTTCTTGACTTGACTATCTATTTTCACAAGTGATGAGCAAGCATCTGTATTTCCACATAAGTGTTTTCATATCCTTTCTTTTGTTTCCATAAATGTTCATCAATCCTTAATGAATGTAAATGGCTGAAATTTTTCTCCAGGTAGAAAATCATTGAGAATCCTCTGCTTTGAAGACACTTTTATACAAGACTCTGATTTTGTGACAAGGCAAAAAAAATAAAATGTTTGTGAAAATTTTCAACCTCTCTATTGTCATATCATCATCATGTTACTTAGTTTACTAACATAATAAGATAATACTTTCATACCAACCCTCATTTATCTATGATATTTACCGGAAATTATTTCTTATGCACATATTTTATCACCTCAAATCCAAAAAGTACACTTGTTTTTCTCTGTTAAATTTTATACTTTAAAACTTTTTTCTCTTTTGCAAAGCCAAATGGAATCTGACTTATTTTCTTTTCCTCACAATTTTGAGTGAAAAATATTTGCCCTTGAAGCTAGAAACTCAACACTTGAAATGTTGACTTTGTGCATTTGACTAGTTTTTTAAATACTTTTTTCTGTGTCAATATGAATCACCTTTTTAAAAAATTTCAAGATAATCACAAGTTGTTGAAGTCTCAAATTCTAACGTTTGTGTAATTAATTTTTATTTTTTCATTTATTTTATACTGAGTCTTGATTAGAAAGTTATAATAGATAGTGTATATATAGTTTTATTTATTTTCTGTATTCACTTTAATACTATTTCTATATTATCTACATTTCTTATTTAGTGAAGAGACAATGTAACAACTATGAGCAACATTGTATTAACATAATTTATGTATCTGAATTTCTGATGATTGATTTTAATCTAAAGGAGATTTTGATGATAGTGTTTAATCTAAGGGCAATAACTCTCTCTTTTTTTTAAGCAAAATGTGTTCAATTATGTAAAACCTTTCCAGTATTTACATTGAGAGAATAAATGTTCAACTATATATTCGGTGTCTAGTTTTAAAAAAGGAGATGCTGATAAATTTTGCATTTACTTAATATCTCAGTGTTCCCAGATGATTCTCTATATTGACCAATACCAATGTCAAGGAGAAATAACATTAAGAAACTTTAAGTTATTTTAAACCTGAAAAAAATTTTATTTGTTCAAGAATGTATGCACTATATCAGATTTTATTATACAAGTTAATGAAATTGGCATTATCCAACCAACATTGGTAATATTTTTAGGATATTTATATCATGTGAGATTCAGCTTACATATAATGACTTGATATGAGTTATCAGCTTTTATTATGCAAAGTGCAACATAAATTTTTATTTATAAATAAATCTAAATTATATAAGCCAGAAAAATATAACATAATATCTTATATTCTTAAAAAATTTCTTTGGCTTCTATAGCATTCTATAATTTTCATCAGCTTTTCATTCATTGATTTTGTTAACTTTTCTACTGTTTCAATTTTATTAGCATTACTTGCAGCAGTTTTTATTGCTTCTCAGATATCTTTGAGTGAACATTGTTTTCAATTTTTATATATATCACTTTTAATAATGCCTCCTAAGTTTTATTTTGGATTGATATTTGGAGAAACTGGACACTATTCAATTAATTTTGTGCTGTTGAAAAATTTCATTTCACTCCAAACAAGGTGATAATGCCACTAGAACACAGAGGGTTACAGGAAGTGACAGAGAATGAGAAGAATTAAGTGGGGAGGATTGGGGTCAGGATAAGAGGAACATGGTTCAAGAAGACAGAAGATGGCAATTGACATTGATTTAAATTTTTGAAGCTTGCAGTTATCAGAGAAGCAAGAAATTGGAAGGAAGTTCCACAGGTGAGAAGTGTGAGAAAAGAAAGAGTAGAAGTGACCATTGCATCTAGCTAGTTCAGCAGTAAAACACTGAGACTTAGTTGTCAATCTAGTACCATGTGTAAATTCATGTAGTCGAGACACCAAGGAAAAAAGCTCATCAGAGCAGTTGCCATGAAAATATTTGTAGAGGTAAGCCATGTCAAGCCATTGGTGATAAAGTGATTGAAGTTGAGATCCTAGATCAGGATCAATTACATTACAGATCCTTCCTTGAATTTTGTCAAGAGTCTTGAAATATACAGCAGAGCACCAGGCCAGATATGGCAACAGTATTCAATGCATGGTAGATTTAAAAATGTACAAAATAGATTTTCTAGCACAGCACAGCACAGCACAGTGAACCAACATTCCTAGCAATAGATGAAGCAATTGATTTGATATAGTTACTCCACTTCATGTCAGTGGAAAATATGAGACAAAGAAGGCATAGAGTGTTGCTCTCCTGGAGTTTAGCATCAGCCATGCTGATGGCAGATAGAAAAGGTTCTCTGAGGTGATTAAATGAAAACAGTTTTGTTTGGGAGGTGTTAAAATTTACAAGTCATTTCTTGCACCAGTTAACTACTGATTGGAGGTCATTTTCTAGTGAAATTTTTTTTTAGTTCAACCCTTCAAGACAGTAAAGCTACTAAGATGCAAGGGGTTACTGGATGTGAAAGAATTAAAAATAGAAACATTGCTAAGGAGCAAGAACAAAAGAAGAGCTGTCAGGAGGACAATAGATAGTGATTGACATTGCATTTAAATTTTTGAAGATCAAGCTTTGGCTGGAAAGCTGGAGCCAGAAGTGAGTTCTATAAGTGAGAAGTTCAAGAAAAGAAACTGTTAGGATAGAATTTATGGTTACATCTAGCTAACTCAACTGTAAATTGATGAGGCCTTGTTGCCAGCCTAGTACTGCACTTAAATTGAAATAGTCTAGATGCCATAGCAAAGAGCTCATCTAAAAAATTACTATCAAAGTATTTATAGAAAAGGTACAGGCAGGCAACCTTATACTGATGGGAAAGTGACTGAAGCTGAGATGCCAGATCCAGGCCAATAATATTGCTGATTCTTCTTTGAATTTTATCAAAGAGCTTGAGATAAATATTGGGAGCATCAGACCATATATGGCAGCAATATTCTAAGCATGGCAGACTTATAGATATGTAAGATAGATTCTCTAGAGAAAAATTGTCTAGCACAACACAGTGAATCAACTTTCTTAGTAGCTGACTTAGCATTGAATTCAATATAGTCTTTCCACTTCATGCCAGCCAAGAACATGAGCCTGAGAAGGTGCAAAGAGCTGCTCTTCTAGAGGTTAGCATCATCTAAGTTGATGGAAGGCAGAATGGAATCTATCAGATGATTAATAGAGAGCATTTTAGTTTTGAAGATGTTAAAATTAACAAGCCATCCTTTATCCCAGTTAACAACAGACTGTAGATCATTTTGAATATCAGCTTCCATTTTGACCTTATCAAGCTGATCAGACTTACAATTGGGACAGGTGTAAATGGTTGTGTCATCAGCGTAGATACCAAATTGAGAGATGATGCCATTAGATTTCATTAATGAAAATTAAAAACAAATTAGGACCAAGGATGGATCCCTGGTATAAAAGGATCTGGAAAAGGATTACTGATTTGATAGGAAAGACTGGATCAGTTCAAAAATTTGTCTGGAAACACTGTAACTTTTCAGCTTGTAGAGAAGACCTAAATGCCAGAACTTGTCAAAAGCTTTCAAGATGTCCAAAGCTACAGCACAGGCTTCACCATTCTTACCTAGAGCTTGATAGACTCTTTCTGCAATTATCATCAGTACATCAGGAAGTTGACTTGGAGAAACAAAAGTGATATTGTTTGTCTGAAAAAAGGCTCTGTGATGTGAGATGCTTAACCAGTTCAGCATTGATTAGGGCCTCTAGGAGTTTCCCAAAAAGATATAGAAGGCTAATAGGCTGATAGTTGGATAGGTTGGATAGTTCACCCGAGTTCTTAAAAGCTTGAACAACAGATGAGGGCTTCCAGCTGGCAGGAAAGCAAGAGGTGGCAAGCCATTTATTATACAGTTTAGAGAGAACAGAAGCCAGTTCAGAAACACACATCTTAATGATTATTATAGGGATTTGCCAAATTTACTTTGTTGGGTATGCTACTAAGACAGGAGTAAATGATTATATCATCTGCATTAATATGTAGTTGGGAACTGATGATATCTGGGAGATCATTGATGAAGATCAGAAACTGCATAAGTTCAAGGATAGATTCCTGGAGTACCCCTGCATTAGAATGAAATGATCTGAAAGCATTCCCATTCAATACAACCTTCATTAGATGATTCATTAGGTACAGTTGGGTCAAACCAATATTCATGCCATGACATTGTTGTCCTTGAACTTGTAAGAAAGCCAGCATGCCAAACCCTGTTGAATACCTTTGAGAGATCTAAAGCCACAGTCTGAGTTTCACCATTCTTATCTAAAGTTTGACAGACAAATTCAGTGATGGCTGTTAGCTTGTCAGCAGTAAACATGGGGAAGTGGATGCCATATTGTTTGTTCAAAAGGAGGTTATGTGAAGTAAGATGCTTAATCAATTCAGCATTGTTTAGAGCATTAAGTACATTGCCAAAAAGAGGTAAGAGACTAATAGGTCGATAACTGCCTACAAATGTTTTGTACTACTATTGTAGACAGTAAAATGATATACTTTTCAGATGGAGTTATGTTACTCCATCTTCCCTTTGTTGCCTTTTCACAAAGTCTTAAACTAGTAAATGAATTAATATAAACATTCCTAATAAAAACAGATATTGTAAGCTGAAATTCACATTATATGTTTATCATATAAATATATCTATATATCTTTTTGAAAATGTTATCAATATTTATATTATGAAAACATTGACTCACATAATAAACATAGTGTAAATACAAGTTATCTGCTGATTTTCTTCAACTGGAATTGTCCAAACTAAAGAAGCTCATATAATGATATAGATTAAGATGATTTTCTAAATGCACTTTAAATGTTACACAAGCCTGGAAGCATAGGGCACTCAGTGAGAATTGAACTCACAACTCAGTTGTAATTTTTCTAGTGAGATAAGCTTGTTAACCATTACACCACATCAAGGTGCCATCATGATATAGATTAAGATTAAATAAGCTACCCAGCTTTTGTCAAAGTCCATAACTAGGTACATTTAGTGGGCTTTTACTTTTTGTTTATAGCGGGCTTTTTTAGTTATGAATTTTCCAAATATCTTCATGATAAAATTCTGATGAGTTTATCAACAAAAGACATTTCCATTGGAAATGATGCTTGGTGTTCTAAGTTAAACATCTCTGTTTTCTGGCTCAATAAGCTTTATTTCAGATATACTGACACTGAGATTGTATTTGAACTTAAATTATCTGGTTGCCATCGCAACACAATGCAGTTTTCACAGAATGATTATCCCAATATTATTAAGCTTAATAAAGATAGCATAAATATTAATCCCCTCTGATGTTAATATTCAAATGATTACAATAACTTCTGCTAACTTTAATTAATAGAACCAACATTTGCATTGGCTGAGATTGAAATCTAATCAGCTTGTTTCTGGATTTTTTCATAATTGGTTTTTATTCATTAACTGCGTTTGTAATTCTGAGTGATTTTTGTCATATAACAAACCATTCAGTGTAAATGAGATATTTTAACAGATTTATCTCAGATTTTAAGCCAAAGAAAATGAGTCTGAGAATCATCTGGTAAATATGTCAAAAATTTGACCAATTGTTCTAAATTTCTGGTTATAGCTAGAGATACAATATGTGCTAATTTCCTGTGAAAGCATGTGATTTATCCTCCTTACACCCTATGCATTATCAATCCTAACATAGTCTGTTTTCTCATTGGCTATGATGAAACATTTATCAGGTAGGACATTGGCACTGCATTTTTCATTTTTCAAACCAAACTTTTCAGTTTGCTAATATTTGTAAAATTCATTATGTAAAAAATATTTTTATATAGTTGGTAAAAATGTGGCAGTTTATATTAAAGAGTTTCTTTCATTTTAAAGATAGACTGTGTTTGAATGTTCTTCCTTCCTATTGAACTTCTTTCCTTCCTTTTGAACTTTGAGTTAGGGGCAAAATAATTATTGGTTACATCTGTAAATAAATATAAAGGTGAAAAAACAGCTGCAAGTCTCTTGGTATAATCATTTCCTCTCCGTTTGAAATAGCTAAGGGCAATAACTCTTTTTCACATCAAAAGTGCTGTCAAATTATTTATCTTGTCAGTCATGAAACAAACAAAATCTATAGAATTAAATTGAAACCAAATTGTTTGAATTTCTTCAGAAGATTTTCCTCATAAGACATTTGTCATCTTTGTCTTCTGCTGTCTTGCATGACTTGTGACAATACAATATATATTTAGTAAAGTTATTTCAAGTGAGGTACATTTTTTTTCATTCAGCATGAAAGTGTAGAATATTAAGACAATATCAGATTTTCAAAATTCATCTGTATTTTTAAATTCTTGATTATTTTGCTTAATTTGCAATATTATAATTTAAAAATAATATAAAGTAAGCAATAATCTTTACTGAATAATTCAACTTTGCTAAAATATATTTTTGAGTGGAATAATTATTAGAACTGCTTAGTAACCTTGACATATTCGGGAAGGATATTAGAATAATCCAAAACCTATACTGACAGCAAACCACCTGCATATGAGTTCTAGAAAATGAGTTCTGTAAATATAGAAAAATAAAAAGGGTTGTAAGACAAGGATGTATCATCTCACCAGACTTATTCAGCTTATACAGTCGGGTATTTCTGAGAGAACTAGAAGTCCTATCAGAATTCATTATTGACAACCACAATCTTAATAACATAAGATATGCCAATGACACAGTGTTGACAGCAAACACAGAAAGGAAACTACAAAAACTCCTACAGAAGGTAGTGAAAGAAAGCAAGAAGAAATGACTAAACATTGATTACAAGAAGATGGAATGCATGGTTGTTAGCAAAAGTAACAGCCCAACATGCATTTTATGAATTGTTGATACCGAAATCAAACAAGTACAACAATTTAAATATCTGGGAAATGTTTTAACAGAGGACAGAACATGTGATGTTGAAATTTGAAGGCACATTGGGGTAGCAAAATATTAAGTATTAAGAAACAGAAACATTTAATTTGAAACAAAGAAAAGACTACTTAACTATTATGTAATATAAGTCTTCCTATATGGCAGTAAATGCTGGACAATCTCCTCACAGATGAAGAAGAAAATTGAAGCAACAGAAATATAGTTCTATAGAAGGATGTTGAAAATACCATGGATCAAACATATGAGGAACAACAAAGTTTTAGAGACAATGAAAACAAAAAGGACTCTTATACTGAACATCACAGAGAGATAGTTAAAATTTCTAGGGCACATAATGAGGAAAGAGGGCTTGGATACAGGACAGATTGAAGGCAAGATGGACAGAGGAAAACAATAAATGACCTACCTGGTAAGCTTGACTAGATGGATGGCAGAGGAAGGCTTGGGAGGGAGGGATAGCCAAAAGATGAATTAATAAATTCATCTTTTGGCTATCAAAAGACAGGAAGTTGTGGATGGCCATGATCGTCAACATCCTGAATGGACATAGCACATAGAAGATTAGCCCACCAGTGGCTTAAGTGATGAAAAAATACTTTTACACTATCTGTAACTCTTACCTGACATAATCTGTAAGTTTTGCTCTTCTCCTGAAATAATTAACTGTAATATGATTAATGAAACCTTGCAAGATATAAAGTTAACAAGTGGATGATTTTATGAATTTATTGCTGTTTATTGATATCATCCTTAGAACATTATCATAATATATTGAGGATGATGTGAATAAATATCAAAATGTTAACAAAATCTCTCATTACTTTTTTAATTGAATATTACAGCCTACAATCATTTTCAATTACTTTCACTTTTTCGCATTATTTGCTTCTTATAAACTTAAAATCCCTGCATTACATTTTGTAAAGTCTGTTGCAACCAATCACCAGCTTACTGAGCTTCTTCTTACCATACAACTAGAGCAAGCTTTTCTGTAAATAATCCCAACAATTACGTTCTAGGTCACAATCCCTTGTATCCATTTTGTCTAAACAGATATATATAACATAACTATGCGATTAGGTCATTCATTTATGATGAGGTAATTCTAGACAAGTTGTCAAACTAATCCCTCTGGAAGCTTCTTGATTATAATCTGCTTCCTCTTGTTTGCTAGACACAGAGGGGCTTTCAAGGTGTGGCCTAATCTCTTCTTATTACTGTCCCTTATTAGCTGGCTATTGTACCATGCATATAATACCTATGACTTGACTTGCTGGCCAGGTGTGTCTTGATCTCTGCTTATTAATGTCTTTGTCTTTGTAATCTACTATTGATATTATTATCTATACTTGTGCAATACATTATATTGCTTTCATCTGGCACTCCATTAAGACAAGAATCTGCTTTTTAGTTTACTTTCTAAATAAGTCTTCCAAAAGAGATAACAAATGATACCATAATAAATATTATAAAGAGAAAAATATAAAGTTTGGGTAGGGACAATACATTTGGAACAAATTATTTATCATTATGCAAAAACACAGCACTTATTTTATCTGTTTCATCTTCTCTGAATATAGCACAAATATATTGGACCTCTAAAACAATAATGTCCTATTTTGTAGAATATTGGATATTCTATATAGAATACCAGCAAGAGAATTTGTTCTAGAGACAACCTGTTGTTTTGTGCATTTCACTAGAAGCCCTTTGAAAAGTGAAAATATTTATCAAATTCCACCTTCCTAACCACAAAGAATGTTACTCTATCATCAAATGAGAGTGATCAGATTCACCTGACTCAGAAGAATCAAGTTATACGCAAGTATTGGTTTCTAACAATGCAACTTGGTTAGTTATAAAAAGCTAACTTTCTGATACATTGATAACAGTATACATTACTTTGTTGGTAACAGGAGCAGTTAATACTGGGTACATGTGACAATAGGATCACATGTTTAAAACTCACTTGTTTCACATATAAACCAATACAAAGATTTTCAGTGGGTTATTATGTACTAGCAATGTTATCATCCTTAGGTTATTTTGATAGTCATTATTTATTTTATAATAATTTTATTTTGACACATTTGCAGGTATTTATCATTTAATGAAAACTACAATAGAAAAGATGAAACAAATTGGAAAAAGAGGAAAATAACATCCTTTGTTATTTGCTAAAAACTTGAAATTATAAGTGTAATATTTGTTGTTTTCATAGTGATGTAAAGAATTGCAACTGAAATAGTTTTAATATCAATAACTTTGTGGAGAGTTGTGACAGAGATTCTTTGTGTTATTTATCAGAACTTCGGAAATAAAAGGACTGTGGTGAAAGTTATAATAATATATATTTATATATTTGATTTAGAGTGAGTTCTTTGATATTCAATGTATTAAAATGTTCATTTATAAGGTGGATCTGGGCAGCAGTCTGGAGAAAGTACATTTCAGCTTGATAGTAGGTAGTTTCATGTTAGACAATGATAGTGGTAGTAGTCATCTTAGAAATAGGTCAGTATCAATCTACTGTGTTTTTCTAAGTCCTAAGAAGGGCAGAAAATATCGTTAGCAAATCACCTCTTAACTACTTCATGTATCATACCTCCCACCTGGCATTTTTCATCCAGTTTCAGTTTTTTCTTCTTCCTCTTTTTATTTGAGGGTTGCTTTCTCATTAGTTGAGAGAGAAGTATATGGAGAGAAGTTTAGGGAGAGTGAGAAAGAAAGAGATAAGGGTTTTAATTTTAATTCTTTCTATTTTTTGTTTATATATATTAATTTTATTTTTATTTTATTTTTATTGGGACTTACTACAGCTTTATTTATATGAATGTAAGGTAATTATCCAATCTTAAAAGGGAGATCTTACAATATACAAGTTTTAAAAAATTACCTCAATAAATAATGAAATGAAAGTTCAACTCTTCAAAGCAATTTCTTTATTCTAAATTTTTACAATACAGTTTAATGGCTAAAGACTGGATTACATAAGAAACCCCTTGGTGAAAGTCAACAAAAATAAACAAAAAAAAAATAAACAAAACATTTATAACTAGCTTAAAAGCTTCCCTATTAAGCAGCATTTAATCTAGCTCCTGTGGTGGGCTCTTCAGCTTGTTCAGGAGTTTGATAGTCCATAAGTCATTGCATATTGTCACCACTGGAAGCTCTCCTGGCTGCCGGTTGATCTGGGTTTTCATTTGTATAGGACTTACTGCAGCCTTGGCTCTTTTGATTGCAATCTGTCCTCTTTTGACAGATATTTCTTTTTGCAAGGCATAGTGCTCCCATATTCAATAAGCAACAATAAACTACAGAAGAACTCAAAATTGATTGCTGCATTTAAGTATTACATTACTATTTAAGCTTACCTTTTAAAAGTTCAACAATAATTCTTCTGCCACCACTTTATTTAAAGACAATTTGATGTGCATAGGTCTTTACTTTCCATACAAACAATTATTTTTATTTCATGGGTGACTTCCACTGGGTTTTGGAATTAATTTTGATTGTCCCCAAATTTATTTCCAAGTTATAAAAATAGTTATTGCATTCTAAATATAACTAGCTTAAAAAAAATTTTTTTGTCACAAAAAATCATGTAAAAAGATTACCAAAAACAATCACAGTAATGAAAACTTGGAAATCCAAAATTTCTGTAACATGAGCTATTGAAAGTTAGAGAGTTGTGCCCCTTTAATTGAAAAAGTGTGACACAGTGATACACTGACATTTGCATTTATTATATAGATGATAAGGGCCAAAAGACAGAGCAGTTGAAACATTGTGATAAAAATCAGAAAGATGAGAACTGGTCTGAAATGTATAAAAGCAACAACATCCTGACAGAAATTCAAACAAAAGCTGAAGTTTGTTCATCACAGAACCTGAAAAAATTACAAGTAACTAAGTTAATAAGAACAGTTATCAGTTAGTATTTTGAAGGACTGGCATCATCATCTTAGTTCTTTTGAAGTAATACAAAATGTAAAAATAAAATCTTAAAATATTATAATATAATTTTGATAGAATAGAAGAGACCAGATCAGCAGTGTAAAGGTTAAAAACAGAATTCAGAAAAGAGTTAACACAAAGTAAAGGCATAAAAATGAACAGCAATTCAATTATTTTTCAAATGAATATCTACTTTTTGTTGTTTTTATCACAATGTGTCAGCTGGTTTACTTTCTGATCTTCCTCAAATGCATTTGTATTTAGTTTTAAGCATAATCCATTGGAGAAAGTATATGATAAATGATTGGTAAAAGAGTTGTGAGTTCAACCTCTCAAAGGGAAACTTGATAAGAGGAAACAAGGGGTGAAAATAGCAAACCATCTTCATCAGAAGTAAAATAAAGAATTGTATTCCAAACACCTCAGAGGATCTTAGATTAGAGAGTATATGTGTCAAATTGCACACTAAAGAACAAAATTAAAGATGCTGATTCTTGTTTGAATTTCTATGATGAGAAGTTAGCATTATTTATCTTATTCAAAGTTGGATTAAACATAACAACAGAAATAAGAACATTAATCCAACTTTAAATAATGAAAATAATATACTGTAATTAATATCCATGTAAAGGCATACATCCCCACCAAAGTATTAACAGAGAGAATCAAAAGTGTGGGGTAAAATAATTATAAAGAGTGTTTCATTAAGTCAAATTATATGTCTTTCATTAAGACAAATCAAAGTCAGCAGTAAATAAATCAGTGTTATTGGCAAAAATTTATTTATTTCTCTATTGGATTATGTTATTTAAGTTATGTGTGAGAAATATCACCCAAGTGTCCACCAAATCTGAAAGAAAAAGGAAAAAATCATTAGATGCTTAAACTTAATTCAAACTTAAAATTAGTCCAAGTTATTGGAACACCCTTTATATATAAAGGAGGAAAGAGAAAGAATGTATAGACAAATATAACCTGCTCTATAACTGATAATAACATTATTCAGTTTAATAAAGAACAAAACATTTCTGTTGTATTCTTTAACAAGTTTAGGAAGGATTTGCATGAAACTGTTATTTTTACAATTAGATCTTTTTTTTTTTTTATTATTTTACCCCAAGAAGAGCGGGAATTTCACTAGTATGCAAGGGGTTACAGAAAGTGAAAGTGAGAGAAAGGATTGGGTATTGGGAGGATTGAGAAAAGGACAAAAAATGGATGGGATTCAAGAAGACACAAAATGGCAATTGATGTTGCATCTAAATTTTTGAAGATTGCATTTATCAGGGTAGCAAGTAAATGGAAGGGATTACCACAGGTGGGAAGTATGAGAAAAGAAACTGTTGGAGTAGAAGTGGTATTTGCATTTAAATATTTCAACAGTAAACTGGTGGGATCTAGATGCCAATCTAGTAGAAAGCTTAAATTCATGTAATTAGGGCACCAGGGAAAAAAGCTTATCAGAGCAGTTGCCATGAAAATATTTCTAGAAAAGACAGAGAGAAGCCATGCCATGTTGGTGAGAAAGTGACTGAAGTCAAGATCCCAAGTCAGGATTGATTACATTACAGATCCTTCTTTGGATTTTGTCAAGAACCTCAAGATGAATAGTAGGAGCACCAGACTAGATATGCCAGCAGTGTTTATTTAATGCACAGGCAAATGGTAGATTTGTAAATGTGTAAAATGGACCATAACAAGAAAGATTTTCTGAGTATTTCATCAGATTAAACTATATAAGGCCTAAATAAAGGTATTTGGGTCCATTTAAAATATATATATATATATATTTTCTTATTATTACTATAGATATTATTTTTGAGTTGCTCTCCTTGTTTTTTTTATTTTCCCCAACATGACGGAATGCCTAGAAAAAGCCACTGCTTATAAAATAGCACAAACTTGCTTACCTCTACTATCTGAAAGCTCACATAAATAAACTAGAAACATTCTGGCAAAAGTTCTTATGGTTGAATGAGACCAAACTAGAGCTTTTTTGGGAGGGACAATAGGTGGTATATCTGGTAAGTTCCTAATACAACTTTTGAAGAGAAGAATTTGATACCATCCATGGTGGTGACAGCATTATGCTTTGGGGGTGCTTTCCTGCAGCTGGAACAGGCAAAATAGTATGCATTGACAGCACAATGAACTCTGCAATTTTGAATGAAAGTGTTTTCTTCTCAGTTCAAAAGTTGGGTTTAGGTCAGCATTCGAACTTCCAACAGGACAATGATCTGAAACATTAAAGCAAATCTACAAAAGAATGGGTTTGTAAAAGGAAATTTTAAATCTTGGAATGGCCCAGTCAAATCCTGATCTAAACCCAAGTGAAAATCTGTGATTCAAGTGAAAGAAGGCATGCATGCAAGAAACCTGGGTAAAATTGAGCAATTGTGGGAGTTTTGCCAAGAAGAATAAACAAAAATTGCCTAAATATATCAGGCAATACTAAAATGCAACTGGGATTGTTCCATTTTTGTTCCCTGGTTATTTTATTTTAGTTCTTTATTCTAGTCTGCTTATCTCAGATTTCTATTCTAGTATTCAAAATATTTTCTTCTAATAATCTAAGTAATTTTTTCTGATATTCTTACTTATTGTTTAAACAACATTTTCATTTTTGATATTTTCTATGCAGTATCTCAATAATAATAATAATAATAATAATACTTTAGCCACTTCAATGAAAATATCATCTTTTCATCCTATTCCTACTAGTTAGTCTTAATTATAGTAATTATTGATTAATAATTTATTTATAATTATAATAATCAATAGCCGTATCATACAATATTAATATTCATTAGTCATGATTATTACTAATTCATAATTCTCTAGTTTTGTTTAAGCAACAGTTTTGCTCTTAATATCTCATTTGTGTAAAGTACCACTGAGGCTACCTTCTCAGTCATTCATTGGTCAACACAATTTCAATGTCTCTCTCTTTTTCTTTTTCTTTTTGTTATTGGTTTCTTCCAGAACCTTTGAAGCAGTCACACATCCCACCGCCGCCTCCACCACCAGCTGTGAGCACCTACTGGAAGAGTTCCATTGACCCACCCCCAAGTCACCGTCACTCAACGTGCGTAAGTTTCAACTCATCTTCCAACTCACCCTCGTCCCACCACACTGCTGAATCTTCATCTGCTTCAATCAGCTCGGGAACCAGCCTACCTGTTAACTCAGTAACATTACCTGCATCTGCTGTGCGCATCTTACCCTCTCAGACCCCACCCAGTGCTCTCTCTTCATCAACACCTCCATCACCGCCGGTCACCCTTAACTTCCAACCACCACCTCAAGTGGATAGTTTCCCAACCCCTAGTACTAAGAGCACCTCCAGTAGCATCTCTTCACCTGGGAACTCTAGCATCTTGAATGTTGCAGAGGACCAAGGGCAGGACCGTGAACTTTCTACTTTTTCTCCAGGTAAGAAAAAGAAAATACCCCAGTTGACAGCCACATCTCCTGACAGTCGCAGCCGTCCAGTTGAGGGTTCTGAAGACTTCTATTCTTGTTCCAGCCAGGGAGATAGTAGCATCCGTTCATCAATTGAGAAAATACAGATAAATCGAAAATTCACAAAGAAAATGGACCCAGTACAGATCAGCAAGATCAACAACAACTACACAACTTCTATCCAAGTCGGTTCCAAGAAACTGTCGGAGGCCAATGCTGAGAAGTCCCCACCACTCCCACCCACTGTTAACACAGACTCGGAGGTTGCTGCTGTGGCTGCTGGAATGACCAAGTGTCTCGGCCATGAGACAGGCATGAGAGCCTCTCCATCACCACCTCCACTGCCTCCTCCGCCACCTCCCCCACCCCCACAATTGCTCATCGATGAACTTCAAAACAGTTTCTCATCATCGCAGGACACAGACAGCCTGTCCATGCAAAGTGACCCAGATGACCTTCCTCTACCACCACCACCTCCACCGCCCCCACCACCCCCACCTCCAATCTTTCCACGAACTGTGCCCTCATCTTCACCAATGTCTGCAGCCTGCGATGTTAATAGGACTGCACCTTTATTGTCCAAATCAAGGTATCTATCAGCTTTTTAATGCTTTCATAAGTGATTTTATTCCATATATTTCTCTTTGTATGTGTACACACACACACACATATATATATATATATATATATATATATATATATATATATATATATATATATATGGAGGAGGAGGTAATTAGTCTATGTCAATCAAATTCTAGAAGTGTAATCTGAAGATGATGTAAATAGTCACCAATATAAAAACAAAATATAAATGATCTCAGATTTGTTGATCAAATACTAAATAATATTCCCTTAATCCTTTATGCATATATCTGAGTACCGTACTGTAATACTAAATACCTTTTCTTTCCACACATAGATATTCTACACATGCATGTACATATATATAATCAATTTATAATATATATATATATATATATATATATATATATATATATATATATATATAATATTCGAAATAAAGACATGCTTTATGCATTTTTTTTTATTTTGGAGTTTATCAATTTTGTTAAATTTTATCAAAATTATTTAAATTGTAATTCAAACTTGCATTTTCTTTTAATTTGTATACACATTTTCAAATCCAACCCTTACTTGCAACACAACTGAAGATTTATTTTTTAACATCAGGCAACCTGGTTTAGAATATTGAAACAAAAAAACTGTAAAGGCAGTAAAAATTAAGGATACATATATTTTTTTCTTATATGACAGTTAAATTTAAGATTTAAATTGAAAAATACATCCATATATTTGTGTGTGTATTATTTTTCATTACTTTTCATTGGTATTTGGTTTTGGAAATTGTTTTTGGTTAAGCATTAGATTTACAAACTTTGGTGTTGGATATCTTCTAATTGATGATGGGTTTTTTAATATTTAATATCATTAATACAAATGTTAATTATACCTGCCTCTGCATTCACATATTTTTTCATAAATGCATACACATTATTTCTAAGTGAGTCATGTTGACAAAAAACAAAGTTAATTCAATCAGGTGAGTTGTTAGAGTAACTTTGTCTATTTGTCTTAATAGATGTTTAATCTATATTGGGTGGAGGGAATATTTATGTTCAAACATGTTCTTCTATGTATTTTGATTATAACAAACAATAAAAGTGTTGGACAAATAACTGTAGGAAAAAAATATGAATTTAGTTAATTATAAATGTAACTCCTTTAAAACAGAGGACCTAAATTATTGCCTTTATTACTTTTAATTTGTAGACTTTGTTTCTGTTATAATTACAGTTGAATATGTAAACAGCCATGCTTTTGTAGTTTATTTTTTATTATCTACTTTCATTGTCTATTTGTAAGAAAATTCACCATAAATTCAATAACATGTCATTTTAGAGTCATCATCTATCCATCCCCTTCCCAGCACATTACTTCTTTTCCTCTGATTACAGTAATTAACATCAACATCAACTATCTCTCTTTTTCTCACAGGCAAAAGTTGCTAAGTAACCTACCTTGACTACAGGGAACTCACTCATTAACAGCACCTCCATTGTGCTTTAAAATGAAGGTCTCCATAGTTAATAATAATGTTGTGTCACAAATGCAAGGATCAAAGTACAATATCTGTCTTTAGTTATTAAGAATATAAAGAATGGCAAGCTCTTAGATTTTGATTTGAAGGGATCTGTTTGGTCTTAACAACTTCATTTAGAGAATATTATGCCAATTTTGATGTTTGAAAATTTGAAAATAGACAAAGAAAATTAATTTGCTAATGAAAAGTAAAAATTGCATCCAGTTGTCAATTATAATTTTACAAAAAATAGTAAATCACAATGTTCTTTTGAAAAGTGTAGATTTTGTGATTTTTAAATTTAATTTCTTAGTTATGAATCACCATTTTGTGCATTAGAACTGAGAATATCTTTAAATTACTAATAATTTGATGAAAGATCAGATATACCTATTCTGAAGTAGGAAAAATATTAAAAGGAAATTTCTTAATTTTTAATACTTTTGTGCTTTAAAATGTTACCTTAAGTTTTCCAATGATCATATCATTTGGAATGATAATAATAAAAGCTATATTTACACTATTTACATTGTTTGGACTGTTGTCCTTATCTATATTGTCATATTCACAATGTTTCAGCCATTGTATACTCTGGCCTTCTTCAGGTGATATATGTTAGAATTTCAAACAGAACCCTTTATTTAGTCCATGGGGGTAGATAGTTCTAGTTCCACAGTTAAATAACAAGATGTAAACAGCATGAAAGGCCCCTGTGAATAGGAGATAAATAATTCTAAATGAAAAATCAGTTTCATATATATAAATAGATGGCACATAAAATATTCAATAACATTATATTTAACATTACACAATAATACAATAATATATTCATTATTAATATATAGGTATTAAAAATATATATATAAGAAGAAATATTAATATTATAATTGGTCCTGATTTGGTATCTCAACTTCAGTCACTTTCCCATTACCATAATCTATTTTCCCTGTACCTTTTTTGTAATGTCTTTACTTTTCTATAATATCTTTAATAATTATTCTGATGAGATTTCCTCTTTGGTACCTTCATGTATTTAAGTGAATTTCTACCTTGGCAGTTAAGTCTCATAATTTCACTGTTGCAATTGCTATTTGTAACTGTATAGTTTCTTCTCACACACTTCTTGTTTGTGGAACGCTCTTTTCCATTTCCTGTTTTCCTGTCAACTACAATCTTCAAAAATTTAAATGCAATATCAATGATCACCTGTCTCCCTGAAATGTTTTCATGTGACACATTTTGTCCTTCAGGACTTCATCAGACTAAAACAATATTTACACTGATGCAACTACACAAGCACATGAAAGAGAGGAGACACTGAGAATTTTATTTTATTTTTAATATATTTTGGGTCTATATTCTAGCCAATTTCATTTAGTTTCTTTTTGTTTACGTTTCCATCACTTTTGTTATTAAATATCCTATATCATGATAAGAAAAGATCTGCCAAAAAAGGTGAAATATTAAAGCACTTTCTACACATTTTGTCTTAGCAAATTGCTTTCTCTTTTGATTAAGAATAGTCATTTTTTAAATCAAAATTATGGTCAGAGTCATTGAGTGTATTGTATTGTAAAAGACCCCTTTTGCGTTCATATAATCTTTCATTTAAATTCCTTCATGTTTCTCATATGTACATCTTGTGGCAAATATTACAGGTGATAGTGTAAATTCCTCCTTCAAGTTTTAGCTTATTATTTTGTTTTGTATTAATTAAATCTGTTATTGATTTAGAAGTAGTTGTAACAAATTTTATGCTGAACTTAGATAATTTTTTTTCAATTATAGTTGTGATAGAGTTCATAGGTAGAATAATATATTTAAATTCATTGAGTTTGTCAGGAAGTTTCATTCTTTTATTTTTAAATATTTTACAAACTTTTTATTTCATGTTGAGTGAAACAAAAGGCTTGTAAAATAGAAAATAGAAATTTATGAAATCATTTTTATTAGTTCATTTGCAATGGACACTTAGTTGTAGAATATTATTGTGGTGGACTTCACCACATTAATTTAACTTTAGATTAGGAAAAAGGGCTGACACAGAAAAGGATAAGCAAAAGACATTGTTACACATAAAATATGTATTTAACAAGATGTACAATATCAAACAACAATGTGAAAGAAAGCATGTATCTAAGTAAGAAAAGGTTGAAATAAACAAGAGTTGTCTCTCTTTACTGTTATTTTAGTATTTCAAAGTTCACTGGAATAATGTTCATGAGAGTCTCTTATAATGACTGTTCTTAAAATATTTGCTGTGTTAGAAAAGATTATGTGAGTGTATACAAGGTATGTTCAGCATGTGAGTTGTGTGTGTGAGTGAGAATGTTGGCGCATGGTTTCAACTGTCGTGGATTCGTTTGGCAGCTGAATTCTCACTAAAAAGGGTTAGAAAATTCTTGCTTAAATAAGTGACTATAGGCTCTAGATTGCTGCGCGGGAAGAATTATTCTTCATGTTCAGACAATCTGATTGGTTGGCATAGACCAATCAGCAAGCGAGCTTTGGGGAGATTTAAGAAAGCTTCTGTGATCCATTTCTCCTAAAAGTGCACGAAACTGACTATATAGAAATAGAGCGATTACAAAATTGTCACATTGCTGTGATTTGTAAATTGTCTATAATAACGCAGTGGTGATTAATTAAACAATTGGCATTGTATGTGATTTGTATTTTTGTATGTATGTTCAGGCATAATAGATCCACACATTATCACTGCAGTGTAACATATTATCTAGGAAAGGTAAAGTATTGTTTGCTTCTATATCATGAGTAAATTCTATCATATATTCAACTTAGTTTATCTACGAGATCAGGTAAAATAGTTTTGTAAGGATATATTAATAGAGTGTCATCAATATATCAGAAATATGTTGATTGTTTAGGAAGATTATTTTGGAAAGAACCAGATTCAAGAAATTCTAAGAAAATGCATGCCAAAACCCTGCTTTGAAGTGACTTCATTGGTAATCCAAATTTTTGTTTATAAAAATTATTGTTAAAGGTGAAATAGCATTGATTGGTAATGAAATGGTAGATTTTTATTATTTTACTTATTGGTAGGGAGAGGTTTATTTTTTATTGTGTAAAATGCTTCTTCAAAAGCTTTAAGTATTTGTTAACAGGAACATTGGTGTAAAGGAATTTAACATCTAAACAAACTATTAGTTTGTCAATCATATTTATTCATCTTAGTTTTTCAAACAAGTTACCTGAATATTTAACATGTGAAGGGCTGATTGTTCTGAAAAGAGGGATTCAAATTTTCATTATAGCTTTCTATTTAAAACTCTCAATATCCCCCATCTCCTTTGTGCACATGTGTAGCCATATCAATGTAAAGATTACTTTAGTCCGACAAAGTCCTAAAGAACAAAACACATCCCATGAAAACTTTTTCCATAGTTTTTCCTAAAACTGTCCTTGTTATATAAAAATTTATATATCATTTTCTAATATATATATATATCTGATATATATATATATATATATATATATATATATATATATATATATATATATATATATATATATATATATATATATATGTATATACACTCACACACAAAATAGTCACTGCTAATGGCCTCACTAAAGTTATGATCATAGTTATTACAATGTAATGAACTTTGTAAATCAAAATCTTCTATTCAAATTAACAACAAAATTTTTGTAATTTATTAAAGAATCTTCAATTCAACTTAAGTTTGTCAACTTTTAAAACTCCCAAATGATATAATTTTTATAACTTATTTAAGCTTAACTGGTAAATTGGAGTTCACTCTATATTAGTATTTCATGAATTTTTCTTATGACATAAAATAGCTCATAATGTTTCAAAAAGGAGAAATCTTACAATGCATTTGTGCATTAACTTATTTTGGAGAATAAATCCTTTGCAACATAACACCTTATGCAGAATGTGCTTAAGAAGTACAAAATGTTACATTATTATATGTTGCTATTTATCTTATTTCACTGATGTTCATTTACATAATAATTTTATATTAAGTTCTTTAGTTAACAACTAAGTAATTCAATAAGTCAATTCAGATGATTTAATATATTAAATATTTATTTCCTTTGTAAAAGATTTAGCATGTGTTTTTGAAAATTATATTACTTTGAAAAATATTGGTAATATTAAATATTCATTTGTTATGAAAATCTTATATTAAGAAAACATGTTTATAGCTATTATAGATTTATTTTATTTCTTTAGTAAAGGATCAATAATGAAGTACATAACAATTTTAATGCATTTCTATAGCAAGTTATTTTAAGCTATTTCTATGTTAAACATTTTCTCATGTGGTTTTATTGTAACCATAACATTTCAATCAAAACATTTCCAATGCATTTACATAGTAATTCATGACCCAATTTATTATCTTTATAGCTTTTAATTTGTTTCTGTTATCATGGATAGTTGGATATGTAAACAGATAACTATACAAAGAGGAGTACATTTGTGTGTAAAATTGCATGCATTTCCATTTGTTTTGTTTTTATAAAAAAAATCAAGCCATGCCTTTTGTAGCTATTTTTTATTATCTATTTTCATTACCTGCTTTTATGAAAATACTTTAAAATTTCTAATAACTTTTCAATGTTCTCAAAAACTATATAGCACCTGTCTTTAAGTAGAGTAATCTAACATTATGGTTGGCTAAATAAGTTACGTTTTTCCTCTTAATTCATTATTATTAAACTAGTGTACCATCAAAGATGACAGCAATTGTTAGAAAGTTATAATAGTAAAGCAAAAGTCTTGAAACAATGTATTGAGTTTCAGTAAAGCAGAGATAAAGAATTCATAACTAAAATAAGTCAAACTGTTTAATCCATTTTCTTTATAGACATTCAATGGTATCTATGATTCATTGAGTACTGGTATTATATAAATTGCTTTTGGCTCAATATTTTTTTATTTTAAAAATGGGAATATCTCTTGAAAGAAAAAGATTAGCAATAGAATAACAAATATACTGATGGCAAAGTCTGTTTCAAGACCAAGTTAAAGCAAGACAATCACTTAATAGACAATGGTATCTGAGTGCCTCACATGAAAGGCTTAAACAAATAAGACCGCAGTCTAGGAGACATAGGATTAAAGAAACTAATTAAGTAAACAGTTCATTTTGTTCAGGAACTAATTTTGTCTAAATGTAGATAAATATTTTATTTGCATAGTGATAAATCTCTACTACTGTTCAAAATACTAAAGAGGAGTAGGAACTGGACAATAGGTGAACCTATCTACTCCTGTATTTTTGTGCTTTTGAGAGGTTTCTCTGAAAAATATAGTGTATGATTTTTGTCAGTGATTAAATTACTAAAAAGAAGAGAAATTCTGCAATATAAAAACTATTGACACAAGTCTTCTAAAGGACACTGTAAGAAACATTTTACTAAAGGAGTTTTCAAAAAATGCTTCATCAATTTTATTCCAGGATAATCAACAGTAAAAAAAATATTAAATAAATAATTCACTTTTTTTTCTGTAACTGCATTTCATAATTAGAACATGTTGGGCCTATTTTGAGTGGCTGGGACAATTTATCTCCCACTGACAATAGTATTTATTCACTGAGTAAGAACCAGGATTTGCAATGCTGATTTTTCAAGGTAGACAGAAAGGCTTTCTGAACTTGGAAAATTCTGCAGAAGACAATTTTCCTATCTCCATTCTCCTACTTACCCTCAACCATTTATTGTTCTGTTGAGTCAAGTTAAGCTTAGTAAATATTCATAACAAGAATATGTAACTTTATCCTGACACATTGGAAGATTATTCAAGAAAAGTGTGAAAGAACAGAAGTATAGTATATAGCTGAGAGATAATTTGTGCCAGCTGAGTCTGCCATTGGTAAGTGCAAGAAGGTGTTGAACAGAGCTGATTTCATTTACTTGTCTCAAAGAATTTGAAACATAATAACAGGATAGTATATTTCCTTGAACAAAAATAAAAAAAAATGAATTAATGCAAATTTTATAACGTTGAAAGAGTCATTAACACTTTCCTCAGACAATTGAATTCCTTTCAATTGTTGATGTTATTACCACAATGTTTCAGCTTTTCTATTCGGGAGAATTTGTAGATGTTACAATGTCAAGATGGTATTCTGTAGCAAAATTATTTTTTGCAACATCTTGAATAAAATCTGTTCATTATGAGAACTGATTGATTGATTTGTTTCTTATGGCTTATCAACTTTTACTGGGTTATTTAATGCCAAAGCGTATTTTGGATTGTAAGAATAATTCTTTTTTTCAAGGGAATCTTGCTTTAACAATTGAGAATAACAATGATTTTTCTACTATTTAACCCATAGCTGGGGTAGGAGATGGATTCATACCTTTCCCAAAGGTATTTGCACATAAGTGAATATAACAAACACAACTGGAATTTGAACTCGGCTCTCTAATTTCTCATTCTGAATTATTATGAGAAAAGACTTTTACAAAATATTTTATTGATATCACAAAAAGGGAAAAGAATATAAGGGAGAAAACCAGCCATCTCATAAAAGTCATACTTGAGGAACATAAGAAAGTCATATACAAAAAGGAGGTAGAAAAGTTTGGTATGGTGGACCATATTTGATTAAAGGAAGGCACACATTACTCTCTTTGGGACAATGTCTAGATAGTAGGGAGAGAACATTACCAAAAAGTGAGAAAATTGAAATAGATAGCATACCTTGCATTTCCTGCTAGTTGCCTTAGGTTATTGTAGTGATCTTTGCTCAGCAGAGAAGGGTCATAGGATCCCACTTCCTTGTATAAATTGGAGTTACTTGGTTTACATGGGTGGTGGTGAATAGTATTATCTGTGTTTTTCACATTGTTATAATAAACCAATCTGGTTGGTATATTATTTTGTGTTGTAAAATAAAAAAAAAATGACCCCTCTATTTCTTTATATGCTTTTAAAATGTTATGATAACAACATTCTCAACACAAGAAATTCAGTTGTGGAATATTCATGGGACTAGTTAACTAACTAAACCCTATATAATTGGTGATAGACAGCAGGGAAGGAGATGATAATACTGTGTGTGAAAAGTATTTATCAGTAGCATCAATAAATATACTCCACCATATTCTTTTAACTTTCAGATCAAAGATCTCAAAGTAATTTTACCTGAAGCAAACTGACATTTAAAAAAATATATATTTTCCTTTTCTGTGTCCTTTAGAAATTTACTAAGCTTATTTTAGTTCCATACAAAGACAAATATAAATGAAGAGGAAAAAAAAATTAAAATATTGTACCAAAATCTTCTAAGTTAGGCATGTTTGCCTTGAAAATCAGCATTCCTGGCTTTTACATGGATTTGAACACCAATTACTGGCACTTGTGATAAATGCACAATAAGTACAGCCAGCACTATAAGCTAAAGTTGTAACTCCCATATGTTAATCTTTATAAATTATATCTGAAAACATTTCATATAGATCAATATTTTGGTTATTCAAGTTTGCTCAATGACAATTTCTAAATTGAACAATTTCATTTTGGATTATGCTGCTGAGTCAATTAGAAAGAGAAGGTTTGAAATACAGTAGCAATGTTATAGACTACCTAGAATTTAACTTAAAACTGTTCAGTCAAGTTTCAGTGCAATCATCCTGGAAAGAAACTGGTAATACATGCAAAAGACATAAAATGCATCTTGACTGAATGTCAGAAAGTCAAGTCAGATGGAGAAGAAAAAAATAAAAGAGAGAAATACTTATATCTGGGAAAGTCAATATCATAAAATTCTACAGAATTATTCTTATAAACCTGTATATACACAGACAAACAATTAAATATGTATATATGCTGCCTATATGAAAACCATTGCTAATAAGATACATACATACATACATATATATATATATATATATATATATATATATATATATATATATATATATGCATAAAACCAACAAAAGTTCTTCATTAAGGATTTTTTCTATATTTTGGACTATTTCCCTGGTACATATTTAAATATAAATTGTCTAATGCCCAATACTTTCAGCTTTCATAAGAGAATGTCTCTCTAATAATTATAATAATAATAATTCAAGCAACACATGCATTGATTACACAACCACTATATTATTGTATGGATTAATGTGCCATATATATATATATATATATATATATATATATATATATATATATATCAATCACCATAGCATGGCAGGAACAAAACATTTTATCTTGCAGTGCAACAGATTGCAGGGTATCTCTTCTTCCTAACCAGAAACAGTCAAATTCTCATAGCTTTCTTTTCTGATTATGCCCCCAAAATTTTATCTCTTTCTGGTTGTTAGCAGCAGTTACTGTCTAGTTCATATCCATCTTATTACTTCCTCATTGCTCACATGTTTTATCCAAGCTATTCTCAGCATTTGTCAGTAGAATCATATCTCTGTGACTAAATCTCTTCATCTATATGAATTCACTGCCATATAAAAGATTAAATTTTATATAGCAATCCACAAAACTTTTCTTTGTAAGGACATGTTATGATTTTTTAATACTTTGCTTAGTTTCTGAAAGACATCTTTCACTATTCCTATGTACATTTGTGCATTAGACTTACTGTCCTCTCTTACTACACTAACCAGATAGACTTCTACACTTGCTTGATATTGACATCCCTAATACATAATTTGCAACTTAGACTGTCTCTTTTGATGTCAAACATGTCTTCTATCTTCTTATAGTTGATGTTTAGTACTTCTTTCTTGCTCTCTGTGTTATTTCTAAATCTGCCATTACTATAGTGTCATCTGCATAATGGATATTGTAAATAATATGTCCACTCATAATAAATTCTTAAAAATATTGTACAGATTAAATAGATCTGGTATGAAAACACATCCTTTTCATACTCCTCTTTTTATTTTGTATATTTGCTAAACTCATTCTCTATCTTGCTGCTTGTTCCCAGTAGAGGTTATACATTATCCCTCATGTTATGTCATATCAAATGCTTTTGTGTAAGCTATGAAACATAGCTATAGATTTTTCAGCATTTGTATTGCTCACTCTGATAGATTTCACATTATGAAAATTGCATTTTTTGTTCCAGTGTCCTGAAAAAGGCTCAGTTCTAGGCCTAGGTTTTGTGGGCTCTATTCATTAGAAGTGTAATTATTAGTTTAGCTATGTGGTTTATCAAGCTGATTGTCCAATGAAGTTTGTTTTCCTTTGCACCTGATTTCTTGGCAGTAACATGAAGATGGATCTACTGAGTTCTTCCAGTATTTCACTGCTTTCATATATTTCATTTAACACTTTGGTAACTTTATTGGCCCCCAAATTGTATAAAGCTGTCAGCATCTCTATTACAATCTCATCTGACACAACTAATTTGTTCCACTTCATTTTGGCCAGTGCTGTGCTAACTTTGGATTTTAATACTACAAGTCTATTTATGATTGTATGGTAGGTTTCTCTCCTTTGTTGAGATGGAACAGCTCTTTGATGTATTCCTTCTACCTTTGTAGTACTTTTTTTTCTTTATCCATTATGATTGTTCCCTATTTGGAATTTATGCAACCTACCAAAGAGCATGTTTTCTGTCCTGCTATTTCTTTTATATTTTTATGCATGTCTGCTACATTTATGTTCTGTACTTTTTCAATCTCTGCACATTTCTCATTGAACTATTTCTTCTTTTGTTTGTTTGCACTTATTTTTTATGTTTATTTAACAAAATCTATTCTGTGTTATTTTTGTGCATTATCTACTGTCTTTTATTAGATCAAAGATTTAATCTGTCAGCATTTTCCTGTTTTTCTTCCCTTTGTATGACTTGTTATTGTCACTTCTTTTATGTGCCATGTCTCTTTAGGATGTAGATGATCATGGCTCTCCACAACATCCTGTCTTTTGTTGCTCAAAGTAACTTTTGACTCTTTACCATCTTTCTTTGTCCTTTTTCTGCCATCCATTCACACAAACCTTATTAAATAGGTTAATAAATGTTTCCCCAGCTTCTCTCGCTTTTAATATATCCTGTGAGGGTTAAATTCTCTAGACCCTCTAAACTCATGATGTTTCCCAGAAATTTTATCTCTTTCTGATAATAAGTATAAGTTGTTTATATGTTCCTTAAAACTTCTTTGTTGTTCATATACTCTGTCCATAGTATTATCAGCATTTGTCTACATCTCTGTTGCTTCAAGTCTCTTCTTTTTTCTGACGATATTTTCCTATGTCTTAGTACTTTGCTCAGATTCTGGAAGGCATCTTTTGCTATTCCTATGTGGTTTTGAATTTTCATATCACATTTTCTATTATCTATTGCTACACTATCCAAATACTTAAATTTCTCTACCTGTGATTTTAATATCCCAATATGTAGCCCACACCATTGACTGTCATTTTTGCTGATGGACATCATGCATTCTGTTTTCTAACAGTTAATACATTGTCTAAGAACTGTTGTCTCTAATGTTTCTTTTATGGTGTTCTGCTTTGAGTTCCAAAGTTTCATAACTGCAACTATATATGATTGTTTGCAAATTGAGTCACAGTGGAGTTGCTTTAGTTTACATTTTGTAATTTTACTCATAGCCTATAGATTATCACATTCACTGCTGGAATATGTTTTAGCATGTAAGATAGCATTTCTAAATTGTTTTTTAATGATTACGTAGCCTAACTATTGTTAATGCCTGTTGATGGACTTAACCATGCCTATATTACCATTTTAGGTATTCAAACCAAGTGTTGGTTATTGTTTGATCATTCACTATGCAATAATGAACCCATTTTTCTATATGTTTATTATACAATCCATGTCCATACTTATTGCTCATTTTAATATCTTATTCATCTCCTACTTTCACAGATAAGCTCCTCATGATAATTTCTTGTGACTTGCTGTAGGATTTGGTAATTTTCAATGTGTTGTAAAACTTACCTATTTCTTCTTCTGTTATATGTCTTCATATGAAACACTACAGCTTCTAGAATAACATTCCAAAGTTCATCTTTGTTGGTGAATTGCCAGTCCACCAATGTAAACTTTATTTAAAACAATAAATAGATTTTAAATTCAGGCCAGGAAATTGTCCACTTAATCAAGTGAATGTCTTTGAAACCCCTTCATTAGTTTTCTTCAGCAAATGTGATGGAGAATTGTCACACATAAAAGTCATCATTTTAAAAGCATATTCTTGAAACATGGCTCCATGTGTGCCTTCAAAAAACCAGTGTATGCCTGAACTGTCATCTTAACACTGCTTTTTGACACTTTTTTACTGTCACAATGTTTAAAAATTTCATAGCCTGACAAAGAGATATTTTCATATGTTCTCTCTTAATACAGTGCATAGTTTGGGAAGATAAAGTCCTCAAATTTGTCCTCATCAGACCTGCATCAGAGTTGACCAGGGTTTTTAACAAATTCCTTTACAGTTTGATGGTATCTGCTGATCATTTTTCCAATTTCCAGCATTACCTTTTGCAAATTATGATATTATTAAATAGCTTTCATTGACCATAAATCAGCATTACAAAGCCTTTTAGAGATTTAAATTCACCACAATTAATTTGAAACTTTGAAATTCAGGACATTTCATACAAATGGTTGTTGTTTCTTTACATTTGAAAAAGATTAACCAACTATAGAAAAATATCATCATCATTCAGTGAATAAACATTTAGATAAGCATATATTGATAAAACATGTAATGTCTAATGTAAGATGCAACCTATATAATCCGTAAGTGGTAATATAAAATATTAAAAAGATAGATCCATGAAGAGAGCTCAGTATATTTATATACAGAGCAAAATGATTATGTGTTAAGTTTTTCCTTCATGATATTTACACACACATGCACACACACACACATATATAATTCCAAAGTTCATTTTTACTAGTAAATTTTAAACACCAGCTTTCATATATATTTGCTAGTAAATTGTAAGCACCAACTTTCATATACTATATATATATTTTATCCTCCTTAGGTTTACCTATACAGATTACCTAGTTTTTTATAAACTATATATATATATATATATATATATATATATGAATGGATTTTTTAATTTGAAATTGTTTATTATTGCTATAAGCAACGCAAACACATGTACTCACTATAAATAATGTTTAAACTAATAACACACATGCACACATATACATGTATATGCATGTATGTGTGTATGTGCTGAAAAGTTCTCATTCCAAGCCACTTTCCAAAATTTGGAAATAAGATTTGGTGGGGAGGCCTTCATAGTAAGACTGAAAATTTTCCATTACTCTCTTATAACTTATGGTATCCTTTTCCAAAAATGGTATAACATTTATTTGCATACATACAAATATAAGCACATGTCAAAAACACTATATTAAATTCATTCTTAAAGAATCTAACATATTTAACTATTACAACTGGTGTTGACATAAAAACATCCCCAAATAAACATGTGGGCAACCTTCAAACATAAATAATGCCCACTAAACATACACACAAACACACACACACACACACACATACATACATATATACATTATCATCTAAATCCTACATAGACAAACTAGAATTATGATACACTTACACACATAAATTATACACATGAATTTCACTTGACTAGTCAAATGCATGTGAAGTCTTCTTAACCAATTAAAATAAAACAAGACAAAAATAAATATACCAGAATTTCTTTTTCTCCATATTGCATTCTCTGATTAAGCTTTAATAAAAGCAAAATATGTTAGATTTATAAATGTTTCTTATTTCTTCTTTATCCTATCATACATACCTATCTGCTTCACTTGAAAAAATAAGAATCTAAACATTTAGCTTCCTTTAAATGCTATAATATATTTAAACCTTCCTTAGCCAAATCAATCTTTCTTAAGTTTCTGTAATAAACAACAGATTTTATTTTCAATTAACACATAAAATATTGTTAAATATTTCTAACAAATTTAGTAATTGTTGATAGTATTTCTTTTTTGACAGACAACTTTCTCTAACTCAAGCATGGGGTTCAGTTTCTCTTGTAAAAGTTTGCTATTTAGCAACATTTTTGCTAGCTCTTCAAAATATTTACATGTATTATTGTTATTTTGCAATTTTGTCTTTGTGTTTTTTATCATATTTGTTTTTTCTATGACCTTAGAAGGATTATAAATGTTACCAAAATTTTCCATTTTAACAAAAGTATTTACCTGTAAAAGTAATAAATGTATCTACAATATGAATTACATACACACACACATATATATATATGATGAATTAAACTGATCCTGAACAACTTCTTGTTAGTATTAAGTAATCAGATTAAGCCATTGTACGTATGTCTGAACATATATATATATATATATATATATATATATATATATATATATATATACAAGAAAGCGCTGAAAAGTTCTTGGCTCTACTTTAATTCTATTTTGAAAAAGGAAAACATTGGAGTAACACTTTTTAGACTTTATCTACTCTAATCTGAAATTATCAATTTCATTGAATCCAAGGCAGATCATCTGAATAGCTTCTTGTATATTTTAATTACAATTATTATAAAAAAAATAATTCATTAATTTTATTTGTATGATACATCACTTATTATATAGTAAATGAGGAAAGTAACTGCATGATAATAATGTAGTTACTAACAAGACAGCTGAAGATGAATTTTTCTCTTTTATATATTTAAGTATATGCACATAATTACAATAAGTAAGAAATAGAATTATTTCTTGACAACTTGATTGTTTTAATATACATGTAACATGCCAATGCTTTGAATGTATAAATATATACTAAAAGGGGTCAGTAACAATGCTTAGATTATACTGCATGAGCAGTCATTTTGGATGAAGTTATAATGGATACAGATGCTTCTAACCTATCAATTATACTACAGTGTAACCCGGATATAAGAGAAACCTGGATATAAGAGAGATTTTATCTGGTCCCAAATTAGAGCCATACTTACCTAAACAAAATAGACCAAACCCGGATATAAGAGAAACCCGGATATAAGAGACTTCTTATCCGGTCCCGACAACTCTCTTATATCCGGGTTACACTGTAATTGCATAACCTGAAAACCCAAATTTTAGATTCTTTAATTTCATATTTTCTTCTCATCATAGTTTGTTTATTTTCTCACTGAAGAATTGTTTTTTCCCTTCATTATAGAAGGTGAAGATCAAAACTTTTATCAAATGTCAGTAAGGAATTTCCATGCTAAGAAAATTCCATACCTTTATCTTTGATTTCATACTGCCATTGTATGACTCCTATGATTGCAGATTTTTGCAGTATGAGGGTAAAAAAAGTTGTTGTGTTTCGGTGCATGTATGGATATGCATGTACTGGAACAATCATGTTGTCACAAAAAATTCTGTATCTTTGTTTTCTGAAATGGCTTGATCAAAAATTCATTAAAAAATATCAAAAATAAAAATGCTCATGTTTTTAGTGTTGTATGAATTCTGCTCTTTCTAGGTCTTTACTGGCATTCCTCACACCACCTTCTAGGTCAGCCATATTCTTGTAAATATTCAACTGCCTGCTGTGCTGAAGACTTTTTTTGTTTTGTTTTGCTTCTTCATATTTGCATCATTGTTGTCATTGTTGCTCCTGCTGCTGCTATATCATTACTTTTACAGTCCTTTCCGATCAGTGCTTACCAATTTTCTTTGTCTTTCTCTTCTGAACGAACCTATAGAGTTTTATGTTTATCTATCTTCTTTATTTATTTTTGATGCTTTTTTTGCATCTTTAATTTTGTTTTTGTTTTTTGCTTTCCATGTGATCCTTGCTTTCTGTTATCATGACTGGCTTATAAATGAAATATTGAAAATAGAAAAAAATGCTCATTTTTAATGGTCAGCTAAAAACAGTAGGTACATTAAGTTCCTAAGAACTTGTCTGAAACTGTTTAGCCTTTAACATGTAATTTAAATCTTAAATTTCTGTCTAAATTTCTAGGATGAGGAGCTATCATTATTTACACTATTTACATTCAGACTATTGTCCTCATCTTTGTTGTTGTTATCACGTTTCAGCCATTGTGCCCTTTGGCCTTCATCAGGTGTATATTGATCTGGATAACCTGCAAGGGATTCCAAACTGAACCCCTTATTTAAACTACTGTTCTTGTTCCACTACCCAGGCTTAGAGATATATTGTCTAGTTCATATTTTTAGTACTGCCCAGTTATTGCTTTCCCTGTTTCCACTGTTGGAAACAGGGTGATCAATAATGGAGCAGTACTAAAAATATGAACTAGACAAGATATCCCTAGGCATGGGCAGTGGAACAAGAACAGTCTACTTTGATAGATTAAATAAAGGGTTCAGTTTGAAATTCCTTGTAAGTTACTCTGAATGATATACAACTGATGAAGGGAGGGCAAAATGCCTGAAACATTGTGTTAAATTTCAAACTTGTTAAAAATCAAATTTTAACTCTTATAACTTTCTATAGTCTCTCTGATTTAAATATAAAACATTTTCTTAAAATAACATTATTTATTATTTCTGACTGAATTTCTGAAAAGAAATGTTATAATTATTATACAATGATTTTTTTCAGATTAGTTTTATCTTTATTGTCCTTCTCTCAGATTCCTGTGTAAGTAGGATGGGTTGGAGGGTACAATGGCTGAAACATTGTGATAACAATGATGAGGAAACAAGTCTGAAAGAATCATTTTATAAGATTTAATTCTTTTATTGCCATTCTTGTATATTTATTAGGTTGATAGCAAAACACTAGAAATTTCCACAAAACTGTTCTTTATTTACATTCAAATAATTTTTCAAGTCAATTAGGGTAGTATATTATTGTCAAAGTAAATATTTTTGAAAAATAGACAGTGAAAAAGCAATTACAATGATGTAGCTTCAGTAATGAAAGAAAGTGAAATTCAATTTCATTCTCTTCAATACTGAAATATATAGCATCATTTCAGCAAAACGTATGTCTATGAATGTAATTAATTCTTCAAATTTTGTATAAATAGAATATAATATTCAGTAATATTATTTTAACCAGAAACAATAGGTATGATGAGTTAGCTTCTGCTAAGAAATTTGACAGAGACTATTGAAAAATCTTAAGACAAAACTAGGCAAAGCAAAAGTAATCAGGCAAAAAGTTCACAAAATAAGAATTGTGTTAACATGCAAAATGGATACAATCAAGTACATGTAGCGTTCAGACTTCAAGATAAGAAAGAACAAAATATGGCAGATGTAACCAAGAAATTGTCTATTTTATTGGTTAGGAAAAAATCCCAGCATGCATTTGTACAATTTGTCTATAAATTTGGGGAGAGTATATTTTTAGCAATCATTCCTGGCAGATTTAAACCAACATCTATACAATAAATTAGCCTAATGTCAGTTGCTGAAGATAATTTTCATTCATTATTGCTATGTCTCCAATGTTTGCCAGTCATATCTGAACCTTCATATTTGAAGGTAAGAGTTTCCCTTCCTATCATGCACTGATTTCAATTTAATAGAAACATTATCCAGGTATATTTCAACCCCTAGTTTTCTACAAATTTTGATCTTAAAAACAACTTTTGTACAAGTATATGAAGAGGTGCTGAAAAATTCTCAGCCTGGCCCACTTCTCAAAATCTGATCAAATGATCAAACATCAGAATTTTTTCTTGTTCAGGCTGAGAACATTGCAGCATCCTTTTGTATATTTATGTTTATATAATTATATATTGAATAATGTTTCAGCTATTGTACTCTCTGACCTCCTTCTGGTACCTGGCAATATTCTAAGAATTTCAAACCAATCCTTCATTTAATACATTTGAGTTGATTATTCTCATTCCACTGCCCATCTTGTATTAGTTAATTAATTTGTCCTCTGATGACATTTCTTTCTTATTCCATTGAACCAAACTATAAGAATTTCACTACCTAACCCAGAGATTGAAATCACAACTACCAGGTGAACTGTACACACTTGACAAATTTTCATATTCCTAGGATAATCAGGTAGTGGAATTTTATAACTTTAAACTTAATGTCATGATGAAAGACTTGCATATGCTATGATCAGGAATGTCACTAGCTTCTCACTGCTCTACCACTAATTTCAGGACAGATGTTTTGATCAAACTAATTCCTTGGTTCCATCAATTCAGATCTTCACAAATAAGAACTTCACAGATAGGACACTGAGTTAACTCATCCTCATTCCCTTCATATTCCATAGGTAAAAGGAAGTTCCACTCAGACAGCTTCTTCTCAAGAATTGTTGCAATATGGCCTGCTGAAGGGATGATTTCCTGATCATTACAATCTTGCTCTCTTTAAGTCAAGGACCAACCATTATCTGTCCTTATATCCTCATAATATACAAACCTTGCTCTCTCCCTAATATGCTCTTACGACATCCCCATTCAGTAAACCTCTACCTTGAGTGCCACGTAAGCTTTGTATTGAGTGAACAATACTAAAAAAAAAAGGAAAGAGCAAACTTTAGTTTTAAGCCTCTAAATTTCCACTTCTCTATAGACTAATGGCTATAAGAAGTGGTTAAATGTATGAAAATCAGTGTATAATAATAATTCCTCATTTCTGAAATTCAGACAGAAATTTCTCTTGCTACATTACTAAAAGCTATTTTTAAAGATTACCCACATATTTAAAGGTCACTTTTAGCACAAGTTAAATAACCTTATTTTTCAATAGCAGTGGAAAGAGAAAAATATTGTTGAAAGTTTCATTGTTGGATCTTTTCTGATTATTTTGGATGAACATGATGTCTTGTAGACAATTGATTAAGGTAATAAAAAATAATGATTTTCAAAACCTTAATAAATGTGAATCCATTACAGTTGAGAGAAAGCAATGCAAAAAATATCATAAAAGTAAAATATCTTAGTCTCTTCAGACCATATCTACAATAATTTATTCGATGTATTTCAAAGGAAATGAATAACACACATTTAAATTGTCTGCACATTGACTTAAAATTACAACATGCTTGGGTTCTAGCCCAATTTTGAAAAGATAAAAATTTAAAAAATAATTTAAACTTTAATTTAGTACAAAATAATTGAATTGTTTAAAAGATCACAAGTGTATTTTATTGTCTTTCTTTTCTATTAAAAGCTCTACTTGTATTTAATCCCACATTTCAAATCAAAAATCATTCTTTCAACATTAATCTGCCAACATACAGAAAGTTACTGTCAAGTATGATTCAAATTGGTCCAAAGTTAGATTGTTGAGATAAAGAGATGAAAAAACATATATATTTTTATGAGTATCAGTTGCTGTTATTGTTGTGTGACGATGTCAAAGGAGGTTTTTCCATAGTAAATTTAAAAATGCCAAATTTCTTAATTCATTTTCAGAACAAACAAATTTTTATATAAGAGATTTTTAGCTTGAGTCATTCTTTCATTATTCTTTCATTGCTTCTTCATTTTCATACTCTCTCATTATTGTTCTTTTAATATTTTATTCCAGGTTTAATTTATTTCCTTTATTTTTCTCTCCCTCTCACTAAGTTATTAATTCTTTTTTTTCTCATTTTAGTTATTCATATTCTCTTTAGACTGTTCAGATTTTCTGTTCATGAGTTTTTTCTTTTATTTTCCTTCACTTCTTTTTGACATTTACTGAAAAAAAAAGGCTTAAGTGATTAAAGTGATTACACGAAAAAGTCAAATTTGGTATTTTGCATTGACTTAGCTCATTTTTTTTTAATCAATATCACCACATGCAAGGTAGTACAGCCACTAACACACAAGGGGTTACAGGGTGTGGAAGAATTAGGAACAGAAACATTAGTAATGAGGAGAAAGAGAAAAAAGCAATCAGGAGGACAGTAGATAGAGATTGACATTGCATTTAAATTTTTGCTGATTAAAGTTTGCAGGAAAGCATGCAGCTGAAAAGGAGTTCTACAAGCAAGAAGTGCAAGATAATAAACTGTTAGCATAGAAGTTACAACTACATCTAGCTAGCTCAACTGTAAATTGATGAGATCTAGCCACCAGTCTAGTATTGCACTTTATTTCATACAGTGAAAAGCTCATTTAAACAACTACCATGAAAGTATTTATAAAAAAGGCACAGAGAGGCAACTTTACAGTGGTGGCTAAGTGACTGAAGCCAAACTGCCAGATCAGAACCAATAATATTGCTAATTCTTCTTTGGATCTTACCAAGAAGTACCAGGTAAATAGCAGGGGCACTGGACCATATATGACAGCAATATACTAAGCATGGATGAATGGTAGATTTATAGATATGCAACATAGATTCCGGAGAGAAAAATTGTCTCACCCAATACAGTGAACCGACTTCCTTAGCAGCTGATCTAACAATAGATTCAATGTAGTCTTTCCACCTCATGTCACCTGAGAACATTAGGCACAACAAGTTATTGTCTTGAAGGATAGCATCAGCCGTTCAGATGGAAGACAGAGAGGGATCTCTCAGATGATTAATGGAGAGAAGTTTAGTTTTGAAGGCATTAAAATTGACAAGCCATCTTTTGCCCCAGTTAATGACAGTCTTGAGACTGTTTTGGACATCAGCTGCTATTTTGACATTGTCAGACTGATCAACTTTATTACTGAGGCAGGATTAAATGGTAGTGTCACCAGCATAGATGACAAGTTGAGAACTGATTTTATCAGGAAGGTTCTTAATGAAGATTAAAAACATCATAGGACACCCATCTTAGTACCAAAGGATGTAGATGAGTGGCCATTCAAGATTTCACAATTTGATAGAAACAACTGGATGAGCTCAAAAACATGCCTGGATATACCATAACTTTTCAGCTTCTGGAGAAGATCTGAATGCCAGATTCTGCCAAAGTCTTTCGAGATTTCCAATGCTATGGCCTGGGCTTCACTGTCTTTATCTAGAGTGTGATAGACTTTTTCCACAATTAGCATTAGTACATCAGCAGTTGTTCTGGAGAAATGAAAGCTGTATTACTTGTCTGAGAAAAAGCCCAGTGTTGAGAGATGATGAACCAATTCAGTATTGATTAAGGCCTCTAGGAGTTTCCCAAAAAGAGGCAGAAGGCTAAAAAACTGGTAGTTGGATAGGTCAGATGGTTCACCAGAATTCTTAAAAATTGAAACAATAGAATGATGACTTCCAGTGAGCACATTTAGTGATATATATATATGTGTGTGTGTGTGTGTGTGTGGATTGAAAATATGGTTTAAATCCAAAATAATGATAAAATAACGTGATTTTCAAAGTGTAGGTTCGATGTGGCACAAGGCTGAATATATGAGACACACAGTTACACTATTCAGTCATAAGTGATCTAGCAACACAAGATTGCTAACCATTACACTACATCTATGTGCCCTCATAATGATTAAATAAGGAACAAATAGTTAAACCTTTTTATATTTAACAAGTTTCACTATTTAGAATGAAGTTAAAACCAAATAGCAAATATGTAAAATTTATATTTTTTTCCTACTTGTTCCTTATTTAATAATATATACATATATATATAGGCATAGACACTAATATTTTTTATATGAATGAATTGATATATATATATATATATATATATATATATATATATACAATCAAAACAAAATGATATTTTTAAAGCCACAGTTTAGAAAAATCTATGCTACTTGAAAGAAGGTTTTCATGCTGAAGTACTTTTCATAGCCTCCCAAACAGATTCCAATATCTCAAAGTATACCTGCCTGTCAGAAAAATATATCCATGCCATTTTCTGACCACATGCCATCAAAAGTATAGTCCTTTACAACAAATACAATTCTGATGCTATTTGATTTCATAAGTTCAAAAAGTTTAATTTAATACTAAATCTTTTATTTTCTACAAACTATGAGAGAGATTGCATCTGATTGGATCTTTTCTGGCATCTTATAATACTGATCAATGTTTTTATTTTTCATTGAACACTATTTTATTATCATAATAGTGTAGTAGCTATTATTAACATTTGGCAACAATGTAAAAGCTAAATACTGGAATTAAACAAAGAATATATACTGTACTTTTATCAAGACTTCAAACTTAAACCAAATTTCATCTTTTATGAAAACTGAGAGAAAAAAACTAGTATAGCAAAATTACAATTGAAAGAGGAAGAAATTACTATAGTTAGTATATAGTTGCTGCTTGATCACGTGGTGAAGGAAGATACAAGACCATGATTGTAGAACAGTTAATAAGAAATCACTACACTCACAAATCATCTAGAAAACATGCTTCCTAATCATTGGTCCATCACAAGACTCCCATATATATAACTGTATATATGAATGTTTGTAGAGGTCATAATTATAGATTATCCATTTCAATACTAATGATCTACACGACTAGCCTACTAACTACTGCTCCATGCTGAAGCATATATATATATATATATATATATATATATATATATATGTATACAAGGTGAATCAAAAGTAGTGTCCTATTTTTGTTTTTATAATGCTTTGTTTATCATTTTTTATTACAGTTTACAAGAAGATAGAAATCAATGAAAAACATGTTTATCTAATCATTTATTTAGGAAGAAATTATTAAAGAACTGTGCCAAGCTGTTTTACTTGCAATTTTCAAAGTTCCCACCCTTGTGATCAATGTGCAATTGCAGTCATGCAGGCACAGAGTGGTACATATGTTTGCAGAATTCAATATTAATTTCATCAAACTTTGCAGTGATTTGAGCCCTCAATTTCTGAATGGCATGAGGCTTTTCATGGTAAACAAAGTAATTTGATGAACCTCAAAAGAAAAAAATATGAGGTCTAGGGAGTTTGCTTGTCACTTACTATGGTGTCCAATTTACTTTGCAGGAAAGTTTTTATCAAGTCATTGACAAACATGATTTCTATAATGAGGTGAAGCTCTATCTTGCTAGAAATAACTGTTCTGGGTACCACTTTTGACACAACATGTATATATCTGGTGATAGAGAAATAAATAAATAAAAATAAATAACAAGAAGACCAAAATTACATCATCTTTAAAAATAGATGTATAATAAAAATCACCAAGCAAATAAAACCATTGTTGGACCAACCAATCAGAAAGCTTTCACAACCAGCATATAAGAAAACAAATAAACAAATAATAACAAGAAGACTAAAAAATAGATAGCTTGACCAACCAATCAGAAAGTTTTCACAATTAGGATATAGGCTGCAAGCCAGTGAAAAGCAGAGCACTCTTTTCAAAGCAGATCTATAGACATGTATATAAGCAGATGGAAAATCAACCAAAATCTTACTCAATAAATTAATTTTGTACATTCTCCAATGTTGCAGAAATGTAGCATACCCAGAAATGAAATATGACATTTGCATGACTAGCTGGAGACCATATATGGCTAAACCACCCTTGCTACAAATATACCTTCCTTCACCATATGGTCAAGCAGCAGCTACTATATTTGGATAAATACATACATACATATATTTACTTCCTACTGGACTCACTCACTCTTTCTCTCTCTAAAATATGCCAAGATTTTACTTTAGAACTCTTGATAGTTCAACTTTCAACTTATCCTTCTGTATTATTATATTGTATATATAAAGATTTATTTTGTATTTATCAACAGACTGTGCATTTCCTTTAAGGTCAATATACATGCAAATCAATTATACAGACATATGATAGGAATGGATGTTGTTGTAAGATAAACAACTCATCCATAACTAATAACCTTCTAACCTCAATATATATATTTATATTTTGTAGATCTAAAAGTTTACTTTAAACACTTATATTTTTAAATACAAACCTTGACAGAGTTTGAAACCTAATGTGCACTTTAAAGTAAAATAAAAAAGTAATTTAAAAAGGACTGTTTATTAACCCCCTTCTCTTGTATAAGTCTTGTGACCCTCTCTTAGATACATAGTTATCTATTCTTCTGATGATGATTAGTGCTTCTTTGTCTGCTGCATGATCTTGCTTTTCCAGTGATTCCCTCATTACTCCTGACCAACAAATTTTGTCTTTGACTTATTTGTTAGTGTTTCTGTTATTTTTTGTTCTTTTTAAGTATTTTCCTCTTAAAAATGTTTTCCAATACCAAAAAGACTTATCTGTATCATTTCAAATGGAAATCAATTGAGTTTTTCAATATATATTTTTATATTTTTTTACATTATTGCAAAAAATGTATTTTTTAATATTTCAGATGGTTTTTCAGGCTAATTTATATACATGTAAGATGTGTCCAAAAAGAAAGAAGACTTTTAAAATAGCACACCAATAATTGATTTTAGGATGCTTGTGACTGAAATGTTGTGCTTTTATGAAAAAAAAATGCACCACACAATGTTGGTCAGTCTTGAGCTGTATGCAGTGCACTTGTAATGTTTTCTGAAATTTAACAATGAATGATCTTGAAGAGCAATATATTTATGTTAAATTCTTTTTCAAATTAGTAAAAGTTATGGAGACTTTTCTAATGTTATAACAGCCCAATGGGAAGAATTGTTTGAGTTATGCACAATATCACAAGTGGTACTAATATTTGAAATTAGATAGAATATCCCTCAAAAATAATTACAAATCTGAATAACTATCCATATCAAAATATGATAATTACATTGAGAAAATACATGTTCTGACCCATGCAAATAGCTGAAAAACAGATGATGCATCTGAACAAAAAAAGAACCAAATCACAGTCAAGATTGTCACAGTCAATTGGGCAAATACTTAGCTTTTCTGAAAAATGTCACAACAGCTGACATAACACCAACCTCTGTGTCTGGTTATGAAACAAAAAGATAATTGATGCAGTGATTCAGAAGCTAAAGATCACATCAGGCATTCAAATGTGATGTTGATCATCTTTTTCAACTGGAAGAGTATCATTCATCATAGATTTTTTTTCCATGTGTTCAGATAGTATATAAAGGGTTTTACTCAAAAGTTCTAAGTTGCCTGAGAAATTTAGTGCAAAAGACAAAGCTGAAGATATGGATAAACAGAACCCGAATGACAATACAACTGTTCATATATCCACACCTTTTCAGTGAATTACTAGCAAAACACAAGACCACGCTCAATCCCTCAGACACTCTATTTTCCAAGTGCAGCTCTTGCAGATTTCTTTTGTTCCAAATGCTGCAATCCACCTCAAATATTAATTGTTTTTTATAGAAGATATAGAAAATAAATGTGCTACAAGATCTGTGTACTAACCCTGAAAATTACTTATGAATGAATTCCAGAACTGGAAAAAAAACCTGATAAGAATTGTATATCAGTAGCAGAGGTGACTATTTCAAGAGATGTGTTTCATTAAATTGTAGGTAAAGCAATAAATCTTTTTGACAAAATTTGGTTTCTTTTTGGACACTTCCTATATCATTTCTTTATAAGTCATTTCAATAAATAGCATTAAATTTCCTGAGTCTATGAAATCAGCTCCATCTTGACATATTTCTGAACTTTCCAACTTGGAAAACAGTGTCCCCAATATAAAAAGAAATCTATTTTGAAAAGTTTCTAGACTTAGAAGATGGCAGTATAGGTGATGTAAACATAGGAAGATTTCCAGTTGGATTTTCTTCAGGTTATATTGATATAACATGAAATTTACTTGAATCTGACACAAAGCCAATTAAAAGAGAAATGAGAATAGGAAGAATTTGATATGTTACTCTTACAAGTTGAAAGCACCTACTTGGTTTGAAAATCAGTATTTGATACTGTGGCTTTTTACCAAAGCTCTAATGATGATACCACACAGAAATAGATAACTCCCTCAACTGTCTATAAGGACTAGTGCAGGTATATATAGAAATATTTACTAAGTTTAACTGGCACAAGAACTAATGTGGAGGATTGCATTTTATCAGTCTTCTAATTGAAAAAGATTTACCTACCTAGAAAATCAACATTCAAAATTCTGAACATTTACCTGAGAATCAATAAAATCATTAAACTCAATTGCCAGATCTGCATATATTACAAATACACTGGCATAATTAGGATGGGGAAAGGGGAGCACATATCTTATATGACCAAATATTGACAATATGGTCAAATTGATTATTTGTATAAGAATTCATTCAAAATGTTAAGAAATATCAGTTTTTAAGATTCTTTTTTTGTCTATACTTTTTAAGAACATTTTCCTTGGATGCTATCAATTTACGTCTTTGCTCAAATATACTAATCTTAAACTATATCCTCCTGATGTCAGTCTAAACTGATACTTTCTTTTTTTTTCATATATCTAAACAATAATTATTATACCCTAATTCTGGAAAGTGAAATTTCATTATTGGAAAATTTCATCTGAAATCAAGAAAATATAAACTCAAAACAGTCACCTATATATATATATATATATATATATATATATATATAGTCAGTACTAAAATGTTTGATAAAATGAATCGTAACATATTTTTAAAATTGAAAATTAAAAAAGGATAAAAAGAAAAGAAAAAGAGGAACAAGCAACAATTTTCCTTTATTTGTTATTTGTTCCTCTTTTTGTCTCTCTTTTTTCTTTCTATTCTTTTTAAATTTTTTTAAAAAAATGTTCCAAATTATTTTTTAACAAACGTTTTAGCATTGACAATCTCCATGGAATTTATTCCGGGGCACAAAATGGCCATCAAAATGGGGTACAATTGAGTTTCATTTTTATGTAATTCATATATATATATATATATATATATATATATATATATATATAAAGAAGAAGGTATCATTTTAAACAGATACCAGGAGGATATGGGATAATAGCACAGAGATAAATGCTGTAAATATCTGAATGATAAGAATACAATAACCAAATGAAAATATAATATTTTGTGTATTTGTCTTTTTTGAGATTTCTCTTTCTTTACTGATTGTTAATGGATAAAACATTTAAGAAGTTACTTCAAGATACATGGTTCAGTTCTCATAAACTATAATTGAATTTGAAGAAAGTTTAACATCATATTCAGGTCAAATGGAAAACAATATTGTCTTCATTGTAAGTAAAGAATGAAAAAAATGTGCTATTAGGTTGGTGCAAAAATAATGACGTAATAATGTTGTTTTTGACGTATTTTTAACGTCAAAAAACGACATTATTACGTCATTATTTTTGCACCAACCTAATATTATGTTCTCAAGAATAATACAAAAATTATAGATATGACCACCTTGAGAAATATTGAAAACAAATCTCATAATGCACAGTCAATACATTAAATAAACTATAGAAGGTGAATATGCTAGATTATAAAACCCAGAATATAATGCAGTATAAAACTTTTAATGCATTTAAATTTGTATGAATGAGTGCTGAAAAGTTTTAATCCACAAGCCACCTCTCAGAACCTGATCAAATGACTAAACATCAGATTTGGTTTTGGAGTTACTTCTTGGTCAGATGAGAACTTTTCAGAACTTCCTAAAGTCAGGAAACTTTTTAATTAGATTCAAGCACTAAACCAAAATACTGATTTTCTGCTATGGTGAGTTTTTGAAATTTTGAGATGTTTGTATGTTTGAGAACTTTTCAGTACCCTGTTGTATATATTAAACAACACAACTACTCAATACTGATTATCTAAAATGACAACTGTTCTTTAAAAATTAAATAACATTATAGTATAGGAGTCTAAAGACATATTTATATAGCTTTTAGAACTTCAAGCTAATTTCATTTCAATGAAGTAGTGTAACTCCACAGGGGTATGATGTCCTAATGCTTTGCTGGATTTATGATCGTTAACTTTTTAATGCTTCTCAAATTCATTCTGTTATTCATACAAAAACAATCATGTTTAAATAATCAATTAATCTTGCTACATTCAAATTAAGCTTTCCAGAAAATGAAAAAAATATGTGCATATATATATATATTTATATATATATATATAGTGCTGAATATAACATAAATCAGCTAAGTGACAAATTTTATTTGTAATAATCATATATATATATATATATATATATATATATATATATATATATATATACCCCTCCGTTCAACCAAATGGTTAGTATTAAACTAGGACAGAAATTCCTAGATTTAATTGAAAAACACTTCCCCACAAAAAGTAGGCTTAGTAATATATTTAATAAGAACACCCTAAAATTGAGTTACAGCTGCACTGAAAATCTAGAAAGTATAATAAAAAAACACAATAATAAAATCCTGAACAAACCCCCATGCCTGAATAGTATTAATAAAAGCCCTACACTTAAATTAGACAATAACAGTGAAAAATTGTGTCATTGTAGAAACCCAGAAGACTGCCCATTAGAAAATAAATGCTGCATCAAATCTGTGGTATACCAATGTACTATCTCATCCACTGAGAGTCCTAATACTAATATGATATACATTGGGTCTACGAAGAATGAATTTAAAGCCAGATGGAGGCAGCATAAGTGCTCTTTCAACAATATAAATAAAAGAAATCAGACTTCTCTATCGAAATATTTTTGGCATTTGAAGGAAATAAATAGGACACCTAGAGTAAAATGGAAAATTATAAACAGGACTAGAACTTGTAAAATTTGGGATGACTCATGCCCTTTGTGCCTCCATGAGAAACTGCACATTATTAAGTTTCTAAATAATAAAAATCTATTAAACAATAGACATGAGTTAACGTTTTTTTCCAACATCATCAAATTTTTGCATTGAATAATTAAACCATAAGGAAAATGAATTCATTTTAATAATATGTGGAAATATCCACTCTTTGCCTGGAGGTCACAAGACACATATAGCAAAATTATGGGAAATAAAATATAATATATATATTTTTTTTAAATCCACATTACAACCAAAAACATTTGCAGTTTCTCTCTTTTTTTTTAATATATATATATATATATATATATATATATATATATATATATATATGCATTATAAAATGGATTAAACTTGACAATTATTTAATATATTTTCAATTTATATGTTATTTTATTAGATACAATTTATTTAAGTACATGTTCTGTTTTTATTATTTTATTTTTTATTTTATTACTATTTATTTAAAAAACAGAGCATTTACTTAAATAAATTGTATCTAATAAAATAACATATAAACAGAAAATACATACAGTGGGGAGAAACAAGTATTTGTGCACATACAAATTTTTAGTTTATTGTATTCCTAACTAATGAATAAGCATATTTTCATATGAGTAACTGTACACAGATGCATAATATCTAAATATGTATAGAAAACAGAAAAAAAAAATTAATAGAAATAAATCCCATTTATTCATTTTAATGATTGAAAAAAGTATTTGTATAATACAAAAAAGAGTACATAATCTTCATTTAATACTTTGTAGAATAGTATTTGTATAATACAAAAAAGAGTACATAATCTTCATTTAATACTTTGTAGAATAGCCATTATTCACTTCTACAACAATTTAGTTATTATGCATCTGTGTACTGTTAATTATATGAAATGTATATTTATTCATTAGTTGGAAATATAATAAATTAGAAATTTGTGTATGAATACTTGTTTCCCCACACTATATATATATATATATATATATATATATATATATATATATATATAATAGCAGGCCACTCATACTCAAAGATACCTGTCTACTAGGGTGGCTAGCCAACCCCTATTGCAAATGCCCGCTCAGGCACAATTTTGTTGTTCAACACCCACAGAGGCCACCGGTTTCTGGTAGAGAGTGTGTTATCTAGCATGATCAACAATTTGAACAAACCTTTGATCATGATGACTTGTGACTTTGTGCTTGCACAGCCATCGACAGCTGCTAATGGTCTCCATCTACTCATTTTCACACACAAGGCTTGGGTCAACCTATTGTATACTTTTCAGGCAGTTTCCAAAGGTACCGCATGCTGGGATCGCCCTCTCCAGACTGATAACATTAGGAAGTCTCCTTCCTGACAAATCAACCATGGTGAGATTTGAACCTGGGTGTCATGGTCAGAAAGTGAGCATAAAAGAAATATCATATTATATTAATTATATTAATAAACTTAATAACAGTAGTGATTTTGATAATATTAAAATATGTTGTGATAAAATAAAATTATAATTAAAGTACTAATAAAAATAATATATATCAATGAAATTCGAATAATATAAAATAAGATAAAATAAAATAGAAACATATATGTAAATAAATAGAGCAAATAAATAAAGCAAATAAATAAATAAGAATAAATAAGTAAATAAACAGGTTACTAATAGTAAGACTAAACGTAGGAGAAAAACACAAAAAAACAATAATAATAAAATAAATGGTAAAGATAAGATAAAGGAAAAAATGCATTAGCAAAATGTTAAATGCATTATAGTCTAATATTAATAATAGTTGTATAGTAAAGGTAGCAAAAAGTAGAAATATAAAGATAACAAGGTGGAATCTGGTCCATGCCTTGTGCAAGACAAAGAAGGACTCCAGAGAATAGTCCATTCTGCAAGCAACAGAATTCAATAAATGCTTGCTGATAGCAGAGTCATGAGCCTGTGAACACCCAGATGCTACAGGCTCATGTCTACATACTTGTCCCAGAACATGCTCGGTGATCCTAACCTCCAACCACTGGATAGTCTTGCGCACATAGTTGATCTCACATCGCGATTTATACTTATTTTTAGCATAATCCTTTCATATTCACAAATATTTTTCCTTGTATTACAATCAAATGATGCAAGAATACACAATACAATATATATATATAATTGTTTTATATTCCTCAATGTTTTTGTAGATGATGTATTTTTCTCTGAAGTTTTCTTTTATTATTATTACAGTTTGTATAATTTATTATTTTTATTTCTTTTTCCAGAAAATGTTTGCCATTTTAGTAGGTATTTTGGTCAGACTGTACTTATTTATATTTTCAATAGAAAAGAGACAAGTTTTTACAGGGGATGGAAAGCAAAAATAATTTTGAAACTCAGATTATTATAAATTAGGAATTCAACATTTTTCTTCATTTTTTTTTTTTCTTTTTTTTTTTTGCTATCATGTCTGAAAATTGAAATATAAGAAATGACATTATCTTACCAATGAAGACAGTAAAGAGTTGTGAGAAATATTTTTTTTTTTATTTTATGCTTCTGTACTAACTTATCCAGGATTTTTTACTTTATTTTTGTTATTCACTTTCTTTCATTAGCAAAAAGGAACTCTTTGGCAGGCTAAATCGGTTAATTTTTTAATACAATTAAATATAAAGGATCAAGATAAGACTGCATATTGGAAGAAAGCTGTATGCGGGAATATTAAGCATGTAAATTTTAAATTGCATCGTATAGAACATAGAACATTTCACAGGTTTTAATCAAACAGAATAAGCATTTACAATTTTAAAACAGGGTTTATGTACTTATATATGTATAATCTTGATGAAATATTAACTTTATCCTATATATAAATTTTCAATGCACACCATGGAAGTTCTATGGATCTTGTCTGTTACTATAAATCTTGTGAGAATTTCAGTTTCATACTGTACGTTTGTTATTATTTACCAAAATAAGTTTAGTTCTGGCACAAGGTCACAATTATAGAGCATCCATTGAAGATCAAACTCACTATACTGTAACAATCATCAACCAATATAGATCATAACCATTACTCCACATTGAAATGCTTTATACTATGTTGATGTTTTATTAACAGGTAAACATTATATCAAGAACTGTTTTTTGTTGGGTGTTAAATTAAAAAATGTAAACTTTAATAAAATTTTAATAAATAAAAGTTTCTCTCAGAATTTAGACCTGTAATTAGTCTGTAAAAATAATAACCTATGCAGATCAATAAAGAAATAAACAAAGGCAATAATTTATTCTTTATTTCTCTTTTTCATGCATGAAAATTAGGAAAATATAAAATGAGGGAAAATTCATACTTGAAAAATTGTATTTGAAATTCTAAAATTAACATTTTAAATTTTTACACAGATTTTATTGTTAATTTGGACCAGTTTTCTTCAACTTTCTTGCTGCTTTTCATCTTGTCTTTGTAAGCAGTCAATTCTTCAACCATTACATTAGACTGAAAACTTGAATGTGACCTCAAATTATATTTTATCTCTTGCAAGCTTATCTTTCATTAGTAGCACTTTTTTGATCATTCTTATCTTTAGTCTTTCTACTTGTCTCTTATCTCTGATTTATTCTTTCCTCATTGTATTGTTGACTACTAAGTAGAAAGGTGAAAGAAACTAGTTCAAACTAATAGCAAAAATATGTAAAAAGTAATTGGTATATTCCAAAAGTTGTAAAGATCAATATTACAATATAAATGTAAACATGTATTGTTAAAAACGCTAAACATTTTGTATCTTTTACATTTAGTGATCTTTTTCTAATGTACAAATATATCAAAATAATGCTCAAGTATATTGAATATAAATTTAATACACTTTTATCATATATTTATAGAAAATAGATCACTGCAATGTTGAAAGTTTTCAAATACAATTTGAAATTACTAAAGAAAATTATGAAGCTGCAATATTATATCCAGTAGACAGTGTAAAATCTTTCAAGGTCATTATAGAAATGCTTCGATCTACAAGACTACAGTGCTTATACTTTTTGCTTAAATAGCAAAGTAGTACAATGATTAGTAACTCAGAAAATGGAATCAACATATTCCAAATTCAAATCCTTTTTACATTAACTCCCTTGGAAAAGAGAAGAATCCAACCCAATTTGTTCAGTCATATTACCAATCATCTTGACTTTGGTCTTATCGTTGCTATTTCAAGATATTAAATGGTGAAAGGAATTAGTATACAGAAACCCCACTTCTCATAACCATCTGTATTAGCAGCAAAATGGCTGCTATATTCACTGTCAGTTATGACACAAGAGAACTCACCATCATTGAAATATTCTGCTGTTTTTGTAACACACTAAACATTTAGTTTAACAACTAGGCCCACTCTGTAGGGTTTTGTCTACTTATAGACTTTCATCCATTTTAGAGATCAATAGATTGATCATCCAAATCAATTGCATCTTGCATTATGATTTTTAAATGATAGGTAGACTTAAGTATATTAATTTTTTTTCTGCAAAAAGGTTTTGTATCACCTTGTGAAAAAACACCTTATTTTCAAAAGCTTGGTAGGTTGGTTAAATAAAGATAATTTGCTTTTGTATCTATTGGTTGGTTGGTTGGTCGATAGATCCTTAATGGCATATCCTTAATGACATATCTTTAAGGTAATTAGTATTACTTTACATTATACTTCAAGTAGCACATAACACATCATACTAGGTTACATGATACCAGTAACAAAGAAGAATTCATTACTTCTCTTAGTTTCTAACAATGGAAAAATGAAGAGCCAGGTCAGGTCGAAAATAGAGTACTGTTTCCATGTATGTGCAGGAGCTGCCCAGTCTTCATTTTCCAGCCTCAATTCATTCTTGTTAGTGACAAATTATTTCCACCCTGCAACCCATTTCCCACAGATAAAACATTGCAAGTCTCTTGCTGCTCTATCACTATGTAAGTGTCTAAACAAATTACTTTTCTTAGTTCCATCAGTTCTACCCTTCATGGCTAAAAACCGCCATGCCATGCACATAATAGCAAACCAATCTCATTCCTTTTGGATTCCATTGGTAAGTTGTAAGTTCCTCCCATGTAGCTTCTTTCCATGAGCAGTTGCTTTGTGCAAGCAACTTCCAAGAGGATGCTTCCCCAATCACTACAATCTTGGCCTGTTCAAGTCTAGGGTTAAATGTTATTTATATCTTCATAAACTGTGACTCTTACTCTGTAACCTTCTACCTTGGGCAGCATGTAAGCAACAAGGAAGTCTTAAAGAAAATGCCAACAGAAAGAACATTTATGCTCAAAATCAGGAAGAAATAGCTGAAATTCCTTGGACACATAATGAGGAAGGAGGGCTTGGATAACTTAACTTTCACAGGAGGGCATATTGAGGGCAAACTTGTATAGATTGTGAGGTGTGTGGACCTTGTCATAGGGAGAAAAAACTGCTAAGAGCCACATGAAGTAAAAAAGTTGTGGAGAGCCATGATTATCTATGTCCTGAAAGTACACTAAACATAGAAGATGAAGGTTAGTCACTGTTTCATTATCTGATTAAGCAGTAATATTTAAAGTAGCAAGAGAAAGTCGTGAGTTGAGAAGGAAACTAACATGACATTTGTTACCGTCAAACAGCAACAGGTTTACATCTGAAAAATCTATATACATAAATAAAGAGCCTGGAATGAATTTAGAACTTGTGAAAATATTTGAATAAGTGAAAGGATTAAATAGTATTATTTTTTTTACAATTTAAAAAAAACATCTTGAGTAATATAATGAAATAACCAATGTTTTCAGTGTTCAAGTTTCTGTACAACCATCTTGTTTTTTCTCTCTTAATTTTAACTTGTTTTGTTTTTTCTGAGAAAATGTATTTATGTATATATATATATATATATATATGTGTGTGTCTTTCTTTTCTTATTCTAGCTCCAAGAATTCTCTTGGCTGTACTGTTAATGAGAGCAAAATGAATTTGAGTATGCCAAACAATACAAACAGCCCCATTCGGTCACCAACTGCAACCACCTCAACAAACAATAATAATGAGCTCATAGCCGAAATTGCTGCCAAGGGCAAGTCTACCCTGAAGAAAACTTCACCTCGTCCTTCTGGATCAGTAATGATGTTTACAGAAAAGGGAATGGTACCCATGACTCCAGCCTCCCCACCAACTGCTACTGTTGCAGCCCCAGCTGCTACAAATGAAAACAACACAACACCAATACCCAGCACGACTCCCTCAGCCATGGTGGCTACCAATGAACAAACATCTAAATCTACAGTGGTACCAGCAGCACAGCAACCCCCCAGATTAAAGGTAGGGTGTGGAAACACTGATGATTTCTCCATGAAGGAGGTATCTGCTACTCGTAGGCAGAAATTGATTGTTAGCCATGAAAATAATACACTATTAGAAATAGAAGAAGAAGGTAACATGGATGATAAGTTTGACAGTGATGCAGGTAGCTATGAAGGTACATCTGGGGAGGGAATACCTGTAAATGAAAGGGTCTCTGATGAAATCAGTAAGAAAATTGAGGAGACAGAAAATGATTCTGTTTTAAAAGAGGAAGAGCAAAAGAGTGACCAGGAATATTCTGATGATGAGAGGGAAAGAGCAAGAGCTCCAATTGCAAAACCTTTGCCCAACAGCATCAATGGAAAAATTGATTCTTTCCTGAAGATGAGTCAGAAAGGAAGCTTTGAGAAGAAAAAACACAACATATTATCTCGAATAAGTCAAGAAGTACTTGAGCCTGATGATCTTCCTTCAGAAGAGTTCAAAAAAACAGTGGAGATGGAAGAAAAAAAGAAAATGAATGCTTCAAAGAAAATACAAGAGAACAGTCCAAAAAAAATTCTAGAGAGGAACCTAGCAAAAGCACAACAGAATAGTCCAATAAAAATTTTGGAAAAAAATTCCTCAAAAAAACTAGAGAGCAGCCCCCAAAAATCTCTGGAAAAGAATCCATCAAAAATACTAGAGAACAGCCAGAAAAAATCCCTGGAAAAGAATCCATCAAAAATACTAGAGAGCAGCCCAAAAAAATCTATGGAAAAGAATCCCTCAAAATTACTAGAGAGTAGCACAAAAAAATCTCTGGAAAAGAATCCCTCAAAAATACTAGAGAGCAGCCCAAAAAAGTCTCTGGAAAAGAATCCCTCAAAAATACCAGAGAGCAGCCCCAAAAAATCTATGGAAAAGACTCTCTCAAAAATACTGCAGAGCAGCCCCCAAAAATCTATGGAAAAGAATCCTCCAAAAGTACAAGAGAGCAGCCCAGAAAAATTTATGGAGAAGAATCCCCCAAGAGTACAAGAGAGCAGTCCAAAAAAGTTCATGTCTCCAAGAGTACAAGCAAGCAGCCCCCAAAAGTTTCTGGAAAAGAATCCCCCAAGAGTACAAGAGAGCAGTCCCAAAAAATGTCTGGAAAAGAATCCCCCAAGAATACAAGAGAGCAGCCCCCCAAAATTTCTTCAAAAAAGCCCTACAAAAATACTAGAAAGCAGTCCCAAACTGAAGCCCAAATCTTCATATATCAATACTTTTACCCAATCATATACATCAAACTACAAAAGCATCCAGTGTATGTATAGTTCAGAGAAGAGGCTTACTAAACAATCTAGTATGTCTTCTGAGACGTCAACAGAGTCAAAGACGCCCAGGTTTCTAGATACATCAGAAAACACTCTCACCAAAGATTATAGTATATCATCTGATATATCTTTGGACTCCAAGTATCTAAGGTCTGATCTCTCAGAAGATCTTATTGTCAAAGGTTACAGCATGTCCTCTGAGACTTCAATAGACTCAAAACATTTCAAGTCAGATGTAAGTGAGTCATCCTTTGATGATGAAACTGACACAGATGATATGTACTGCGACATGTATTATGACTTGAGCCGAGGAAGGTTTCACCCTGTTGTTAAGGAAATCAAGTACAAGGCTGAATCTTTGAAAAAAGAAACGTACAATTTTACCAAGAGTTTTGTAAACATGAATGGTGGCCTCTATGCAGGTGAAGAAGAAGAAATTGAAGAAGAAGGAATTGAAGAAGATCTTGATGAACGAAATGGTTTGTCAAGATTCCAAGTAGGCAGACCCCAAACCAGTTATGCAATGAGGAATGGTGACATCAGAAGCCTTGCTGGTCGCAGGCATTATCAAATCACTACTAACTTCAGAGATTTTGGCCACAACAACTACAAAGATCTACCTCAGAAGTCACATATAGAGACATTTATAAATTGAATGACAGTGAAATCTGTAGAGAAAAGTTGCAGTTAAGTTTTAATTCAAGAAATATCAAGATTATTTCTTGATTACTCTTTAACACTGGGTGCTATATTTCTTATACTCATCATTAAAATTTGAAATAGAACTTGGGTATAAAAGATGGAACTTTGGGCTTTGTCACCCTCAAAGTTCATTTTTTTTTCTAATTTCAGTTTAAATTTTAATTTTGGGCAATAATCAATTTGACCAGATCAAATGAAAATTTCAATTTTATGACATGCATTTGAATGGCAAATACCCAGATTATTTTCAAATTTTTCAAGTTTATGGTAAAATTTTTATCACAATTTTCCTTCAAAACAGTTTGCCAAATTTTATTGACAAACTAACACAAAAAAAAACTGCCTAATCATCACTGGTTTAAAGCTCAAAATGCTTTGTTTACTGAATACAAAAATAATATTTAATATTTTTAACTGGTTTTATTTACATTGACATGGCATCAGTAGTTATTATTCTTGAATTTGTTAAAAAAGGAATCAATAAAATGCTATTAATGCTATGTAAATATTGCTGAACAGCAATAATGTTTAAGAGTTTCAATATAAAGATGTGTTGATACTTGAATTAACAGTAGAATTTTAATTTATGCATATTTATCCAAAGATTGAAATTTACATTTCATTGAAATCTTATTGGTAACTTTTGTATTTATATTTGTTTTCTGATTACATTTTTAAACGACAATATTGCCTTCAATACAGCCTTTCTCAAGCTAATGGTTACTCAATATCTGAAAGATAGTTATCATCTTCCTGACACTTTCTTTGTACAAATTTATTACTTACTTAAACACAACAACCATCACTTAATAATAATTTTCCTTCTAAATTTATAAATATAACTTTTAATATCTCAGCAATTGTTACTATGCATTGTTGTATTTTTTTATGAGTTCACTGATTTCACTATTGGCTTGCAAAATATTTTTACCAAGAATTTTCTAGAATTATCTATGAAAATATAGATGTAAATTTTCTCTGCATCGACTATTTTCATGAACACATTGATCATAAAATATTTTTATGAATGATTAAAGTAGACAATATACTTGAAATTGTTTTTATTTGAAAAACAAAATCAGGAAAAGGATGTCTGTCATTTGCTTTTTTAAAAGATGTTAAAAATTGGATAAAATGGTGAATGTTAAAGATAGAAGTTTCTAGAATATCTGGTAAACTTTTTTACCAGATTTTTTCAGAGAAAAAAAGTTGCAAATTCAGCATACATGTAATTGTTGTGGATACTGTAAAATTGTTAATGTTATCAGTCATTCAATTGCTTAATTCAATCGAATTATTGCATCAATGGCCAAGAACGATACAAGGGAAGTAACTGTGTGAAATACACCCATGAAACACGTTCAATTACCCAGGTTTTTTTATTTTATTTTTAATCTTTGGCAATTAAGACTGTCATAAGTAAATATTTTTTTAAGTGTGACTCGATTTTACAAATCATTGTCCTTTCAAACTGACATTAATTCGACATACCCAAGTCACAAAATCGATATAAAAATGACCAAAATTCCCAAATTCTTTTAATGTCCTTTCCTCATTTACTATTTGTGCCAAAAGAGGATCATACTAACTAAAGCTTTACTTGAGGAAAAAAAAAAACAAGAAAAAACAAAACAAAAAAAATCTTCTTTTATGTTTATCAAAACTGTCACCTGGAGATGATTGGAAAATTTACCAATTGAAACCTCATGCAAAAATGGAACTTTAAGTACAGAACTGATCACTAACTTTCATCTGTATTTGTTTCTCCTGTGGAAACTCTAAGAGGACTACAACATGGAAACCTGTTTTTGATACACATTGCTGGACTCTTCTGACCTGTAAGAAAGGTAACCCCATGAGCACACCACTGTCTGTTGTAAAATTCACGAATGTCTGTCAGGATGTCAACATAGTGTAAAATATCAGCCCATTGCCAGACTGCATTATCCATATTGATTCACCCTAGAACCAACCAATACTTCACAAAGTACACTTAACCTTCGTGTTTACCAATCTTTGTATATCTCTTCTACTTTTTTTATGTATCTTTTCTTCACAAATATATCCCATATATGTGTGTGTGTGTGTGTGTACAAAATGTGTATGTGGAAATATACAAATAGATGCATATGAATGTGCATGTATGTGCATATATATATATATATATATATATATATATATATATATGTATATATATGTATATATATATATAATAGTATAAATAAATATTTGTGTTTGTGTGTCTGTAAGAGAAAAAGAGAAAAAGAATTGTTGAAAAATACAAAAACAAAAGCACTTTCAGGCAATAAGCACTTATTTAAAACACAAAATTGTTAATAGATTATTTGTTAATTAATAATAACTTCAAGTAGACCTTTCAAATTGCTTTTATTCTCTGTTTAAATTTTCTAACAATAAGAGAATATATTCAAGTAGAAATTGGTTTAGCCTGGCACAGGGTCACAAATATAGGGAACCCAGTGAATAAACTCACTATTCAAGTCATTATTTCTGTGCTGTAAGTTCAGTCGTCAAACTTGTGTATTTGGGCTTACAGTCATATCATGTTGAAATACCAGTTCTTGGATAATCAGTGAAGTTAAGCAACATCAAGTCTGTTCAATACCTAGATGGGTGACTGCTTGAGAATCCCAGGTGCTGTAAGCTTGGATGTGTGTGTAGTGTAATGGTTAATTTCTTGGAATTGTTAATCAGAGAGCCAAGTTCCAACTCCAGTTGGGTTTGTTATGCACAAATACCCTTGGGAAAGGTATTACTCCACCTCTTCTCCAACTATGGGTTAACTAATAGGACTTGTATCAGTAAATCATTATTATCTCTAAAAAATTCTTACAATCTCAAAATATTTTCTGGCTTTAACCAACCTGCAAAAGGTTGATAAGCCATAGAAAATCAATCAAATCAACTTGTGTCCTTGTGCTAAACTAAGTCAAGCTTACTTATAAATATATCTATATAACAATTTATTTGAAAACGTATGTGAAAATATGAAGGTTACTGCCTTTGTGATGTACTTGTATGCATTTTAATTGGTCACAAAGTGTGTTAGCACAAATTTTCATCCACCTACAACAAGTTGGCAAATTTAGCTAGCATAGGTCTCCAGCATGATATCACTTGTATCACAAAAAATTCAACAAGAGTAGATAACTCTGTTGTGACACTGGGCACAACTAGTCAGACAGTTTTAATATCATAAAAAACGCATGTCATAAAATTTAAAAAATCTTTCTCTTACAGCTTTTAATTTACATTTTTTTTTTATTCACATGAACAGTCTAAAAAAGATTGTGTTATTCTGAATTTTCAATATTTTTCAAAACACGGAAATACCATTATTTAATAAAAGAAAACAAATATACAATTTAACTGTGTTGCCACTAAGCAGAAAAATATTTTTATGAATAAGAAAATGATAATATTTGTAGTTGGTCTTTTTTTGCAAGACAAGATTAAACAAATGGTCAGTAATTCTCTTTATAAGAGATGCAGGTGTTATTAACAAACAATCATGCATGAATGCTTGACTGAGAAGCAAAGATTTTTACATGAACAAATCAATACCAAAACAGCCAAAACTAATCTTTCTCAGTCATTTAGAAATGCTAATTGTTCAGTGCAGATTATGAAAATTAAATGAAATAATTGTTTTTTTAATCATTTCACCCCAAGCAAAACAATAAAGCCACTAAGACACAAGTGGTTACTGAGTGTGAAAGAATAAATGTTCGCTTAATGAGGTGTTTCATTTACATAATATCCATGAGAAATTATAGATAGTAAAAAAATATTTCCCAGGCATTTCTCCATTGAATGGTATCTGTATATTCAGAAAAAAAGCTATTTATATTGCTGTTATATGTAACTGTAATCAAAACTTTACAGAGTACCACATCATCTTTTAATACATTGAAAATTTGGCAATGTTTGACCTTCGTGCCTTCAAAAAAAAAAAAAAAACCCGTGTGTCAAAAGTACAGTTATTCCCATGACACCAATATTATTGTATACACTTCTGACTTCCTCAGCAACATTTATTTACAAATTATCAAAATATGTGAATCAACTACAATGCTATATTTATTATTTACCATTTTATAATTAACTATGAAAACAAGTTTTTTTTATTCAGTCTAATAAATAAATAGTGTTTAATATCTTTGTTGTCAATTCTCAAGGATAAAAAAAATGTGTATAATCCCACTTTCATAAATTTGGGTTTTATTCAAATTCTAATCAGCACTTTTTAAAACAACATTGCCAAGGGAGTCAAAAGTGTATACAGTAATAACAGATCTTTTGACACTATTTTTTTACAAGCACAAAGGTTAAACATTGCCAAAAATTAAAAGAAAATCATACTTGTGTCTGTGTGTGTGTGTGTGTGTGTGTGTGTGTGTGTGTGTGTGCGTGTGCGTGTGTGTGTGGATGGATGGATCAAAACACTATTGAATGAGCATATTATCTTTGTATAATATTTAAAAAATTAAATGAAAATCTCAATAACTGTTCAGAGGAGGAGGAGGAGGAGGAAGATAAAAAAACATTAATTTCGAGGATGAAACATGTAACAGAATTTTTCCACTTTGTCATTCAATTACCTAATAATAATAATAATAATAATAATAATAATAGGTAGAACCAGCAGCTGAAGAAGTAAGAATTTCAAATTTCATTAAATAATTGTATTTCCTTTTACTATTCTAATTTTCTTTTTCTTTAATTAGAATTAGATCTGCATATAATTTTGTTTCCTTTTGTTGTTCAATCAAATGTTTTTTGATGTCGAACAAAATCATTGCTCAGTGATCAGTGCATTGGATCCACTGCTTTAAGGTTAATATTCAATCCATAGGACCGGATAGACAAGGTTAATTAACCCTTGTAAACTTTAAAGAAAATACTATGAAATTATTTCTTCTTTTCTGAACTTATCAAAAATGATTTGCAAAGTCATTTATGCTTTAGACAGGGTAATTTAAATTCATTAAAACACAATTTGTAATAAAAGATATTTTAAATTAATCTGGTTAATTTTAATTTTTAAATATTTTAGCTAAAATGAAGATAGATGTTTACTAAATTCTTACAATGATTTAATTGTATACATCATAATATTTTCATCTGAAACAAACAATATTTTTTCTAGGACTTAGCAATGCATATATTGGCAGAATTCTACTCATATTCTGGATTATTTTTTATTTTCATCTTTATTGATTTTAACATTTTAACTAATTTACTCTTTGTTAAGGGTATGTTGCATCTAGTGGTCTTTAAAAATTGCATGTTACTTTTTCTTTCTTATGTATGTTCTTTTCAAAAATGCAGGGTTCTTCTTGAGAAAAAAAACAATAACAAAACTAAAGAACATATTAGTTGAAATGTGATGCTAAAAACGAGGATGAAGATACTAATTAAAGTGTGTTAATCATTAAGTACATCACCTCACAGCTTCAGATAACAGATGTACTGACATTGTTCAGTGGCATAATAGCTAAGGCTTTTTTTCTATTTGAGATGTTTTTTGTTTTAATTTTGTTGCATCGTCAAGGTGAATGATACACAGAGAAGAATGAGTGCTTAATATATTTATTCAACACCAGTATCTGGTGCTAACAGATACATACAAAAAAAACACAGAACAATAAGTTACAAAACAATTAACAAGACAACTAACAAGGAATAAAGGAGGGTCAAATGCTGTATAGCCAAACGAAGTAAGATCATTCCAAATATTAATCAGCTTAGTATCAATTTATTAATCAACTGTTGGAGTCCTTAATAGTAGACTATTTAAGGCTCTGATCCAGGTCATCTGGTAGAGTGCTGAAGGGGTGCTAGCTACTCTACAACAAATTTAAACTTTAAATATATACAATAACTGATTTAAATCAAATAAACTAGTTTTTCAAGATACTCACCCAATGTTCCCTTAATGATTAGCTAATGAATGTGACTATTTAAGCTTGTTGCTTCAGGTTTAAGGCTAAGATTAGTTTTAATCCTTATAAAGTTCTATGTAACATTCAGAACATCTAAGCAAAAAAACTAATACTCATTCATTCAGTCGGCTAAGTGCCACATGTGATACACATTGTGTACGATCATGTCTCTTTTTAGTCATGACTGACTAGGAAGAATATTTTCCCACAGTAGGTTGCCATTTCTTTCTGCAGTAAACCAGTTGCCACCCAAGGCTATAGGACCCAGTCAGTCCTACTATTTACCCATAGCTGGAGGAAGAAGAGTTGGATTCATACCTTTTCCAAGGGTATTAGCACATAAGTGAATGTAATAAATTTGACTGGAATTCAAACTCAGCTCTCTGATTCCTCAATCTGAGCCACAATCCATTACTCATTACTTGTAGAAAATATGTCTCCTCTCTTAATTAGTTTTTTTTTAGTAATTTCAGATTAGGTTAAAAGCTTCCTTCTGGAAAGCATGTCTCCTATACCATTGAGGTACTATTCTCAATGTCAGCAAGAGTTCTAAGAAAATAGTGAAATAATACATTTTCTGAATGACTTAGCTCATCTGGTAAAAAAGACTCACCTGGTTGGTTTTCAGTTTTAGTTTTTGAATGAGTTTTTATCTAAAATGAATTTTTACCATTAGGTCATTGAACACTGCCTTCACTCAATTTTGCACCTAATTATCTATCTCTGTGTTTGTTTATATGGTATAAACATAATGTATAGAACATTTTAAGAATAAATCTAGCACAAGAACAAACTCGTTCATTTATTTTAGGAACAAACATATTTTATAAGCACATGATTTGGAAAGGCTTTTTGGAACCTCTAATATAAACATAATTTTTTTTTTTTATCATTTCACTGCAAGCAAGGTAATAAAGCCTCTAGGATGCAAGGTGTTACTGAGTGTTAGAGAATATGAGAAAAACTACCATTAAGGAGAGAAGACAATAAAAAGACAAGAATTAATAAGACAGAAGTTAACAATTGACATTGTATTTTAATTTTTAAAATTCAAAGTTGACTAGGAAGCAACAATCCAGAAGAGAGTTCCACAAACGTGAAGTGTAACAGAAGAAACTTTTAGCATATATACAGCCATTTCAATTGTAAATTAGCAGAAATATATATTTCCATATTTTTTCAATCTTATTCTTGTGACATATTTCTTTCTAAACTTATTTCATATCGAAAGTGTTAAATTATAAGAAAAATTAACATCATTATCTCCAAGAGTGTGTAAAGTGTCAACTTGAAATAGGGATGGAGGGCAAGGTACATATCATGAAACTGAACTTGGTTATTTATGGAAGCAAATCGGCTGCTCATGCTAAAATTAAATCTTATACTTCTGTCCAATGCTCTAACCCTTGAGACAGTCATTGTATATCTCTAATTATTTGGAAAACAAGACAGTTTGTACAGATTTTAAAATTAGAGAAAGAGAAAATGAATGTAAACATGAAAATAATTTATATTGATTTGAAAATTTTACCAAATATTTCTGTTAAATTTTTTTTAAGATGCAAAAAGAATTAATTAATCCACATATTATTGAAACTTTTATCTTCATCTCTGTTTTTTTATCATATTTCATTCAATATGTTCTTCAACTTTCCTAAAGAGTATGTTGCATCTGGTGGTCTTTAGAAATCACTTGGTACTTATTTATCTCTTCATATCAAAGTTTCGGGCTTAGAATAAAACTTTGACATTTGGTATTGTAAATTTGTTAAAACTTGTGGTGTTCAAGATGTTTACTAAACTTAACTTAGTACAACACAAATCCAAATATGAGGAAATAGGAGGAATAGTATTGTACTAATCTCCTAAATGAAGAGTCTTCATACTTTGAAAATCAGCATTAAAAACCTGGATTTGAACAGCAACCACTGGAAGCCATGAGAAATACACAACTAACTTAATACTAAGGCTGGTTAAGCTTTATTGTTCTTACTGGGGTGAGGAAATAAAAAGCACTAAGCAACACCTAGAGACCACCAGATGCATTCTTAAAGAACGAAGATAACAAAGTGATAACAGTGGACAAATTCTTTAATATTTTTAAAGTCTTTATGGTTCTTTATTTGAAAAGAATGGACACTTCAACACATTGTATATGAATCATAATGACTTCATACACAAACATACACACACACACAAATACACTAGTGCTTCATAGCATAAATCTCATATGATTAACATAAAAATACAGTGAAATGTATACAACACAATTTAATTAGTTTATTTACCTTTTTTTAATTTATTTACTAAAAAATATAATTATTGTGTATGTGATCATCAATTTTTAATTATTTTCATGATTTGTTATAAAAAAAAGGTTTAAGATTTACATTTTAGTTTAATTCAGATCTTTCTTTCTGGAAATAAACTTATCTAAAATGATCAGCAACAATTATTAGCCTATTTTCATGACTTCCAATTTCAAATCTTAAAAATATATATTTCATGCCTATTTTTGGAGGAGAGCAGTTTTTTAAATGTTTATATCTTCTTTTTTGTTTTGTTTTGTTTTTTTTTTTTTTTTTTTTTTTTTTTTTTGCTGTTTTTAGGATCGAGCAGACCGTCTAGTGTTAGAGGGAGAATTTGATCCCAAGAATTTCTTGGACCAAGTCCCTGATAAAGACTCAGGTGGACGAGATATTCCACCCTGGAAGAGACATGTCTTGGCACGCCAGCTGGCAGAGAAAGCCAAGAATGATGATGATGAAAGGAAAAAGGTATTGAAGCATTTATGATACTACTATATTTCTAAGAGCCATAATTGCCTTTGTCATGAAGGAACGTGGCATATAGAAGAATTGACTATACAATCTCTCAAAATTTGTTTTGCATAAGACACCTAGAATTTAGTATAAATGGCACTAATTTGGGTGGGGGAATAATTTTTGTACATTTGCATTGTCTAGACCATATTTAGACACTTGTCAGAATTGAAAAGTATTGATTTTTAACATTTCAGAAGGGGGCTCCTTTTCATAATATCGATATAGTGTAAAAACAATTGCTGGCTTTTTTAAAGTTATTGGGCTTAATTGTTATTTACAAATGTCAGGTTTGAAAATGTGATTATTGATATCACTGATAACTGCATATTTTTTTTAATTTTCTGAATTTTTTAACCATTTTTTTCTAACTTTTTAAAAAAAATTTTCTGTCTGAGATTTTTCAGAAACATGTACATAAATATTTGAGTTTAATAATTATTTATCTTAAATGACGAATAAATAGATAGACATTTTTATTCATTTTTATATGTTTTTGTTCTTTAATTAAAAATGTATATATCCATTTGTTCTTTATTTAAAAGATATCTTTTTGTAACCACCCACCCCAAAAATGTATGTTTTTGTGTTCAAAACTGATCCAATAACTGTAAAAGTCAGGGATCGATTTGACTGTATTTATATGATAAACAGAACCCTCCATCTAAATCAATAAAAATCAATAATTTTTGATTAAGTGTTGTGGCTTATGGAAAGTCTACAAAAATTATTTCCAAAAAATGTATTTCTATTTTTTATGAGTGCTGTGTACATTTTTTACACTAGTGCCATATACATCTGAATAAAATATGCCAGTATTTTCTGCATTGCTATTATCACATTATAGACTAAAGGAAAAGTATCACTCTTTTTAGCCACTCGGGGGAGGGGGTTACACAGTAAGAGGTACAATTTATGGGGATATGTCAGGAAGATAACAGCTGACCCTAGACTTGAGCAGGCCAAGATTGTAGGGATTGGGGAAGCATACTCTTGGGAGTTGGCTCCACAAACTAGCTGATCATCAGAAGAAGCTGCTCAAGTGGAACTTACATCTCACCAATGGAATGCAAAGGGAATGAAGGTGGTTCACTACAATGTGCATTGGTATGGTGGTTCTTAGCCATGAAGGTTAGGAACTGGTGGAACTAAAGAATGTATTTTATTTGAACATTTTCCCTTTAAATAGCAATAGAGCAGCAAGAGACTTGCAATGTTTTGTCTGTGAGAAAAGGGATTGTAGGGTGGGAAACAAATTGTCACTCACAAAAATGAATCAAGACTGGAAAGTGAAGACTGGGCAGTTCCTGTCCATATATGGCAGCAGTATTCCATTTTTGGCTTGATCTGGCTCTTATAAATGTAGAGGATAACAGGAGGAGTCGGGTACTTACTTGAGCTATAAAGAGAACTGACCATGTTTTTCAGTATCTTTGGCAAAGGATCATATGTAAGAGTTCTAGGGTTGAGTTTAAGTCCATAATAGGCACTCAAGTTATGGGACATCCCTGAGAGAACACCCATTCATCATGATAGGTGAAAATTCAGGGTCCGCTCAGCAATGATGGAACGTCACTAGTTTGGTTTTCAAGGCATTACCTGAGACCAGACAGTTTTTACCTCCACTAAGCTGTTAAAGCTAAGACAGAGGAGAGATCAGCTGCTAAGCTCTTGTCATCTAGAGTTTTGGAGGTGCACCCATATACCATTGTATCATCAGTATAGATATTCACAAATGATTGGAGTATACTCTTAGTCAAATAATTTATGTAAAGTAGAAAGAGGGTTGGACTGAGAAGTGAGCCTTGTGGGGATACTTGCATTGATCACTTGGGCCTTGGAGTGACAACTACCTTCAGGGACCTACTTGTTAGGAAGGACTTGATAATTGCAAAAACTTTTCCAATGATTCTGATCTTGTGTAGTAACTCACTATACCATACCTTGTCAAAGACAAGGTATGGTATATGGTATGGTATTGAAATATCTAATGCGATCATCCTTGAGATCTCTTAAATAGATACATCTTTATTTGTACAGAAGGCTTTCAGTAGTCCTTAAAATACATTGATTCTCTTTTGTCAAATTAATATGCTATCTATAGATAGATAAGTTCGTTCAGTCTGGATTTCAAAGCAAAATTTGGGATTACAGTCATATCAGGTTCATTCATTGAAATCATTTTTAAACAAGAGAAATTTGTTTTTACAGCAGGCAGAAGAAGAAAAACGTTATAAGAATGTACCCGCATGGAAACGAGCACTTATGGAAAAGAAATCAGCAGAAATCAAGTAAGTGAAACAATGCAACTTTGAATAAAAAGAGCATAAAAGATTTTTCAAGACATCATTGGATCCTACATTTGCCCTGTAGCTATGACATAGGACAACAACTCTGTATTTGGTATAAAGCACATTAAGTATATGACTCAGTGGCTGTGAAATTTTCTATGTAGAGATGCAAAGGGTGATTATCTCCCTTTTGGTTAAGTTGGAGTCATGAGGGTCACATGATGGCCGACAAGTGATGTGAGTTTTGGGGGTGACAAAACTTCAGTTGCTATTTAGCATGTATAGATTCAAAACGTGTCTGCCCATGCCAGTTGCTGATTATAGACTGCTAAGGCACTAGACATTATCTCAGGCCCGCAGTAGTAGGAAGAACAGAAGAGCCTACATAGTACCTTGAAGTTTGTAGAACATACCACTGGACTGGCCCTTTTCTTTTTGAGAAACATTACAAGTAAGATCCTTTTTCTTCTTGCATTTCCACTCTGCTTGTTTTATTCATTTCTTACAATTTCCCTGTGTGGGATGAATTAGTAACAAGTATTTATATATTTGTATATAATTTCTTGTATGATATAGCAATGCATAAAAATCTCTTTGACACTAATGCATGTGTCATTCCTTTCTTTCAGTTATTTTGTTCCATCTGTAGTAATGTATTATTAAATCACAGATATAATAATGCCCAGAATGGGGAAATGTAAACTGGTAATATTCTTTCTTGCCTAACACCCGTATTATGTGTGCATTACCTAATAAAGGTACATGGTAGGTGGCTTAAGCACTGTTAGTCAAAATGTCATTTTTCTTTATATTTTTCATTCATAATGTATAGTGTGAAAATAATGACAGTCAAAAGATACAATAATCTTATAATAAATTGAAAAGATAGTGAAATTTACAATAAAAAGAGATTTATTTAACTTTCTTTTTTTTAATCCTTTCATCCCAAGCAAGGTAAATAAAGCCACTAAGATGTGAGGCGTTACTGAGTGTTAGAGAATATGTGACAATACTATTAAAGAGAGAGAACAATAAAAGAACAAGAATTAAAAAGACAGAAGATAACAACTGACATTGCATGTAAATTTTTGAAGATCAAAGTTGACTGGGAATCAGGAACCAGAGTTCCACAAGTGAGAAGTGCGAGTGAAGAAACTGTTAGCATAGAACATATGGTCACATCTAGCCATGTCAACTGTAAAATGATGAGATCTTTCTGCCAATCTAGTACTTCACTTAAATTCATAAAGTCATAAAGTTTTGGTACCATAGAGGAAAGTGTTAGAAATTTATGCATTTGTTTGAATGCAGGTATTCAACTTCATATTCCAGACAGGAGGATAAACTCAAAAAGGCAACAGACATATATTGTGCCATGTTAAGATACATGATGACTTATTTTACTTATTAGGGACAACACAACAGTGTGCCCTCATAACAACAATAAAAAAATAAAAAATTAGAAGTAGATATCAGTTCTCTGAGCTTCACAAATTGTGCTAGTCAGTCCTTTTGTCAGCATACCCACAATCATATCCCTACTTTAATAGTATTGTCATTCAATAGTTTTCATTGCAACTTATTCTTGTATATAATGAAACTTAATGTCAATATATTTTCCTCATCTATGATACTGTGGATTTTTTGTCATACAAATCATAGATTGATTGTTCTCATAGATATTTGTTGGGCCAACATGGGCATCATTAATATTGTATTGGAGACACTGCATCCATACTGCCTCCTGTAATGCACTTGCCAAAGTCATATATTCCACTTCAGCTGCAGATAATGCAACACAGGTTTGCTTACAGCTACTGTACTTAGTTTAAACAGGTATCCTGACATTGACTTGTGGTCATCCAGATCAACAGTCCAATCTGCATCCGAATATCCCATTAGATTTCCTGCTTCATTTTTGTCATAGAGTAGCCCATAGCATACCATTTAAGTAACACACAATACTGCCTTCCACTGTTGGACTGTAGGCTGGGAAAAAAATCTTGCTACATTTCCAACAGTATAGGTGATATCGGGTCAAGTCCTTGTTGACAAATAAATCAAGTACTTAATCGCTGAGTGAAATACTTCCTGACTGAATGGCTCACTGTTCTTGTTGGCTTTTGTCAACTTTGTACCAGCATCAATTGGAGTTGCACATACTTCTCCACTTGGAACTACTTTAGAACTTCTATGGTATATGATGGTTGTTCAATCCATATTTTTCCTGGTTCTGGATAAGTGATTTTAACACCCAAGAAACAGTGCAACTTCCCTATGTCCTTGATGTTAAAACTTTACAAGATCTGTTTGATGAATCCTTGGATACATGTCAAGGACTTGCTTGCCAGGATGATGTTATCAACATACACAGCAACTATGAACATATCTCCTCCTGAGGACTATGTATAAATACATCGGCTATTTTCCAGCTGCTTAAAGTGCAGCCTTTTCAGTTGACAGTCCAATGCATCATTTCAATGTTTTGGAGACTGTTTCAAACCATAGATACTTCACTTTAGTTTACAGATCAGGTATGATTTGCCATTCATCTTGAATCCTTCTGGCTGCTTCATATAAATATCCTCCTTCAACTCACCATTTAGGAATACAGTCTTTATGTCTGATGCAGCTTTAGGTCATGTTTTGCTACCAATGTGATAACAGTTTGGGCTGATTCAAACCTTACAACTGGGCAAAAGGTCTCATCATAGTTAACTCCATACCTTTGATTAAAGCCTTGAGCTACCACCGAGCTTTGTATTGTTCCATGTCTCCATCAGCATCATATTTTCATTGAAACACCCACTTACTACCAATAGCTTTCCTTCCACTGAGTAGTTTAACTTATTTGTTTGAAGTGAATCTATTTCTATTGCTTTCGTCCATTCATTTTTCTCTGGACAGGAAAGTCCTTCTCTCATGGTTAATGGATCATTCAGTCTGTGAGCAATGTTTACCCACTTAACATAGAAATCTGGAACTTTCATTGCTCTTTTTGATTTCTTTAGTCCTGTAGCTTCCTATGAATTGTTTTCATTATTGCCATCATCATCTTTACTGATACTGACATTGAATTTCTACAAGAAGTTGGTTTTTGATTTCCTCTTTCTTTTGTTCATCTGACGATTTTGTTTCATTGAAGATGACATCATCATGCCAATATCATATCCACTAGACCTTTCAATCATGTCTTTCCACTCTACAAATTCCCTTGTGTTTGAGCATGTACACCCATACAAATTTTGATTTATCATCAATAAATGTGACAAAGTATTCAACTCCAAGTGATTTTGCCTCAATTTTTCCATACACTTCACTGTGTACAATTCCAAGCAATTCAGCTGATCTGTTTGCACAATTCTATCTGTGCATGGTTCACAAAAGTTCATATCCTTAGTGACTTCAAAATCAAGGCCAGTTACTAACTGATCTCTTGCTAGTTTCTGCAAATTCTTTGCTTCAAGATGACCAAAACGCTGATGCCAAATTTCTTCTTTATTATTACTTGAACATTTTGCTGTTGCATCAGCCAATTCTCATACTTCAACATAGTTCAAATAGTACAAGTTTCCAATTTTGGTAGCTGTAGCAATTGGATTTTGTTTTTCATCCAGAACCTGACAATTTCTTTCAGTGAATACAAACTTTTCCAGACTTTGCAGCTTTAGCTACCCTCAGTAAGTTATATGATAGTTTGGGAACATATAGAGTCTCATACAACTTTGCCGCTTTCAATCTGAAACTTTCACATTCAGTTCATTCATTCCTATTCCTAATGCTTCAGCTGAATAACCATCACCAAGAGTTATTTCTTCTGCTTCATTCAGCTGTCTAAAGTTTAGAAACTTTTTCACATCATAACACATGTGACTGTAATATTAGGATTCCAATTTTCTCCCCTAGCCTAGATCATCAATAAAGGAAGATAGAAAACAGATCAGGGAGTAGGGAGTGAGAAAAGCAGAGAGAGAATAAAACATGCAGCAAGCTGGCTAGACCCTAAGATGTGTTTTATGTGTCTTCATTCCTCATAAAAATACTACATGGTGGCAGTGGTAATGGATATAGTTACAGTGTCTACAAGGAACACTACCAAGCTATAAAAAAAGAAATACTAATAACAGACTTCAGACCCCTCTGGCAGGAATAACAAGGACAACTACAAGCATCAGCAACACCACATGAAGACTTAATGGGTGTGACCATTTTTCTTTTCCTTTTTTTTAAAAAAACAAATAATTAGTACAGAAATGAAAAGAAAAAGGATCTGCCGCTCAAACACTCTTCAGTGAACAAAACTATGGCTATACAAGTTCTTTACAGTATTACATATTTATTGTCACCATACTTTACAACAGTGTTAGTCACAATGGCTGCAAACATGCATGAACTGGTTTAGGTGCTGGATGTCTACAGACCTGGTGGATTTGTTACAAGCAACAAAAAATGCAATTTCTGGCCCAATACATTCAGAGAAGTTGGTAAGAAAATGCAACCATACTGGCCATATCGTGATGAGCTAGCCATTGAAAATGGAATTTTGATCAAGGGCAATTGGATCATTGTCCTACACTCCATGCAACAAGAGGTACTGCACAAGATCCACTATGGCCATGAAGGGATTGTGAAGTGCAGGCTAAGAGCAAAAAGCTGTGTGTTCTGGAACAACATCAATAAAGACATTGATAGGACTATTCAGATACATGCCAAAACACCAAAAAGTGCAGAGCGCTGAATCCCTGATGCTGGTAAGACCATGGCAAATAATGGCCACAGACAAATGGCCTCACAGAACTTTGCATGCAGTCAATGAACTCTGCCATCAAGAAGGCTACATCGAACAGCTGCAACATTGATATGGGATATAATATTATGATACCAATTAGCTCCTCTAGCATAGCTTTCCAATAAAGGAAGGTAGAAAACAGACTGGAGAAAAGGGGGTAAGAAAAGCAGGGGGAGAATAAAACAAGCAACAAGCTGGCTAGACTCTAAGATGTGTGTTACATGTCTTCATTCCACATAAAAATACTACAGTGACATGTTGCTCCAGAGTTCACAATCCAATTCCCCTTTTCCTTATTAATTAGTAATGCATTATTTGGAAATAAACCAACACGGTGCCATTTTCTGAGTTACTGGAAACACTTTCTTATTTCATCGAGGTATAGGCTTTCCTTTTGGAGAAATTCCTTTTCCAGTTTATTTCTTTTCTATCTTGACCAAGTAGTTGACAGTTACAGTCCACTTTTGTTATGTTTTGACACAATAGCTTCAGATTCAGTACTAACACTTCCTTTTTCTTTAAACTGTGATTGCTCATACAATAGTCGTTCAGTCACCTTATGCTCACTTAGGCACATCCTGACTAGCTTCAAGCACTGTCAACAACAAATGAGAATCTGGTAGGCTATCTAAGAGATGTACAACTTGATCCTCCTCATCAATGGAATCGCCAATGACTGACATCTCTTCAAATATTTCTGTCATCGCTTTAATATGTCTGTTAACAGAATCACCTTCTTTCAATGTAAAAGAGTATAATCTCCTCCTCAACGCTAATTTGTTTGCCCATGTTTTCTTTTGAAATTGGTCTGCCAATTTTTTCTACACTATGGCAGGATCGTCAGGGTTTCCAATTAAATAGAAAAATGATGGTTTGACTGACAACACAATTGTTGCCAAGGCACGATCTTTCCATGACAGATATTTTGAGTACACGATCACATCTGTTTTGGGTTCAGAAACAATCTCTGTCTCATTTACTATATTCCATAAACCCTCTCTGATAAATGCCATTTTACATTGCACTTTCCAAGTGGTGTAATTTGCCACATTCAGTGGCACAAGTTTAATAAGATTTGTTTCCATTGCCATATTCAATCTTATTACAACTTGGTAAAATTCTTTTCCCCTGCAGCAAATTCAAGATGGCCATTACGATCCCACAATATCCTTAAAGTTCAGTCTATGATGACCTCTTTTAGAAATTTATGATGACCTCTTTTAGAAATTTATGCATCAAGTTAGATAGCAAACATAGACATACCTTGTTTTGTATAAATGCAGGTATTCAACTTCATATTTCAGGCAGGAATATAAACTCAAGAAGAAAACAAACACATGTTGCACCATGTTAACACACACATTATTTTATTTATTAGGGACATGACAGTGTGTTCTCATAACAACAATAAAAAAACCCAAAGAAACTAAAGGTAGATAACTCCGACCCCTTTATCTAACTTTAAGTGTGCATCTGACTAGAGTGGAATTTTCAACGGAAAGTTCCTCAGAACAAATATCATGAATGTATTTATAGAAAACTTATACAGATGGTTTAAATGGCTGCCTATCCAGTGTTCAATTTGTTCATAAAGTATTTCACTGTTCATTAGTAAGAATAACATTTTTTTTTAATTACTTAAGTGCTTGTATAGATAACATATTAACAAATGTGGTAGATCAGCATCAGTTTATTGTATTGAGTAAGAAATCCTGAAGTGTATAAATGTTATGTTGATTTAAATGACACACTCACCTAACCCATTCTTTTATCTTTAAAAATAAGGAACCTCCAATACATACAGTATGCCAAGAACCATATATCATGAAAAACATACTTATAGACTGTACTGACTTTAATAATATCCAGGAAAAATTCTATAAAAAAAGTAAGAGATATGAACAAGCTTTTCAGACAAACCAACCCAAACAATATCTTTAACTTTATAAAACAGTTAATAGCTTTTCTTGTGTCATCAAAAACGACCCTTTGTTGTCACTATGACAACATATACTTGTTTGATACTTTGTCAATGTCAACGTATTAGGACTTCCTCTATATATGCATTTTCTCTATGGTCACATGATCTACTTAGTTCAGTAATGAGATTGCCTGTATTTATTCACTGACGATCTATGTTCAAGCACAAGTGTCAGCAGTAATACTTTATTCCTATATAACAGCTTTACATAAAGATGTCATTTATTACAATCCAAACAAAAGAATTTTCTTTAGAACATCTTTAACCAAAAACTCATCTCTAAAGAATTTAACTACAAACTTTCTTACAAATCCTAAGTATACTAAATAAAGGATTCGGTACTAAGATGACCTACAGAGGTTGATATGACATTAAACAAGAAGAAGAAAGAAAGATTTATGGTATTGATTTGTTTATAATAATAATAATAACATGACTAGCTTTACTTTGGTTGTGTGAGTGATATATTTGTGAGTGTGTTTTTAATGAAGTTATAAAAGCTTAGATGAGTTTCAAAGACCGTGTCTTCCCTGATGTGTTTTGATCAGTTGGAAAACTCATTTGATGATTTAAGTACCAAATTTTAATTTTTTTTTAATACTATTGTTCCCCAAATACAAGGCCTGAGTGCCATTCAAGGTAAAGGGTTACTGAATGATGCTCTTGTTCAAGTCTAAAGGGAGGAAGTAAGAAGTGCATATTATGAAGATATAAAGGTTAGATGACAACTGACTCTAGACGTGAAGACATTAAGATTGTAGTAAATAGTCAAATTGTTATTGTTATGAATGAACATAGTCACTACTGAGAATTTGCTATATGGTACCTAGACATTATGAATTTACTAGAATTTTTTGCAACATACTGATGCATGATGAAATCATCACAGTATTTAATATTGTTGAAGTTATCTCTAACATTGTACTCCATTACCTGTTTGCACTTCTCCCCAAGATTTGGTTTCGATTGGTCGACGTATGACTTTTTTAGAGGGTTTGATGAACAGATGCACTAACAGATGTCACAGAATTTTATATATAGAAGTACAGTACTAGATTGGCAACATGGTCTCATCATTTTACAGTTGAATTGGCTAGTTGTAACTGTAAGTTCTTTGCTAACAGTTTATTTTCTTACACTTCAGACCTTTTGAACACTCTACTGGCTTCTTGTGTCTTAGAGGCTTTATTGCTTTACTTGGGGTGAAATGATAAAAAAAAAATCAAATTTTAACAATGGCAGGAGAATCACCATTCAGTAATAACATTGTGGAATGGCATAAGCAAATTATTCATGTTCATTAGTTGAAATCCATTCAACATATGTTACCCATCTTTTTCCCAGGGCCCAACTATTTTAAGGGCAGATAATCCCTATTTTTTCCCAAACTGGAAGTAACCAAAATATCCACACCTACAGTATCAAAACAGTTTTTAAAATTTCTATTCATGACTGGTTTCTTTGAGTATGATATTTTAATTTGAAATGATTAGAAATAGGGAGAAATTGCTTTATAATTTTAGGGTTTAACTATTTACTTCTCCTTTGTCCAGTTGATTCTGTTTTTATACATTCATCTCCTGAATATGTTATAAATATCTGACCAACTCTTGTTAGCGATGATCTTCCAATCAACATTAGTTAATTGTACTGAAATAAATATGTTTTATAACTCAAACCATAAACAAAGATTAATATTAAAAAACAAAATTTCTCCCATAAAGAGAATTATCTATATACAAGGTGTCATAAATAAAACAAAGATGTATTTGCAATTTTATACATAGAAAACAATAACTGAATTACTTTATACAGAATTAATTTTCAAATTTTCAACTCTGATTCTATGTTTTTTTTATTTAATTTCAGAGCTGCTCAGGCACCCAAAAAAGAAACAAAGAATGCACCACCTGTTGCACCTAAAGCAGTTGCTTCTCGTGTGGTAGTTAATGGTGAAGGCAACATGAAACCCCCTTGGCAAAATGACCTCAAGAGCAAATAACTGTTTTTCATTAATTTTAAATTGGTTGTCCTTAACATTTCACTACTCCTTAAATTCTTAATACAACTTAAAATATATTCTAAATTAGCATGTTGCTGTCAAACAGCAGCATGTTTCATGAATGATAGACTAGACAGACATATATATATATATATATATATATATATAAAAACAAGTAGGTATTGAAAAGTTCTTGTCCTGATCAAGGAGCATCTCACACCAAAATTCTGATGTTTGGTCTGATATTGAAAAGTAGATCAGATTAAAAACTTTTTAACACCTCCTTGTATATATATATATATATATATATATATATATATATATATAAAATCATTCAAGCATGTTTGGTTGAATAATCTGGACATATGTCTTTATTTTTATTTTAATCATCTCGAATTCTTTGATCGACTTCTTAATGTTGATATAAAATTCATTAAGGAAGGCACCGTATTTAATGCTTGAATGAATATATACTGCCTAAATATATATATATATATATATATATATATATATATATATTTGGAGAAGAAAAATTGGTGGTGCTTTCAGAGATTGATTTTATTGCTGATATTTCAGAGTCATTCTCGGTTCCTTCATCAGAGCTGAAGCAGGTTTTTTTGTTTTTGTTTTTTTTTCTTTTTATAATACACATGTCTAAATAACCCTTACCTTTAAAAACTTATCTTCTTCAAATTACGTGTACAATGTCAGTATACATATAAAAACAATGAATATACATATTTAGGTATATAAATAATGTGAGTATGCGTGTATATGTATATATATATATATATATGCATACACATACACACACACATGCACATATATATATATATATATATACCTATATATATAATGTGTGTGTATGTTTAGGCATATAAAGAATGCACATTTAGATATACATGTTTATATATATAAACTTGTGAAAAATGCATGCACATGTATGTATTTGCATAAAAACATATGAAAGATGGCTTTTTTGTAATGATTTATACTAGTTTCCAATTACATTGTACTTAAAGTATTTTGATATTAGTTGAAAACAAAGGAAATTTACTTCCTATAGAGCACATATACCCCCCCCCCCAAAAAAAAATCATGGTTAAAATAATAAATTCATAGGGTTGAATTGGCTGTGGTCTGGATAAATTCTGATGATGAAGAATATACTCTTGAAATTGAATAAACCTATAACTTCTTTATTTTTTTTTCCCCCAAAAGAACTGTTTGGTACAATTGGTTTACTATAAGTAGTTAAATTTTCAGTTTGACTGCTCATTTCATTCTGGGGTAGATCTTTTACAGACTGTATCTTCTGTTGTCAGACTATCCATATTGTAAAATCTGTAATGCTTATAAGTATTTTTAGCCAAATATATAGATATATGCACAAATGGATTTATGTATGTAGATTTCAAAAATATATCTTCTCATATATATATAAAACCCTTTTTCTCTATAATTTATTAGAAAAGCAAGAGCAGCAGTTGGCTGGCATATCTCTTGTAACTTACAACAACAGATAAAAATACATGGCTCACATGCAGGTAACATACTTGAACATGTAAAATCTACATTTATGCCTTATATACATGTATACCTATAGTTATTATAAGCAAAACTTATGAGTTTTGTGAACATATTTTACATTCTTCTAACAACTGGAAAAATACACACTTCCTTGTATACATATCTATGTCATATATCTTTAAACTGAATGGAAACATGTTGCCATCTACAAGCAAATGCTCCGATGATTATAAAGTATTTTAATGATTAATTATTTTTAACAATCTTCAGTCCTAAAGGAAATATTAAATGGAATGAAAAATCTTAAAGCTATTTCAATGAATTAAAATAAAATTTTATTATTTTCTTCTTTTGATCATCACTAGAAGACTTGACTTTATCCCATATAATATTTTGCAAGTATCTTCATTTTTTGATTGATTTTATTAAAACAGTTGGGGCCACTATCTTTTTCAACCTTCAATTGTGGGAGGTTAGAACAATAAAGTAATTCTAAATGAAACATAAACTGTCATCTTAGAATATATGACATAATAATCTTGCACAGTATAGAATGTGAGTTGAAGTCTTAGTAAATGCTGCTGCTTTGTTTCAACTCACAATTTCCTTTAAAGGCCAAAGAATAAATCAGCCAGAAATATTAAAAAAAAAAAAAAGCAACAAAAAGATCATGATATTAGTCAAAATGTGTAGAATTATGAAAATACATTATTTCAGAATCTTGGGGATTAATTTTCATATAACAAAACAGAAATGTTGTAGAATTTGTAGAAAAGTAGTAAGGCATTACTTCAAAATGCTATGGCTATATTAGTTCCTCTTACTTGAAATATAATTTCAATATTGATTGCATATATGTGTGAGGGTGTAGGTGTGATTGTGTGTAGGTGTTTATGGATGTGTGTGTGGGTGTAGGTGTGTGTGCATGTGCGTGTGAGTGTGTGCATTTCTGAAACAGGGTAATTGAACCTTCCTTCACTGTGAAAGTCTTGCATGGCTGTGCAATTTAGAAGCATGCCAGGTTTTATGGTGGATTCCCCATCAAAGAGGATGAAGGTTCAAACTCTGCCAGAAGGTACATTTTTTTTTATTAAGTGTCTCAAGTGCACATGCCAGTAGATATAGATTAACACTGTTTAAAAAACAGGGATATCTACTCAATCTCGTGTATCCACTAAATATAATATTTAAAGTAAAAGGACACACACACACACACATATATATGAGACAATGATATATAAATTGTTGTATATCAGAACAATTTGAAGACTATGGTAGTTTTTGTCTTTTGTTTTAGTATTTGATACTTTTCCATGTCAACAATATGGAAAAACAATATATAAATTTTTATATCTCAGAAGAAATTTTGAAGCCTTTGTTCTAATATGTAAAAATGTATATATTGTTTTCTATACTGTCAGCATGGAAAAGTATTAGACACTAAAAAAATACAAAAACCTACTACCAAAAGCTTCAATATATATATATATATATATATATATATATATATACACACACACACACACATATATATATATATATATATATATATATATATATATATATATATATATATATATATATATATGTTCCTGATACACAAAGCAAGAATAAAAATGATCCCAAGAGATATTCTTGTGATATACCCAAACTTTGAATAAACATTTTCTAGATGAATTATTTGGATCTATTTAACTCATCACATCAAAATATTATTTCTTTTTTGCACTTTGATCTATCAGATTTTGATTATTAGCAAACCTTTTTAACTTTAAAATTATTTTTTACTGCCATATACTAAAATATTTAGTTGGCTATTGAATAAAGCCAATGTTGGTCCAAGGACATTTACACAGCACTCAGTAAAAAATAAACTCACTTACAACAGCTCATCTTCACTCTACAACTAATGTTCTCATGTATATATCTACATACAAAAATGTTTGTCAGTTTCATGAAAAAAAGATAAAGCCCAAAATATTTAACGTATGTTTTAGGTTGAAAAAGGGGATAGTAGATAGCAAAAGTGTTCTTTCAGACTATAGAATGTATATCCTAATGTATTATCAATTCCACTATCCATCCTGATGCCTACACTGATTCCTATCCTAATGAAAGACTTCTAGTTTGTTGTATTTTTTCCTGTGATTCTCAAATATTTAGTAGTGGATGCTATTAAAAAAAATATTTTCTCTCTGGTTGGTTCTAATTGCAACATGAATCATTGTTAGGAGAAAAGAAAAAGGAAACTTTATTAACTTGTAATTTTATGTTAACACATACCTGTGTAGCCCCTCATTGCCTTAAAAGAGAGAAACAGGGAATTCCCTGATGTCTGCACTTATCACAATAAACTAGGTAAACAAAATCTGTATACATCTATAAAACTTTATTCAAATGTATATGTCTGAGTACAAAGGTTTTTTTCCTAAAACCACCCACCCAAAACATGTAAAGATAACTATTCATATTTATTTAATCAATTCACCCCAAACAGGATGATAATACCACTAAGACACAAGTGGTTACTGGGAGGAGAATGAAAAGACTTTATAAAGAACCATAAACTCAAACCTAAGCAGGAAACAAGAGTTAAACCTCCAGTCCTGTTTAAAAGACTAGGGTGGAATTTGAACCGGACAATTGCAATTGGGTTCATTATATTTTCATTACATGCAAATACCCTTGGAAAAGATTAGGATTCACCTCTTCTCCCTTCAGATATGGGTTAATTAGTAAGACTTGTATCACTAAACCATTATTATCTTAAAAAATAAATAAATAAAAACTGTAGACACAATATTTAGATTTCAGCTTTAAATAATCCATAAAGGTTGATATTCCACTAAACAAAAAGCAAGCAAGCAAGCAAGCAACCAACATATCTATTTACACTGATAAACACAATAGAAACATATTTGATAACATATATAAACACAAATCTTTTTCCTTATATATACACATACATATTTTTGGCAACTGGAATAAGTCAAATTGTACAGAATAAGTTTCATTTACACAAATATAGCAATAAATACCTTGTAAATATACACATAAATCTTTATGTCTGAGTAAATGCATATGTATATATATATATATATATATATATATATAAAAATGAACATAGAAGTCAACACTTAGAGGCGACAGTCTGTTTCATGCTATATGTAATCGTCAGGCCTGACGATTGCATATAGCATGAAACAGACTGTCGTCTCTAAGTGTTGACGTCTATGTTCACTTTTATATTTACACATGCTCTATCTCTGATATTGAGCACTTTATTCCATAAATATAGCACACCTTAAGACTATATTTCTTTATATATATATATATATATATATATATATATATATATATATATTAGGATATATATATGTATATATATATGTATATATGTATATATATATATATATATATATATATATATATATATATATATGTATATGTATATATGTATATATATGTATATATATATATATATATATATATATATGAATAATGATAAAAGGAAAACTTATCTTAGCCATCACGTATTGTCCTCTGATGGACATTATCAAGGCAAATGTAAGGATTTTATTTTGCAACAACAATTTATAAACAAAAAAAAATTAGTTTTTCAGAATTTTTAAATTCATGAACACTCATAAATATACTTTAGCCAAAACTTAAGGTAAATTACAAAGGATGTTAAGTGATGTAATTTGATAATAACAAAATGTATTGGCTAAGAAAAGTTTTCCTTTTGTCTTTATTCATATTGTCTTTTTACAAATAGTTATATCTGAATTTTGATACACAAGCACAAATAGACATGTATATATATATATATATATATATATATATATATATATATATATATATATATATATATATATATATACACATGAACACACACAGACATAAATACACACACACATATACATATATATATATATATATATATATATATAAAGGTTGAAAGTAAGTTTGAAAAATATGCTTAATTAACAATTTTATTGATATTGCAATTTTTATTCATGCATCAATACCAATTGTTATTTGATGATTTTACATGCATATTTTCTTAAGTTGTTTTTATTTTTTTTTTCTGATGGACAAGTTTTGGGGGCAGATTCCAACTGCCAAACAACAATATTTAGAAGATGGCTTTCAAAAATAAGGATTCTTTAAATACACGCACACATGTACATGTGTGTGCATTTATGTGCATGTGTGTGTTTATATATATATATATATATATACACTATACATATATATATATATATATATATATATATATACTCTCAGTGTATGTAGAATATTTATAAAACTGTAGACTAGGCAGTCTCAAAATTAAAATTTTAAAAAACACTTAAACCAAAATCAAAAAAGCTATCATAAATCTGGTTTCTACTGGAAGTAATTCATGTTTTCTTTATTTTATTAGTTTAAGCTTTCAACAAAAAAAACATAACAAGATGCCCAAATTTCTGTTTCATCAGGATGTCGAGTTTTTTTCCTATCAATCTCAACATTCCACTGATTTTCCTGAATGCATTGAAAATTAAAAAATACTATTTATAAATCTAAAAAATAAATGAAAATATTTACTCAGCTTTTTTCCAACCAGATTAAGGATAGAAAGTTTGTTTTGCAAATTTTCATGTTAGAAATTCTTCCTCCCATTTTGATCTTCAAGACCTTTACATTTATGCGAATCTCAAAAGATTCTATAAGAAAAAACACAATATATAATTTATTAACTCTAGACATGCATGATGATATATATACATACAGAGTCCACCCAAAAAATGTATACATACTTCATGAAAGGATAAGATATAGGTATTGTAATACTAAATTTATTCAGACATCACAAGATTAATACAAGTTACCTTTGGATTCTACAACTCTACTCACAAGAGATGCTCAAAATGTTGGCCTTTAGCTTCCAGACATTTATGAATCTGGCAAACTACTACCTGGGCACATTGGCAAAAGTGTCCAGTGAGATTGCTGCACATGCAATCACTAGTTGATGCTAGAGCCATGAGGGTAATGTCATCTGTTGAGAAAATATCAGACTACTGTAAACAATTTGATAAAATTACAAAAGACAAGTTTTTTTCTTACCCGAAGTGAATGTACATTATTTTGGGGGACTCTCTCTCTCTCTCTCTCTATATATATATATATATATAAACAAACACTAAAAAGGGCTGTTTAAAAATGTGTGCACTAAAAAGGTGCTCAATAAAAAGGTAGAAACACTAACCTGTAGAGCTATTAATAAATGTATATGTAATAAAATCTTTAGATGCTGGATAAATCAATATATATATATATATATATATATATATATATATATATATATATATATTTATATTTAGTTGGATTGATGTGACTTTGTGACCCTGTGTTTTATGCTCTCTATGATTGTCAGACAAACCCAGGGTCACAAACTCACATCAATCCAACTAAATATGTTAGCTCTATCATTGATATTGAGCACTTTCAATAAATAATAGAAATAAAAATTGCATATATATATATATAAATATATATATATATATATATATAAATATATATATATATATATATATATATATGTGTGTGTGTGTGTGTATCTCTGTCAGTTTTGCATTATATTGTGAGTTCAATCTTCACTAGGTGCTCCGCTATTGTAGCCTTGTGCCACAATAACCCAAATTTGAATAAATAACTATATGATTAAAGTATAAGGTTTTTCAAAATAATTTGAGTATACTCAAAGATTATTTTGTATACATTTTGTAGACGCAGGACAGATTTTATAATAAATTTTACTCAGCTCTGAGAAAGGAAGATTTTAACCTTTTTTTTTGTTTTTAGTATGAGAAATACAAGTGAAATAAAAGAACAAATCATACACTGTATTGACTTATGAAATCAGCATTTTGTCAAGAAAGAAATGAAATGGAAGGCATCAATTTAAAATGAAAACAATGTAATTTGGATGTTTATTATTACATAGAAAACTGCTTTGATAAACATTGAATAAAACAGAATAACTATATGATTAAACAGCTTTTAAAATGATTAGAATATAAAACTGGAAGATGAAAGAAAGTTTCAAACAAATTTAAAAACAACCTCCCATACCACAAAAAGATAAAAAGTAAGGAATAAATTATAAAATCTTAAAATATTAGGTTGGTGCAAAAATAATGTCGTTTTCTCACATATGTTACTATATGATAAAACGACATTATTTTTACACCAACCTAATATAAACCTTTCTTATTTCTGCAATCAAACTTACATCATCATATGTGGATGTTTATATACAAATATATATATATTTAAAAAATATATTTATTATACAGTGTTTCCAAAGAATGTATAGACACTTTGTTTTTTTAGGACTGATTCTGGTGCTTATTTAGACATGAAACACTAGAATCATAAAGAACCAATTTTAGTATCAATATTTCTCTTGTAAATGTTTCATAATTGTCTTTGACAGAAAAATGTTTAACCAGCTTATCAGCGTGGTTACATTTTTGTTTCATTAATATTTTGAACACTTTAAACATTATTTAAACAAATGCCAAATACTTTTCTTTCTAAACTTTATTCTAATAATTTTATTTTGAAAATTTTTATGGTAAGAATCATTGCCACATTTATTCACAAAATATGGAAACTGGTTTGGACTGCTGGGATGTATATAAAATATAATGTATAAAATGTATGTATGACATATATATATATATATATATATATATATATATATATATATATATAAAATGCATATGATAAACATACACTGTGTGTGTGTGTGTGTGTGTGTGTGTGTGTGTGTGACCAATATCAGTTAACAATGTTTGCTTTATTTCTCTCTTTGGAATCCAAATGGTTTCTTGATACTTCTACCTGAGATGCTCAATCCAACACTTAAATATTTTACTGAATATTAAAAGAAAACAAGAACCAAAAATGAAAAAAAATGTTTGATATTCACTGACTTTGATTTTCATTCCAACTTTACAGATATTGTCAAAAGACATTTTTTTTTAAGTCCAATGGACTGATCATTGAATATTTGATTTTTAATATATAAAATAATTTTTTTTCTAATGCCAAATATTAATTCCAAATTACTGAGTTCAAACAGTTTTTAAAAACTCCTTTTTATCTTAACAATGACAAAATATTGCTGTTATAATTAAAACAAGTTGTAGTGTGCAAACAAGTCTAAATGACTGTACATGTCTCTCGTAACACCACCATCACTAAAAAAACAGGGAAATTGTTGTCATTTTTTACTTTAAATATGATTACCAATAGAAGTGTAAATGGACTGAAACAATTACATGTATTTTGTTTCCTTGCTCTTTTTATAGCTGATACTGATTTTTCTGTCATAATGGCAACTAAGAATGGTTTTCCATTTTTTTTAATTTTAATCAGAAAGTTGATTGCTGAATAATGAATATTCATTGGATATGATTCTTGTTTTCTTCATCAGCTCCCACAACACAATTCAAACCCAGCTGATAAGCAAGTTACAAATGATTGAATAAGCATCCCACCAATAACCAATTTCAGAATACCCTTCATTCTTAAATTACCCCCATTGTTTTGTTTTTTAGCAACAAGCACTATCAAAATATGCCCCCTACCCCAAATGGAAGACATTCTCATATTGTCTTCTTCATTTATACCGAAGCAGAGTTTTAATGAAAGGTCTAATATTCCTTTCCAATTTTTGAAATATTATCAAAAGATTTTTGCAGTTCTAATGAATTGACCAATAAATATTATTAAAATATGTACTTACTCATCTAATGTCTTTTTCAATGATAAATAACAAAAAATTGAGCTACTAATTTTGAATAATTCTTATTTAAAATTTATTTTCCTTCAATATTATGAAATATTGTTGTCATGTTAAAAAACAAATTCCAGTGTACTTATCAATCTTGTGTCTGCTTACATTACAAGGGCAATATTTTTTATTTAATTATTTGATTCTTTTGATTAGATTCAAAGCAGTTGTATTCAAGAAATGCATTTTATTCTTTAGCCAAAGAGAGATCGGAAAATAGCCAAACTGATTTTTTTATTTCCCTAAATTGGTTTGGTAAATTCAAATTAATACACAGGCAGATTTACTTCTGCAAGCTTCACCTCACTGCACTTCAAATACATTTTTTCTTTTAAATATGTATCTCTCTCTCTCTCTATCTATCTATCTATCTATCTATCTATCTATATATATATATATATATATATATATATATATATATTGTAAGCTTTTCTAAATTTTGACTAGTGAAGAAATTTATTAGGACTGGTTTGGGGGAAAATTTGTTACCCACTTCAATTAAGAAATTAAACAGTTTAATTTTAGAAATTATTGTGCTTTTCTGATTTCCAAAAGCAGAAGATGGTTTTTGAGTCAGAATGGTATTGGGACTAATTTTCTCTAACTTTCTTGAAAATCTTCCAGAAACTTTCTCTTTTTTTGAAACATGGGAGATTGGAATTGGTAAAGAAGCAGACTAGTACTACTTCTACTACTACTATTAGTAGTAGTAGTAGTAGTATAATTCTTAATATTACCAAAATGGTATGAGTCCTAATGTGTTGTTACATTGCATTGAGTAATAAGTTGTCAAGACAAGGAGCTATCAGTTCCTTAAGTCTACAATAAAAAAATCTCTTTATATTTGTAAAAGCAAGAGTATTTTTTGTGATGATTGTCTTTTTTTGGTTTCAGAGACAAAAGAGTTCTATTGCGACAGTCAATTTTTTTTGCCAAATCTCTCATCATTGTTGGCATCCCATAGAAACTGATGTTGTTTTATTTTATATAACTAACATTATAACTGTTATATTGACTTTATTCTTCCTATTAAAACTTTAATTGCCAACCACAAACAGTGATCAATATATTTAGTGTGGTTGTAAAAGAAAAAAAAAAAAAAGAAAAAAGAAGAAAAAGCAGTTTTCCTCAATATTTATTTCTTCTGAGTACATGTAAATGAGAAAAAAAGAGTTGTCTCTTAAAATTTGTATCAAAGCTGATTCCAACATTTTTTTTACTTTAAGTTACTAAACTTGCTGATTAAAACCTGGACAAAGTTATGAAGATATTAATTATTGGATGAAAAGTTATCTAACAAGATGGGAATCATATATACAGAATTTGTTCTCATCTTGAAAAGGAAAATTTTACATTTTAAATTGGCACGTGTCATTGATAAGTTCTTCAATGTAATTGAAGGATTATTTTATATGGATGGAAACAGTTGACATTTTTATTGTTTGTTGATGGTAAACTACTTTATAAGAATTGACAGTTGGTTACAAAAAGGAAACATTTTGAAGCTAAAATGGAGGCAAGCTTCTAGAAGCAAATGGAAATTGAGGCCTGTTTCATGGTTGAAATAATTATATATTTCATAATGGTGCCAGAGGTCAGTGTTCAAACCCAGATAAAAAAAATAAATAAATAAAATAAAAAATTGAACATTGATTTTCTAGACAGGAAGGCCTTTTCCACTTAGAAAGATTGCATAATGATAACCTTCTAACTACAATTTCCCCTTATGAGCTACAATAAGATGATTTTAATAAATATTAAACTGCTTAAAAGATTCCAGAGACT
>OZ010601.1:61357049-61377049 GCA_963932145.1 Acanthosepion lycidas | reverse complement strand
AGAAAAACTCAGACTTTAAACTTTGCAAACATTGACTGAAGAAAAAAAACTTAGAAAATCGTCAAGAACAAGTGATTTTTTAAGTTCTTTTTTTTCTTCTTTCCATTAGGCATTTATATTAGGTTGGTGCAAAAATAATGACGTAATAATGTTGTTTTTTGACGTTAAAAAATACGTCAAAAAACGACATTATTACGTCATTATTTTTGCACCAACCTAATATTAAGAAATGATATTTGATATGACATATATCGTTTAAAGCCTAAAATATTTATTTTATTTTAGGCAGAAAATAATTGAATCACTTCCTAAAGATTTAATAGCCTTTTGACAGATTTGGAAGTTATATTAACTGAATTCTCCATTGAAGTTTCTCTGAAACAAAAATGAAAATTAAGAATCATATGTAGAAAATGTTTAATAATTTTTACATCTTGTTAATAAAAAAAATAAAAAAGTTGGTATTTTTGTTGCCATAAAAAAGAAAGCCGCACAGAAAATTTACACCTAATTATTTTTTTTTTTCATAAGCTTGAATAGGATGATACATGTTTAAAATTTAATGCAAACATCTTGTACTTCATGAATTGTCTCAGTGTCTCCTTCCTGAATATTGAATGCTTGTTACTCAGTCTAGGTGTTGAATGATCAGAACTGATTGACAGATTGACAAAGCTATGAAGCTTAATATGTGATAGCCATATTGCACAGCCTCTTATGCATCCACAATTATTTTTTTATCTTTATTTTTGGATTAAGGTTTAGATTTCTTCCTGAACAATTTTTTTTTTGTATTTACATTTCCCTCCCTCTCTGACACCTTGCCTCTTACCTTGACTCCACCCAAAAGCTGAATACAACCCACCACCTCATATTTCTTTGGTTTATTTATTTATTTATTTTTTTTTTCTTCCCTCCTTCCTCAAATATTTCTGGTGATATTATTAGTTGATTTCCCTTCAGAGCAATTCCTGTCAGTGTACCCTGCCTGCCTCTGACACAGAGTTGCAGCAACATGACAACAGTGGATTTAAATGTTGTTTATCATTCCTCAATAAAAAAAAAAATTATCCAAAAATAATCACTTTCTTTTTATTTTGTCTTGTTTCAGAAAATGAGGAAAATCTATTTTTTTCTTCATTCCTTCATTTCTCTAGGAATCCATTTTCAACACCTGATCGAACCTGCAAATATGCAAGTCTAGACTCTATAGATTTAAGATGGCAAATGATAAAACTTGCATGACTACCTCATAAAGATCTTTGGAAAAAGAGAAAATAAGATAATTAAAAACAAAAATATCTTAAAGATAAAGCAAATTTTAGTAGATGTGCGCACACACACACACATATATATATATAGGCAGCATATCTTAATTCTAACATGTTTTATTGAATAATATAGACATATTGTGTTTACTTATTTTTATACTGATCCTTTCCAGTTGTCTAATCAGTTTTTTGATGTTGAGATGAAATCCATCAAAGAAGACAAAGGATTACAAAGACAAATATACTTGTTTTTGTAATTTAACCCTGAAAATGATCTTAAAAAAGGTTGAAAATTCTTAGGTGAAAAAAAACTAAGGTGCTTGAAGTTGGACTTTTTGGGGGAGGAATTTTTTTTGTTTTTTGTGCATGTGTTATATTACTGATGAAATCTAGTAGTTCTGAGCCAGTTGCTTGCCATGATTAGTTTTGTAGAGGGTTTGCAGATGGCTTTTTGTAGAAACTGTATAATTGTAGCAAACAACTAGTGAGAAGACCTTCAAAATTAGACATAAAAAAAGTGAGATGCAAATGTTTGGTTATCAGTAAGTCAAAGTGAATGATTCATCAATTAATGGATGAAAGCAACATTACAAAAGTAATAGTGGATTTTGTATTTCATATTTCACTATATTTTTTTTAAATGAATTCTCACCCCAAGCAAGAAAATAATGCTAAGATGCAAGGGGCTACTGGGAGTGAAAGAGAATGAAAAGACTTTAGGAGGACTAGAAACCCAATCCTGAAAAGGGAACAAGGAATAAACCTCTACTCCTGTTCAAAAAACTGGGGAGGAGTGTAAACCAGATGATAGGTAAACCTATCTGTTCTTATTGAGAAGAAAAAATGATAAACAGTAAATAGAATTTCAGAGTTCAGGCTGGGACGTTAGAAGTATAGAGCTGAAGTAAACTTTAGAAGGAACAAGAAACACATTCCTAAATAGGGAATAAGGGACAAAAAAATGCTACTGTTCAAAAGACTGGGAAGGAGTGTGAACCAGTATTTAAACACAACTACAATCCTTGAAAGAATGTAGAAACTCTTAAACTGTTTCAACCATTCTATTTTATGGTCTTCTTCTTTTAGGCAGGAGGGTTTTATTTTAAAATATCCAAACAGAAATGGACAAATATTCAATTTCTTTAGCAATGTGTGCAATTTGGCACCACCATTTATGTGATGTTCTTTGATCCATGAATTTGAGAGAGAACTAGATGAAAATTGAACTCTTTTGATATTTGAATTAATATATTCTGAGGTGCCTAATAGATGAAAAATGGGGGCCACTTATTTATTTTTTTTTTTTCTGAGGAAATTTTCTGGATCTGTGAACCATCTTATTTATTACTTTTGCAATTTTTGACCCTTCAAACAATTTTCTACTCCCTACCTTATTAAGACACTGTTCAGAAAATTTCTGATCCCAACCAATTATTAAGACCCTCCTTTTGTATTAGGTGTCTAAGAGTATGCTGCTGCTTCACAACAATGATTCTTTGTCAAATAGTTCATACATTTCTCCTTCCAGATAGGGTCTGCTAAACCAGTTTTCTCAACAGAATCATTTCATTCTTTGAGTCTGACTTTTTAAAGGAACAGCTGACTTCACCCTTTTAAACTTTCGCACTGGACACTATATATAGATTTTTGTTAAGGAGGAGACAAAGCATAGTTAAAATACTGAAGTTACATCAGCAAACCCTTTGTCTTTGTTCAGAAATCTCCACCATATAAGGAATAAGTAACATAATGTTATTTGATGCTCCATTTCCTGTCCTAGAAACAACTCAGTTGTTACATTGGTAACTGCTACTAATGTTCATTAATTCTTTTTCTAGATATTTTTTGATCTCTGTAAAAAAAACTTTCACTCATTGCTGAAGAGAACAAACCAAAAATTTCTTGGCGCGAAAAGGATGATTTAACTCAAACTTTAAATATAACTCTGTATGTAGATTTATTAGTTCCTAACAGTGCCATTTCCTTCTTTGTATGGTTGACCAGGACATCCAGACAAAGTGAAATTTGTTGTTCTTCATCATCAGGTCTAATTGAAATCACATGGTACAAAAGGACCTTATGTTTTCTAGATGGGAGCCATAAAATTAAAGTATCATCCACATACTGAAGCCAGATTGACAGCTGCAATAGAGCAGAATGTAGATTAAGCTCTTCAAAAAATTTAAAGTAAATGCTAAACATTGGGGACAGTGGGGATACCACAGCTTCCTCCTGACAATATCAGGACCAAATTGAAAACAATTTATTCAGAAAGCTGAAATCTAAGAGAAGCAACTCCCAAACGTTTCTTTGTATTTCAATGTAGTCAAAATTTTAATTTTAACTCATTGTGTGAGGTTAGTTTTGACAAATACTTTCATGATTTGTGTTAATATGGCAGTATATTTTGGCAATAATGACAGTAAAATACTAATAAATAAATCTGCATATAAATACTAAGGTATTGGCACACATACATACACACATATATATATATATATATATATATATATATATATATATATATATATATATTGGGTATATAATCTAACCAATTTCTTTTAGATTTTTTTTTTTCTTTCCATCACTTTTGCTATGAATATTGTGATCTGCCAAGAATTGTGAAATGTAAGAACCTGGACACAAATTTATTCTGGATGGACTTCCTAGTTCCTCCCCAAAAAAATAAATAAAAAAATACTCTAAGAACATTAGAAAAAAACTTATAAAATTTTCCTTGTGCCACATTCAATGAAAAGAAAGGTCACTGTATACATACGCCCTTGTGTAAATTAACCAAAACAACTGCTTTAGTTTCCTTTCTTTCACCATACAGTCAGTTTTAGACCCACTGGGGTGACAGGGTGTAATCAATTTCTATTTTTTTCCTCATTTGCAGTGGTGTGCAACAATATGGATCTATTTTTAGGGTGTATGGTGAAATTTGTTTGGTCTTGAAAAATATTGCATTAGCCGTGATTGCATCAGATTTTCATCATGCCCAGACAATATTGTCTTGTCTGTTGATTAGTTGCCTCACGGCCATTGTCTGTGATGAACATTACTCCAAGAAAGCGTACGCAAATTGTAATGCTACATGAACATACTGACAGTCCTTACCAGTGAGCAAATCAAAGTACTACAGACTGGCCTGGAAACTCTCCTGATTTAAATCCAATCGAGAATCTGTGGTCAATCTGCAAGGAATGATTTTGTGGAATGGACATACAAAGTACTAATATGTACACTGGGTCATGTTTCATTGGAAAAATATGAAAAAAAAGGATATAATAATGGAATTATTCATATTGTTTCAATTAATTTGCACAAGGGTGGGTGTGTGTGTGTGTGTATATATATATATATATATAGATATAGATATGTTTATCCAGAAAGTTCATGCTGATTTTTAAGGGAAATTAAAACACAAAATAAAATTATACCATTAAATATCTATTCAACTAATTTCTCTTCACCTACCACAATTTGCTTCAAAAAGTGTGCATTTTCATTGCATTTATACAGCAAATCACAGATAAAATGCAATCCAAAAGATTCTTTTCACTCAGATCATGTGATACCCAAACATCGTAGCAATATGAGTACCCAAGCACATTAACTGCTCATGGCTGGTGGATTTTGATAAATTGTGTTTCTGCCAATTCCCGCATTGTGTAATGCTGGTTATTCTCAATCAATGTCTTGATTTGGTAGTCATCTGTACTGGAGGTCTAACTGAACGTTCTTCATCAATAAGGCTACAATCACCAACTTTAAACTTTTCAAACTACTTCCATACAGTTCTGTCAGCTAAAGCACCTTCACTGTACACAGCACATATCTTTTTTTCTTGCTTGCATTTTTGCCTTTATGATAAAAGAAAAAGGCATCAAGTGACTAAAATGCATCTTATAATCCTCCATTTTCATAGGGATGTAAAATTGATAGAAATTAAGTAATTTTAAACTTTCTTTCTCAAGAGAGAGTTTGAAGTGTGCTCTAATCAGAAATGTAAATATATATCTGCCGATAAATTTGACATGAACTAACATGTTGGAACATGAATGACTAAAAATTGGCATGAACTTTCCGGACAACCATATATATATATATATATGTAAAATGTGCATGCATATTAACATTTTATATATAATACAAATATGTAAAACATACCTACATACCAAAAATATTTTAGAATAACCATGAAAACTACAAACTATTATATTTTAATAGGAAATTCCAAATCATTAATTTTTAAAATATACATTGTATTTCATATATTTGTAAGCTGGTTCTGATGGCTGCTCACTTTTCAAGTTCTTTAACAAGCCTGAAAAAAGAAAAAATTATATAAAATAATAAATAAAATAACAAGTAAAAGCAAATTTGTAATAATTATGAAAATCTGAACTGAAGCCATAAAGAAGTAAACAGAAAGATTGATACATCAGCATTTTGCATAGTGAAAATTTTTTTTTTTTTTTTTACAGATTACCAACCCTTTGTGGGTTATTTAAAACAAAAACATTTTTGGATTGTAAGATTATTTTTTTTTTTTGCAAGTGAATAGTACATTAACAATTTTTTGGTGATAATGATTTTCCCCAGATAAATGTTCTACTATTAAACCCATAACTGGGAGGGATTCATTCCTTTCCCAAGGATATATGCACATAAGTGAATGTGACAGACTAGACTGGAATTTGAACTAAGTTCTTTAATTTCTCATTCCAAGTCACTATTCACTGCACCACCTGCACAGCCTTGATTTTAGAATAGTTTATGATAATGAGATAAAGACAAAGTAACAATATTGATATTCAATTCACTTGTTAAAAGAAATGACATCTTACACAACATTTCCTGAACACCATTCCAGTTACATTTAGTCAGGTACAAGGCCATAAGTGTGGAGCACCAGGTTAAGATCAAACTCACCACAATGATAATGTCTTGTAACACTTGCTAGCCAAATGAATAAGTACTTTTGTTAGATTTAAGTACTTTTAGAGAAAAATAAATTTTAAAAAAAGTTTCTAAACTGAAATATAGAAATCATTTAGATTAAGAAAATAAAATCTTTTACTAATGTTAGTGGTACAAAACCACAAGTATAGAGCACTTAGTGAGGACTAAACTCACTTAGTTGTAATGGTTAACAAGTTTGCATTACATTAACATATGCTAAGATTAACTTAGCCTGGTATGAGGCCACAAGTATAGAGCACCCAACATGGATCAAATTCAATACTGTAGGCTTGCCAATCTCTTTAATCATTACCCAGTAGTGATGTATCCTAGTTTAACTTAATTATGCACACCAATTGATGTTAGATTCCTATACAACAAGGTAAAAATACAAACTGGAATTTTATCGCTTCAATGGTTGAGACAGTGAAAGCAAAAGCTGAATGCTGAATTTATGTTCTACAAACCTTTTGTTTGCCTTTTATTTTTTGAGAGACATATTATAGGAACAAGTCTGAATTAAAGGATACATATACATTATACATCTAGGAAAAGAGACTAAAAAAAAAATTCACTTAAAAAATTCCACATAATCCTTTACCTGCTTTGACAGCTCTATTTATAAGACGCTGCATGTTCAGGTGTTGTTTTTTGCAAAGTTTTGTAATATATTGTGGAAGCAAAGTGCAGTCAGGGGTTACAAATTGGCTGATAATAAGGACATCCTGAAATGGCAAGGAAAAAAACAATAATAATTAGGACAAGAAAAATATGTAAAAATTTCACAGTTTTCCCATTTGAATTTTCTGATGAATCTTAATTCTTAAGTTAATGATTGAATAATAATCTAAGGAAGAAGACCAAAGGATTTATTCTCAGTAGACTTTGAGATTTGAGTTGACCTATTTAATATGACATACACTACACAATGTTGCATTTTGATTTAAAGGTTCAATGAAAATCTTAAGTCAGTTGGTGTTAAGAAAATTATAAATTTATCTCAAAAATAGTGTTCAATCTTGGCAAAGTTATTTACATGCTGCTTGAAGGAGAACCGTTTCCTAAGTATATGGAAGACATCAGCTGTTTGCACTACCTTCAAGAATGCGGGGTAGCACTCCTCCTCATCTCAATACTGTCATAAGTGAACTCTTTGAGTCTATGCTCAACTACTTTATATATAATAATAATAATAATCATACTTATTATAAAATCCAGGTTGTGTGTGTGTCTGTACGTTGATATATTGGATCGGATTTCCTACATTTTTCAACCGATTTCAACAAAACTTCACAGGACTACGTAAAATTACCTTGCGGTAGTTCTGACAGCGCCAAAAATTGGAAAAAAAACAATTGTTTTTGCACAAAATCAATTTGAAAACATGATTAAGAGGCATCACGAGAATGAAAGGGGACAACTCAGATCGAGTTATACTTATAAAACCCACGTTGTTTGTGTGTGTTCGTTTATATATGGGATCGGATTTCCAACATTTTTCAACAGATTTCAACAAAACTTCACTTTTTTTTGGCAGGTAGTGTTTCTTATTGTCTTGCACACTTTTTTCTTTATTTTTACATTCAGAATGCTTTAAAAATTCCATTTACAAGACAATTGTTTATAATAAAATTCTATTCAATCGGTAGACTCATAACGATTGAAAACAATGCTTTTGTTTGAGTTTGGGTTTGACCAATTCGTAAAAAAAAAAAAAAAACAAAAAAAACTAATTAAGACATGCGTGTCCGTCAACCTTAAACAATAAGCTTTGTCAATTTTATTTTTCAGTCTTTATGATGGCCGATACTTGATCTATCTCTTACTGTTACATCCCCGGGCAACGCCAGGCTCTACTGCTAGTAATTAATGAATATCAAACACATAAAATATCATAGGTAATAATCTATATTTCATGAAAGCTATAAAAATAGCCTTCAATCTTTCAGACCTGCAAACCAAATATAAATGGAAAAAATTACTCTAGGTTAAATTCAAGATATACAGTTATTGTATTGAGGGAGAGAGAGAGAGAGAGAAAAAGAGAAGGAAAGATTCAAAATTATGAACATGTAATGGTGGTGAGGGGGGAGGAGGAGAAGACCAAAGGATTTATTCTCAGTAGACTTTAAGGTTTGAGTTGACCTATTTAATATGACATACACTACACAATGTTGCATTTTGATTTAGAGGTTGAATGAAAATTTTGTTAAGTCAATTTGTGTTAAGAAACTTATAAATTTGTATCAAAAATAGTGTTTGGTTAAGGATATTTTAAAAAATATTCAGAACTCAGCAAAAGATTTAGAATTTATTGTACAATAGTAAGAGTCACTAATATAAGAGATTTAAATTAAATTACCCGAGAGATTTAAATAAAATAATTATTATTAAGATATCTAGAGAAACTTAGTTTATTCTCTTTGTAAAGTATATTAAATAAAAATAATTAATAAGAACACCGGATTATAAATCTTACTGTTCTTTCTCTTTATTTTAATATATATATATTTTAATTTATTTGTTTAAACATTATTTTAAATGGATACTCATGTTTGAGTAGATAGTCTATTTATTTATTTATTAAATAATATATTTATTTATTTACATCTACTGGCCTGAATATTTGAGAATTGTTGGAAAAATAAGCCCCCATTTGATCAGGAGGTCCTATGTGGAAGAGTTGGTCTAAGGCACTTCAGATCTAATGACAGTTTCCCTTAGAGGATGCAGATTCAAATCCTGCCAGGGCACATATTTTTCCAACAAGATTTCTCGAATATTCAGGCCGGTATTGACTCATTTTTATACACAAAGCAGTCTCCAGATTTGAATTTCCACATTTGCATATATTAACATTATTTCAAGCATGCTGAAGTCTTTGAAAAAAATCAAATAACCATGTTTGTTGTCTGTTACAAAATTTGAGAGATCCCTCCAGAAAATGAACAATATTTTTCCCTTTTAAAAATAGATATTTAAAAACTGGAAAAATATTTAACCAATAAAATTCTGAGTTTAATAAGCTAATTTTTAGCTGCTTCACGCCTATCTATTTCCTATAAATATTCAAGGTGTTAAGTTGGTATTCGGTTTTTCCAAAAATCTTTGAGCAGGATTAATTGTTCATTGTTGTGGACAAGCTGAATTCTCAAAGCTTTCATATAATTAATTACTCAACCATTTCATATGTTTTATTTAAGTAACTTCTTACAAAGCCTAGTGAGTAAATTAAGTACACTTGAAACAGTTTTCTAAACAAAATGTTAGCAGTAGTTATAATATAACTTTGCCAATTGCTAAAAACTACATGCATTCATAAAACAACGTAAATACGTGACACTCTCTTTACATAGACAAATTGTCTTTCTTCTGTCATACTGAAGCAATTGATTCGCTTGTATTGTAAAGAAAAAATTATTTTTGTGTGAATTTGTTTTGTAAGGATCTTTGTAATTAAGTCCTTTCAATTTGAAAGAAAGCAAATACTTAATAATTACATTTATTTAAATTTGTAGAGCTGTGTTTGAAGATAGTCTTTCTTTGCTTTTCACAGACTTTTTCCTCTACAAATATATAGTTTTCACCTTGAAAAAAATTATCAACCAAAAACTGAAGAGCAATGCAATTTCTGCAAAACTCTGAGATAAAATAAGTCTCTGAACTTATTTATTTCAATTTATTTACCTTGAAAGCTACCTTATCAGGTGGCATTTAAGCTATCTCTGGCAGAGGGCTCTTGATTGCACTTTTGGCTTGTAGGAGTGTGAAATTCTCTATGTCTTTGCATATTCTCAGCAGTGGAAGCTCTCCTGGTTACTGTTTGATCTAGGTTTTCATTTACACGTGACTTTCTTTCCCCCGCTGCAGCCTTGTCTCTTTTGATTGCAATCTGGTCCTCTGTTGGCAGAGATTTCTTTTTGCAAGGTATATAGCTGCCGTATGTGATAGGCAAAAATAAACTACAGAAGAAGTCAAAATTTCTCACTGCATTTAAGTATTGCATTAATATTTAAGCTTATCTTTTAAAAGTTCAACGATAATTCTTCTGCTGCCATTTTAATTTAAAGACAATTTGATGCATGTAGGTCCTTGCTTTTCATAAAATCAATTATTTTTATTTTATGGGTGACTTTCATTGGATTTTCCAATTAATTTCAATTATTCACAAATTTATTAGTTATAAAAATTGTTATCATACAAAAAAAAAATTTGTTGCGAAAAATCACGTGAAAAAAAAAAAGAAGCAGTAATGAAAACTTGGGAATCCAAAATTTCAGGATTGCAAGTGCAATTCCAGCCTGGAATGTTTTTTAATTTGCTCATGGAGTTGGCCTGCTTCCAAAATGGTATATTATGTTGGGCTACAGCCTCTAGGAGTAAAGTTGAAAAAGTCTGACACACTGACATTCGCATTTAATTATAGAGAAGATTTTAAATGAGTGAGAGTTGCGTCCCTTTAATTCAAAAAGTCTGCGAGTGACATTCACATTTATTATATAAAGAAGATGAGATATCTAAAAGTTAGAGAGTTGTGTTCCTTTAATTGAAGAAGTGTGACACAGATTTTTGCATTTATTATATAGATATTATTTTAGAAGATTAGCTTGGTTTGAAATACAGCAGGTAAGAGGAGTGGGGAGGTTTTGCTCGCTTTAATCTACATTAAATCCTAACTGACCTCTGGCACTGATGGAAAAAGTACATAACTACTTCAGCCACTAAGAAGACTCTACATAAAGAGATTCAGTAGAAATAAACAATTTTATAAGAGATAATAATAATTTCCTTGACAATCAGCTTATAGAGAAAATTTTTAAAAACCTTACGGTGTATTCAACTTTAAGTTGAAGTTTACACAATGGGCAAGCATCTGGATAGGGTGTGCATTCCGGTTTTAAGAGGCTATCTACTCGTGGGGATTTGATAAACTGGCCTTCTACCTGGAAGAAAATAGAAAGTTGTATGAGCACAGAAAAAACAGGATTCATCAAAAGTTACCAATTATAAAAACGGTGGTCATTTAGCCTTATATTTTTATGTTATATGTAAAAATAATGAAACACAGAAATGAATAATGAAAGAATTGTAGACAGCTAGATTTTTCAGGGAGGACAACTCTTCAAACATGTGATGGACATCCATAGTTACAAAAGTTTCTACACTAAAAAAAATAAATTAAAAATTATTTTAAAAATCTTGGTGCAAAATGACATTTATTAAGCTTTTCAATTTTTGATTTGTAACATAGTTTTCACTTAATAACAATGTTACCTAATCAGATTAAAGTAATGCAGAATTTTAAATGATTTAAATTATTATAATAAAAATTTTTAAAAATGAAAACAATTCTTGTAAAAATTCATTATACATTGAAAAAAAGTTTTTCTTAAGACAATAGTGTCCTTAATAAATCTTACTTATAAAAGCAATTAAAATCTTTTCTAATAAAATAATGTTGTTGTTTTAATACATTTTTTTATTTTACAATTCAAAGCAGATTTTTGGGAAATGCATAGTAGTTTAAAAAAAAAAAAAATGAATGATTTACATTCTCCAAGGAGTCCTGCTTTTAACTAATAGAAACAATTTTGAGAATGAAATTTGATTTCTCAAAATTTAAAGAAATTAAGTAAATGGGGAGAGGGGGGGGGTAACGTGTAAAAAAAAAAAAAAAAATTCAAAAATAATTTAATTCATTTATGAATAAGCCCTGAAAGTTTCATTAAAATCCAACAATTATTTGTATTTTGCAAGAATTTCTAAATCAATGGATTTTTCACCTAGAAAAGAAAAAAAAACGTTTTTTAACCAAAATCGCAAACATACCAGAAATTATTAAAAAAATTAATAAAATATTAAAAAAAAATACTTTGGTCTCTCTTCTTAATAATAACAAACATTTTGATGATATGATGATAAAACTTAGTTTTTATTAAGTTTGGGGTCATTTTCATCATGCTATGCTGTTTTTTCAGTGACAAAGTGGCAGTATCAATGAAGGAGAAGGAACAGGTGGACAAGAACTAAGAATAAAACCATGGGGAGAAAAAAAGAAAAGAAAAAAAATAGAAAAAAGAAGAGAAGAGAGAAGAGAAGGAAAAAGAAATAGGAGAGAAGAGAAGAAAAAAGAAATAGAAGAGAAGAAGAAGAAAAAAGAAATAGAAGAGAAGAAGAAGAGAAAAGAAATAGAAGAGAAGAAGAAGAGAAAAGAAATAGAAGAGAAGAAGAAGAGAAAAGAAATAGAAGAGAAGAAGAAGAGAAAAGAATTAAAAAAATTGACTGTATTCCCTTTTCTTTTTTTTTTTTAAATCATTTCACCCCAAAGAAGGTGATAATACTAACAGGTTACTAAAGTGTGAAAGAAAATGAGAAGACTTTAGGAGAAGGAAACAGAAACTCAATCCTAAACAGAAAACAAGGGATAAGCCTCTACTTCTGTTCAATAGAAGGGGAAGGAGTGTGAACCGGGTGATAGGCAAACCTTTGTTTATTCAGCAACTGTTCTAATGCTTTCATCATATTTTCTTCTTAGAAACATTAAGGTTTACACATTTCTTCCAAATCAGTGCTATCAGAAATAGTCCTGCCAGTAGGAATTGTTAAACTTATAAAATGATTATACCAATGTAGATAAATTCAAAGTACAGGTTTTCTAATACAGCATGATTCCTGGAACAAAATAATGATGTTGCAAAAAAACAAAAAAAATTATTTGAAAATTAATAAGTATACCATACCAAATAAACACCATGCCAGTTAGGGTGCCCACAAAAAAAAAAAAAAATGCCATGTCAAAAGGATATTTTTCTATTGACGCTCCTATTATTCTACCTACCTTCACTCTTCAGCAAATGTTTGTCATTTTAAAAAGCGATAATTAGAATTGTAGTAAAACCTAAACACGTGATGAAATTGAATTTATACAATTGTTTTTTGTTCTTGAGAATTGACAACAAAAATATTAAATATTATTTATTTATTAGCTGGTTTATTTACAAGAATAATTTTATATTTACAACATTCTAAAAACTAATGCAATGCAATATTTATCATTTACCAATTTATAAAGAAATAAATATGAAAATAATTTTTTATTTATAAATCTATAAACATTTATTAAATTATTAAAATATGTGAACCAACTATAAGGAAATCCTTGTTACATATCATTTTATAAAGTTTGAATCAATTGGCAATTAGTCAATGTTTTGTCAACTATTTCAATAAATAATATAATAAATAAAGTGTAAATAAACGATCACTGGTGTTTATTATGTTTTCAAGAACAAAGAAAATGTATAGTTTTAATATGCCCTATGCCTGGAGTCAAAACCATAAATCAATTTAAGATAAAAAAATAAAAAAAAGTAATAAAAACTTACAACTGTTGTGTTGCCTTCTGTTTTCTCAAAAACTGAAAAATATAAATTATTTCAGATTAATGAAAACGAATAAGAATTATTATTAATCAAACAAAGTGTTTGTCACCATTCAAAACAAAAAGAGAAAAATATAAGAAATATCTTTTACATGCATTTCTAATATGAACAACGGTAAAAAAAAAAAAAAAAAAGGTTTAATTTGAAAAAAAAATTATGCATATTTACACATGAGAATGTTTACAATAGTTTTAATTTTTTTTTTAAAAAGCTTTTGTGAGGATTTTAATTTTTAAATCAGTCTCAAGTGTGATATCACTATGACATTTGAGAAAAAGAAGCTGAGAAAAAAAAATGCTGACCTAATTAAGAATCATAGAAGCCTTCTTTCAAGAATTGCTAATAAAACTAATTAAAAATTTACCAAGAATCTATGAAACTTGAAAAGGAATTTAAACTTTTTAACTTCAAATTTATTTGATTTCACAAAACAAGTAAATTGTTTTAATGATTGCCATGGATTGATTAAGAGTAGATACTAACAAAATGGAAACATTTTTTTCTGAAATGGAAGCACAAAAAAAAAAGAAAACATGCTACACAATTTTTTAAATTTACAATAATTAGAGAATTATCTGATTGAAATGAAATTTTCAGAACTTATTCATTAATGAATGAATTGTATACTGAATTAGTCATTTTATTAGAAAACCTTACAGAAATCTATTGGGAAAATCAGTTACCCCTTTCCATTTCCTTATATCATGAATACTTTTAAAATTGGGGAAATGATGATAAAATATATTTTTTAATAATTTTATAAAAAAAATTTCTGAAGGTATTTTTCATTTAATCATTTCACCCCAAGCAAGACAATAAAAGCTACTAGGATGCAAGAGAAAGAAGTGAAAGAATCTAAAAGGTTTTGACGAGACAAATAACAATTGACATTGCCTTTCAATTTTCAAAGATCATAGTTGATGGGGAAAACAGGAAGACAGAAGAGAGTTCAAGCAAAAAGTGTGAGAGAAAAAACTGTCAGCATAAAACTCATGGTTACAACAAGCAAATTCAACAGTGAAATTTCAAGACCTAACTGCCAATCTAGTACTGCTATTGAATTTGTGAAATCAAGGTAACAAGAAAAGTTCACCAGAAGAATTACTGTGAAATTTTTTATAGAAAAGATAAAGGGAAACTACAAGATGTCAGGTCAAAACTGAAAACATGCAGATTCTTTGGATTTTTTTTAAGTAACTCTAGGCACATAGCAGAAGTGCCAGACCAGATGTGGTAGCAATATTTGATGCATAGACAAATGAAAGACCTTTAAATATACAAGATAGATTCTAGTAAGTGTCTGATATGATAGTGAACCATCTTTTCTAACAGCAGACTCATATTCATTCAATATAATAATTCCGCATCATATTGGTGGAAAATGTGAGACCATGAAGGCACAGTAAGTTAACATCAATGGAAGTTAGCATCAGCTATGCTGATAGAAGTCAAAAAAAGGTTCTTTCATAGAGAACAGTATTGTTTTAGAGGCATTAAAATTAACAAGCCACTTCTTACACCAGTTCATAACAGAGTGTAGGTAAATCATTTTCAACAGATTGTAGCTCATTGCCAATTTGATTTTATTGACCATAGACTTACTATTAAGACAGGAGTAAATAGTTATGTCGTCAGCATAGACACTGAGTTGAGAACCAATAACATCATGAAGGTCAGTGATGAAAACAAGGAACAGAATGGTTCCAAGAAGGTCATTCAAAAACAACTTTCACTACATGATAAGAAATCAAACAGCCAGAAACACCATAACACTTCAACTTGTGAAGAAAACAAGCATGTCAAACACTTTCAAAATATCTAAAACAACAGCCCATGATTTGCCATTTTCATCTCAAGCTTGACAGGCTCTTTGTGCAATAAACATCTGTACATCAGTGGTTGACCTAGAGAAGCAAAAGCCATAATCTGAAAGAATTTTGAAATATCAAATTAAAACTTCTAAAACTGTATCCAGAAACCTTATAAAAATAAATCAATATAACTCAAAAATAATTCTGTTGGGAGTTGGTCCTTGCATAATTTAATAAAACACATTATTTTCTTTCAGATTTGAGAGGGAGAAAAAATACATTTTTGAAAAATTTACTTATAATTTTTCTGTATGAGTTTGAAATTCTTTTAGTTGCTGATGACAAAAGAAATATTTTTAATTAAATAAAGATGTGATTGAAGAATTGAAAACTGTAAAGTTTAAATTTAATCCCATTTTCATATCAAACAAATTTTGTTATATATTTCTTTTTGCAACTAAATTATTTTTGTACTGAAGATCAAATAGAGAAAGCAACAAATTTTGGATTACCTCCTTGTTGGTTATAAGATTAAGATAATTTAATTATATATGAAGTTTTGTGGTGTTTAGAATATTTTATTGACAGCTGAAAGAAAACAAGTGAAGGCAATCAATAAGCAGATTATCGATTTCTTCAAATTTGTTTTGTTTTTCTTTAGCACTTACTTTTGAGTTTTGTTGAATAAATTTTCTTAAAGTAACCAAAAATACCTGATTTGGTGCAGTTAAATATTTTAAAAAAGACAGAATAAATAAATAAATAACGCTCCAACACCCCTTAAGCTTCAGCATTAAAACACTAAAACTAAAAGAATACCGATAACTTACAGGATAGACAGCTCAAACTGGAAGTTATGGTAAGCCAACTAGTAACTAAGTTAGTAATAAAGAAAGGAATTATTTTTTGTGAAATCGATAGAGGGGAATGATTATTTATTTTAAAAAACAAAACAAAATACTATGCAAACTAATCACTTGGCTAGAATTCGGTACTTAAAAAAAAACAAATATCACCAGTAGTTGGATTTTTAAAAAAATCATTTTTTTAAAAAACGAGAAAGTAAAAGAAAAATCAGTTTTATTTTATTGAAGTAAATGGATTTTTAACATTATTCTTGCTTTTTAGGCAATTTGTTTTCTTTTTGTTTTATAAGCTGCCAGTATGATTTTAATTTCTCCGAATACCTTGAGTGCTATCAAAACTTCACATGTAAATATCATGTGATAAAAATAATTAATCGTTCAAAATGAACTAAAATTTAATTTATTTTTAAATCAAAAGTTGTTTTTTTTTTAATGAAGTGTATATATTTATAAAGCTCTTAGACTGAAAAGAAACAGTACTTACTTTCTTTGACATTGAGTTGCTGGGAGTTGGAAAAATGTTTTATTTGTTGACAATTTGAGGCGACGGTCACAGGCGTTAGTCGAAAAAAAATATAACGTTGTTGCACAATTCTTCCAAATACCAATTTTCCAGCCATTTCTTTGCCCTTGAAACACAAATGTGAATTATCTCCCTTTAGATCTATTTCCGCCGGTGACAATAATAACATTACCTCTTTAAAATTAATCTCCTGATCATTTTACTTCTCTAATAAAGTATTTTTTGCAAACATAAACCTACGTGTCCGCAAAAATTGGTCAAAACAACGGTTTTTTTCCATTTAACTACCTTCACTCTTTTTCGGCAATGTTTATTGTTTTTAAAAAACGATAATTAGAATTGGGATAAAAGTAAAAACCTTTGAAAGTGAATTTATGCATTTTCTGTTCTTGAGAATTGACAAGAAAATAATAAACATTATATACGCTATTTATTTATTTTGTTTATTGGAATAGTTGGCAAAACAGCGACTGATTGCCAATTGTTTCAAATTTTATAAAATGGTAAATAAGGATTTTCTTCTAGTTGTTTCACATATTTTAATTTAGTAAATGTTTATAAATTTATATGAATAAAAAAAAATTGTTTTATTTATAAATTGGTACCGTAATGTCATTACGGTAATGATGTTAGTTTAAAATTTTATAAATAAACAAGCAAATAAACATTGTCTAATAATAATAATATGTTTGTTGTAAATTCTCACGAACAAAAAAATGTATAAATTCACTTTCATCATATGTTTATTTAATTACAATTCTAATCATCACTTTGTAAAACAATATTATAAACATTGTCGAAGGGTCTAGATAAAATAAAAGTGGTGTCATCGGGGAAAAACATCCTTTTTTTTTTTTTGTTGTTTGACACTTTGTTTTGTTTTTTTGTTTCTTTGCAGGTGCGACAGTTCATCTTTGCCAAATTTTGGCTCTGACTTTTGCTATTAATGACTCAGTTGGTTTATCACTTTTCATATAAAAACAGAAACTGAAGCATTTTATTTCCGTGTGAGTTGCCATTTATACGGTAATGGTAGAGTTCTAAAATAGGCTCTGCAACCAGAAATAGTAATTTTTTCAAATTTATTTTCATAAGTACTCTAGATCACGGGTTTTCAAACTTTTTGACTTGCGGACCCATTTATATTTCAGGCTTTACCTTAGGGACCCCCTTATAAACGCTTATGAAATTTATACATAAATATTTGCTGAATATAACATACAATTTTGCATTAATGCAATAAAAGCTGGTTTAAAGCTTACTTTAGACATAAGTGTTCAAATAAATTAATGCTGCATGTTGCTGCAAAATGTAACAAAATTAAATTTTGTTATAAAATATTAATTTTACATGTAAATGAAAACAATAATAGTATTTAGCAAATAGTTTTATTGCCAATTACACACACAGGATTTTTTAATACACACTTAATGAGAAGGATTTGCTTGCTTGGCTTTGCACAAACTGTCAATTCTTGGTGATATTACTGATAAACATACACGTAATTCACTTTCTGGAGCAAGTCTGGATCTGTATTTGTTTTTCAGATTGGTTAGTGCCAAAAATCCTGCTTCGCATAAATATGTTGTTGCAAACAGTAACAACATCTTAACTGCCTTTCAAGATAACAATGGATACACGTAGGCTACAGTGAGCCAGAATTTCGAAAGTTGTTGCTGCATAAAACTGATTTTTAAAGTTCTGTCGCATGAAATTTCCGCCAGTTCTTCCAGGTCATTTCCTGCGAGCATATTATTAGCTATTTCAACATTAAACGAATTTCTGATTCATTCAAAATTTTCAATATTATCAGGAACATCTTTCGAGAAATATTTGTCAAAATGTTCAGCAAGTGATAAATGTCGTTTAACATCTACAATTATCAAATTAACATTCATTGTTGGTGAGATATTCGTCCAGTGTAGGGTGTAGAATCACATTCCTACATTTTTTTTTTTAAATCTTAAATTTTGTGCAAGTTAAACACATAGAGGCTCCCAATCAAATATAACAACTGATGTATTTTGATTGGTTGTAAAATATTAATTAGGTGTCGTCAACAACGTCCGAAGGTACCAACCCAAATTTTGACCTCTAGTTGACGCCATAAATATGTTCACGAGCCTCCCCACGTGACCAAGAGAACTAAAAAACGAAACTTCGACGCGACTTGGTCAGTGGGCACTTAAAATATTAAACCAATTCACTTGACTTCATTGGAAATCAACACAGCAATGGAGACTAACTTTATCTTCAATACAACAACAAACCTTGTCAACCATTTCCAGGCTTAACACTCACTCCCACAAAATATTCTATTCCACAAGAAGAATCTCTGGTTAATGAGCGATAACTCTAACAATCAGTGAGTCAAGAACAATACTTTTTTTCTATTTAATAGTAATACAAAAAACAAAAACAACTGTTTAATTTTTCTATAAAAACAAATATAGCTAACTACACCTTCTCATTTTCACACATACAGTACAGTAACTCAAATTCTTTCAGTAACACACACCAAAGAACTCTATTGTGTTTATCAACTTTTGCGCTATATATTATGTATTTGTTGTGTTTATAAAAAATATTTATTGTTGAACAAATTCATAATTTCTTCTACTTGATTATTTCTCTTGTTGTTGTCTTTGTTACATTTGATATTGTAAAAATTGTAGAGGGTCAGTTTTTATTTCTATTTATAACTAATTAATAATACAAATTGGCTGACCCACTATAAAGGAACATATCTAGAGTTTTCTTACTAACTTTTGCAGTCCATATATTCGGTTTTTGTAAAGACTTCGATTTTGTCATGACTAAATAAGATATTTGAATTTCTTCCTCGTAGAGATAAATTCAGTTCATTAAGTTTGTTGAATATATCTGCCAGATAAGCAACTTTGCAAAGCCAAATTTTATCGACCATTATCGAAGCCAGTTCCGCATTATAATCACAGTTCTCGACAGTTCTTCTCTAAGTTCAAATAAACGCTGAATTATTTTACCTCGTGATAGCCATCTTACCTCTGTATGAAACAACAGACTTGAATGTTCAGCCCCCATCTCACCACAGAGTATTGCAAAGAAACGGCTATACAGTGGTCTGGTTTTAATGAAAT